>LPNX011081611.1:24278-386105 GCA_001517045.1 Pseudotsuga menziesii
AGACTGGGATTTAGTCTTCAGGAATGGTCCCTACTTCATGGGAACGCAGGGCCTATATCTGAACAAATGGACACCAGAATTCAATCCCACGATCGACCTCCCCAAAGAGTTGCCAGTGTGGGTCAGGCTCCCCAATCTCCCAATGCATTGCTGGGACTTTGACACTCTGAAGAGAATAGGGAACGGAATCGGCCACTTCATTGATAAAGTCGATAACAAAGGACAATATTCCTGCGCTAGAATCTGTGTTGAAGTGGATCTTGAAGCCGGCCTACCTGAGGCAATAAAACTAACAGTTGGATCCTAGACCCACTACCAGAAATTGGACTACGAACACTTGCCCTTCAAATGCAGGAACTGTCAAGAACACGGCCACTTCCAAAGATACTGCCCCAAACTGGCTGCTGGAAAAGAAGATGCAGAAGGATGGCAAAAATCGAATAAAGGGAAAACCTTCAATAACACCAAAAACAAGGAGAAAACGATCCAAGAACCACCAAAGGAAGGCAATCCAGCGCCCAACCTTCAGGAAACTTCTAATGAGGCCCAAAACCCTGCATATGGTACAGAAGCTGGCGAAGCTCGGGGGACACAAAGCCCAAGTGATTCTACCCTTCATCGATCTACCTCCAGTCTGCCAAAGGAACACACTAGCCTGAGCTCAAAAACAGGAGCTAATTCCTCTGAGGAAGGTGACACTGAAGCAAGTAGTCCGTCAGTCTCTCCAAATCAACCAAAGCGGGGACGGAAGCCTGAGAAGAAAAGAAGGGAAGAAAAGTCCTACAAGGATGTAGTTCAAGGCTCACAGCACACCATTCCATAAATGATGAATACCAGATCGGGGATGAAGATAGGGAAAACCCTGAAAGGGAGCCACCCCCCTCAAATAGGCAAATAATGCAATACGTCTCCTGGAACTGTAGAGGACTAGGCACCTCTCTAAAAGAAGAAGCTATAAGGGATTTAGTAATAGTTTTGAGGCCGGAAGTCCTACTAATCCAGGAGATGAAAATGGAGGAGGAAGCTCTCCTCCGAGCAAGGAACTCATTTTGGAATAAAGGCCCAGGTAGGGCTGTGAGCGCTAGAGGAGCCTCGGGAGGCTTGGCAACTTTCTGGGACTCCGCAAAGCTTGATCTTGTAGAAGAAGAAGGCACCACGCATTGGCTTTTCACCAAGTTGTACCATAAAGACTCCGGTCACTTCGTAAGTATCTTTAACCTGTATGTTCCTGTCTCTTTTGTGGAAAAAAAAGAGTGCTGGGATTCTTTAAAAATCTTCCTAAACCAGCATAACCCTGAGAATCTAGTAGTAGCTGGAGACTTAAATGTAACCCTTGCTCTTGCAGAAAAAAAAGGGGGATCAATAGTCCGGGATTTTGCGAGAGAATGGGTGGAAGACTTGATGCTGGATTGGGACCTTGTAGATATCACCCCTGATAGAGGAAATTTCACCTAGTCCAATAAAAGATTTGGGCCTGGACACATTGCTGCCCGCCTAGACCGGTTCCTTATTCATTCCTCCTTCCTTACTCTTGGCCTCATGGCTTCCTCTAAGATCCACGTGCATTACACCTCCGACCATAAACCAATCTCACTCACCCTCTCCCCTGAAGCTCAGTTAGGCCCCATCCCCTTCTGTTTCATCCCTTTATGGGTAGATAAGGATGGCTTCCTTGACATTGTGAACAAATCCTGGAACGAACCGATTTATGGGTCTCCCTTCTTTGTCTGGGAAGGAAAATTAAGAAGACTCAAAGCTGATCTGAAAATTTGGGCTAAAGGTCTAAGATCCCCTACAGATGAAAGGAAAAGAATCCAGAAGGCTCTGGAATGGCACCAACTGGCCATGGAAGAGTCCCCTATCACCCTCGACTTGCTCAATAGGGAAGCTGATCTCCAAAGGAAGTACCACAAAGCGTGCAAAGAGGAGGAAACCTACTGGAGAGTCAAATCTAGAACGCTCTGGCTTCAAGCTGGAGACAAAAACACCACTTTTTTTCACAAGCAGGCTCAAGCTCAGAAAATCTACAACTCAATCAATGAAATTCAGATGCAAGACCAAATAATAAAGGACACCAACGGCATTAAGGAGGCTGCCCACTCCTTCTTCAAAAAGCTTTATTCTGCCCCGGACCTGGACCCGGTGGATCCGAACTCCTTCCCTCTCTCAATGATTCCAAAGCTGATAAGTGAAGAGGACAACCAGCTGCTGAACATTCCTGTGAGCATTAGTGAAATTAAAAAATCCCTCTTCAACATGGACCCGAACAAAGCTCCCGGGTCGGATGGATTTACAACCCGGTTCTATGTCTCTTGTTGGGACATAATTAAAAGGGACTTGTACAGAATTATCAAGAAGGCTCAGATCTGCTCCAAATTGGGAGGCAGCACAAATTCCTCATTTCTAGCTCTCATTCCAAAAGAAAAAGGAGCCAGGAATTTCAATAGATTCCGACCAATCTCCCTCTGTAATACTGGTTACAAAATCACTACCAAAATAATGGCCAACAGACTCAAAAAAATTCTGTCAAAATTGATCCCGGAAAACCAAGGTGGGTTTGTTAGAGGCAGACAGATTCTGGACAATATAATCCTAGTCCAAGAAGCCATTCATTCCAGCTACAGGAATAAAGAGAAAGGAATGGTAGTTAAGTTGGACTTAGCCAGTGCCTTTGACCAAGTCAAGCATGACTTCCTCTTTGCTGCCATGAGAAACTTCGGGTTCAATCAGAATTTTATTCAGTGGGTTAAAGCCTGCATTTCAGCTCCCTGGATAGCTCCACTGATTAATGGTCGGCCTTCCAAGTTCTTCCAGGCCTCAAGAGGTTTAAGGCAAGGCTGCCCTCTCTCTCGAGTTCTCTATGTCATCCAGGCTTTCTTTCTAAGTTTCCAGCTGAACAAAAGTCTCCAAAACAGAGCTCTTTCAGGCATAAGAATAGATCCCAAGGTCAAGGATGTAAACCACACCCAGTTCGCTGATGACACTCTGTTATTGGGAGTGGCCAACCTCAGAACAGCCAGGAATTTCAAATCAGAACTTGACTGCTACATGAACAGCTCTGGAAGTGAAATAAACTTCCACAAAAGTAAGATTTATGGCTGGAACTACTCCCCTCTCGAAATGTTGAACATCTCTCGAATCCTTGACATTGAAGGCATCTCATACTGGGACACCTTTACCTACCTGGGCATCCCTATTTTCAAAGCCTCTCCTAAAGTTTCCCACCGGCTGCCCCTTCTAGAGAAGCTCAAAAACAAAATCCAAGCTTGGGGAGCAACCTGGCTCAACAAGGCAGGTAAAATTATTTTGATTAATTTTGTCCTCACCAGTCTTCCTATTTATCAGTGTTCAGTTCTGTTAGCTCCCAAAACCATAACGAACAAGATTGAAGAGCTGCTCCGACGTTTTCTCTGGGAGGGGGGACGAAATAATGAAAAGAAGCTGAATCTTGTAAGCTGGGACAAGATCAAAAATCCAAAGCTAGAGGGGGGCCTTCAAATCAGAGATGTTTCCACCCAAAATCTAGCCATGGGTGGCAAAACTCATTGGAACATGATTTCTGGCAAGAACACCTGGAGCAAGCAGATCCTCCGGAAAAAATACTTCACAGGAAATAGGAAAAGGTGCCTAGGAAAGCCTCCTAAAATGCAGACTGGTTCTTCGATCTTCTTGCTCTGCAAAAAATCCTTGTCTTACTTCACAGCCAAGCTCACATGGATACCTGGAAATGGAGCAAACATAAAAATTTGGGACGATTCTATACTAGGAGATCAACCTTTTAACAGCCTGATCGAGCTTAGGAACATCCAAGCCTGGCTTACTGACAACAATTGCAGCACGCTGTGGGATATTTCCTCATGGGGAAATGATGATAAAGAATATTGGGTTAGCTGGAACCTTGGATATTATCCGGACGAGCTTAAGGAGGAAGCGCTGTTGCTGTTGGATATTCTTCAAGGGAAATCGCCCATCACTGCCAGATCTAAAGATAAATGGGGCTGGGGCTCTGGCACAGGTAAATACTCTGCATCTGTCGGTTATGCTTCTATTCTGGAACGGCCTTGGGCTCCCCCCAATCCAGGCCCATGGAAAGCTGTATCGAAATACCCGTCCATCCCAAAAATTGATATCCTCACCTGGCAATTGCTTCATAACAGCATTCTCACCAATGACAATCTCAAGAGGAAAGGCTGGGCTGGACCTTCTCGTTGCCCACTGTGCAAAAACGCTGAAGAAAACGCAGATCACTTGTTCATAACCTGTGATTTCACTCAAGAGACCTGGAGAATAATGCTTGGTCCCATCGCTATCAGTTTTCCCAGCTCAGTCATGGAGATGGTAAGTCGCTGGCTCCACCTTTATCTCTACGATCTAAGCAAAAAGAATCTTATTAAAACCACGTGGATGTGGATCCCCAAGTTCCTGTCATGGAAAATATGGTTGGAACGAAATAATAGATTTTTCAAGGATGAAAGCAGGGTCCCAGCTCAAATCGTTATCAAAGCCCAGGTCATGCTGTCTGAAGCATTAAAAATAAAGGCTCCCAAAAGCAACACAGCCCCTCTCTCTATTGAAGAAGATCAATGGTTTAAGGAGTTCCAGCCAGCTCATAACAGCAATGAAGCCATGAACTTGCCCCACAAGGCCAACTGGGAAATTAGACTGGCTAAAATGGATTTTATCAAGTGGAGATCAGTGCTAAATGAATGGTGTCTCTTCTTTGACGGGGCCTCGAAAGGGAACCCCGGGCAAGCTGGAGGAGGCGGTATTATTTTTGAACCTTCAGGCAAAATCCATTTGTCCTATGCATGGGGCCTAGGACAAGCTTGCAACAACCAAGCTGAAATCCTGGCGCTGTGGCAGGGCCTAATCCAGGCAAGAAATCTGAACATCCAAAAGATTAATATATTTGGTGATTCCAGGCTGATAATTAAAGCGGTTCATACCAAGAAGGTGCCCTCGGACATTCATCTTGCCCAAATTTTTAGGAAAGTCCGCCTCCTCCTCTCTCACTTCAGAATTTATAAGGCTCAGCATGTGCTAAGGAACCTAAATAGCCTTGCGGACGCTGAAGCCAATCGTGGTGCTCTTCTGAACAAAAGCCAGCTAATTGTCAACGGAGGAAGCTCAATTTGCGCGATCCCATAAGGATAAGGAAAGGAAGATCATCAAGATCAGAAGTTGTAAGGGAATTAAGCTGGAAAGGAAAACCAGAATAGTGAATCTGAATATGCTATGTAAAGGCCCTGGCAGCCCATTTGCCAGTCTTAATTAAATTTTAACCATTTTTTTCAAAAAAAACAATAAACAGTAATGTTTATAAACTAGAAATTCTTTTAAAAACAAATTGAAGAAAACCTTGTGACAGTAATAGAATTAACAAAATAACAATACAGAAATTATTACTTATAAAAGTTAAATAGGATAAACCCTAGCTCATAGTCTGAGCATAATCTATCTGTATTCTTATATACTTTAGTAACCTACGTTAAATATAAGTTAGTTCTTTTAAACTATCAAAGAACCAACTAAAAATTTTATACACGGAAATGAAATACATTACTGATCAACACGTACAAATGTATTTATAAAAGAAACTGTGCATTTTCTTTTACTAACAACATGTATCTATAGAAATAAATGCCAGGGTTAAAACCCTTAAAATTATTACATTTACAAGTACCAAAACATTAAGTAATAAACCAAATTTACATAAATTATATAACCATTAATAACCAAGTTAATATAAGTTACTCACGGTCCCTTAAGGACAAATAAAAAGATTGTAATTATTATAATTAGGAAAATTATATCGAAACGAGGGTTTTTACAGGTTAAACCCTAATTCAGAACCCTAAATAAAAATTAAGCAAGAATTAAGTTACAGCCGTAAGTATCAGTCTCAAAATTTTAAATTATAAACCCTTACAGAGTATACAAACAGAGTAAAACATCATTTACAGTCAAGAAGGGTAAAACCCCGAAATTACACAGAGAATATCAATAAACATCTGATAAAATAAACCAAGTCTAAAGACCAAACTGTCTTTACAAAACTACTATTGAAACAGGCCGTAAGCCATCATCAAACTAAATGCATTGCTCAGTTAAGCTAAGTCTCCCATCGACTAGCGAGGGTTCGAAACTGGGCAAACCCACAAACAATCTGTAAATCAAACTATATAACTCATGGCGAGTCGAAGGAGGGTTTTTCCAAACCCTAGGTGATTCCATTGACCACCCGGATGCAAGTAGCGTGAAAACCCAACATATGGACCACGGGGATTACCCGAAAACGAACCACGAGCCACAGCCTTCATTGGTGACTGTCTATTTCTCATTGTAAAAGCTTTACAGTGGCGAGCACCTGCAAGCAAGGTAATAGACCACTGTCGATTAACAATACCAATACAAACCATAGTAACAGTAAAGTATTTGCAGCGAAGTAATTGAACTCAAAGATATTATTTACCTATCAGTTGAAAACGCCGAACAGCCTCGTCGAAGCATGGTCACCTACAGGATGTGCAAATGAAGACTCAAACAGCCTACAAGTGTAACCCTCACGCAACAGCAAGCCAGGAGGACTGTAAAGGAAACTGGAACAGACCGTAAGCCATGGGGATAATGGAAGGAGAATATCACTGACAACAGGTCAAAGGAGCCAACTATCTCTACGAGTTGCAGAGTGAGAACCAAGCCATTGGGAATGGCATTCGAAACCACACACCGGTGACAATTGCAGCACTACATCAAGGCACAAGACAACCAGAGCAAGGAGGAATGATGGCCGCCATGGAAGCCAAACAGAGCAGCCTCAAGGGCTAGCGCAAACTGTGGAAAGGAAATGATAAGGGTTAGGTTTCAAGCAGTGTTTTATATCCCCGACGCTTGGTCAGGAGACGACCAAGTAGCCAACAAATCAAACATGCAGTGGGTCGTGTTCTATAGTGCCTGCATAAAAACCAATCCAATTATTTAATCATTTGAGCGTGGAGTTAACTATAATATTATGTCAATAATTTGCCATGCAATTCGATATTAACATGTACCATATCTTATTTTAGTGTAGTGATGAAATATCAACGATTTGGTTACGTTGAATTATTGTGGAATGTCACGTTTAAACCTTAGTTTAAGCCCAAAAATCATGCATGCACAATACTCTTTTCACCGTTAACCATACAACTTATATATTATAACTTCACAATTGTGATTGAAAGGGTTGCATTTCTTTCTCTAAACATTGTTTTTGTTATAAGATAGAAATCAAATAATTCATGTCTTGTTCATAGATAGGGATCAAATTTTAGGTCTTTATTATAGATAAGAGATTAAATATTTTATGGGAGAGTTCTTGTTGAAACAATAAACAACTACAGTTTTCCTTGTAACAAAAGAAAAACTATAGTTTATACATAGTAAATCTTTTGTAATAACAACATTACAAGTCATAATTTTTATGAATGGCATAATGTAATAGTGGAGAGAAACTCTAGTTTAAATACGTTTACGATCACGAACTAATTATAGACTGAATGTCTATCAAACAAATAGATTATGCTTGTCTATAAGACTTACATGAACTAATAACTCAAGTGGTAACAGAACTTTGAAGTGGTACAAAACGTATTATGAGAATACTATTTATGAAACTTTGTTACATAGTTCAAATCAACCATACTTTGATGGGTCGTAGTTACGACTCAACTTAGAGTTTACTTAAGATTCACCAGGTTAATTGGGTAGTAAAGTAGTTATAGAACTAAAAAAGATAATTAGAAAGTCGACTTGTTTCAAGAACATCAATCTCAGATAAACTGTTGTGGACAGTAATGTAATTTAAGAGAAGTATAATAGAAAATTAAGAAATTGAATAGAAATGAATCTATTGAGTCTAAAAGTTATTAGAACCTCATGGTTTAACATGAAAATTGAAGTATAGGCAAACAATAATCTTATGTGGGAAGGAAAGATGGTTTGCAGTTTGTACAATCCAAATTATACTGTTCAAAGATTATCAGGCTGTAAGTTATCTTGTAGAAGCGAAATCTAGGTCAATTGTTACTCAGACAAGATAATGTACTATTGCATAAATACTGACAAAAACAATCATTATAACATTACAAATTACATAGACTAAATTAGAAATACTTTGTAACTGAGATTCTAATGCTTAGAGTCGCAAACATATCTTACTATCGTTACTTACTTCTGAACATGTCTACTAGAAAAACTGAAGGAAGCCAAATGGTTTTATATTTAAGATTTAGTGAAACTAATTCTTGACTATTTCTTTTACTTGCAAACCGTTAGATATTAGTAAACCGCAAGTTTATCATTTATTGCTATCTCAAAATTTTAATTTTTTGTGAAAATTTGGGGTTTTGACAATTTTCTTTGTTTTTCTTGAGCAGTAGGGCCTTCCTTTTTTTTTAGATTGCTCTGTAAGGACTTTTCTTGAAATCTAGTACAAGAGCACTTCGACCCACTCAGCCAGTAGCTATCTACCTCTCTTCATCTTTTGGAGTTTGTGGAAAATGAGGAATAGTTGTCTATTTGAAAATAAGCTATTATCATTTCCAGACATCCTTTATCAGGTTAAAGCTCTCTGTATACTGTATCCAGCTCTGAAACAAAAGATCAAGATCAGAAATATTGGTCCCAGTCCTCAAATCTCTTATCCTTGTGGTTTTTTTGATGGGGCAGTTGCCGATGACCTTGGAGGAGCAAGCTTTGTGCTGCACCTGAGTGACTCACATTTCCTAGTTTTCTCTCTAGGTTGTGGCACAAGCACAAATACAAGAGCTGAGCTCCTTACTCTTTGGGCTCTTCTCGCTGTGTCTAAGCTTTTGGGGATCCCTCTGCAAACCATCTTTGGTGACTCTCTAGTCATTATCAATTGAGCTAACATGATTTCATCTTTGGACTCTCCTAGCCTGAGTCGTTGGTGCAAGGATATCATATCTCTCATTCATCTCTTTTCTCCTTAAACTCTCACTCGTATTTATCATGAGCGTAATCAGCAGGCTGACTGTCTCTCTAAGAAAGCCCTTGGGTTGGATCCTGGTATTGGGTTTTTCTCAAAATTTATGAATGGCATGATCGTGGATCATGGAAATTTTCGGCTTTTTTAAGCCTTGTGTCGGGACTTAGTCCCTTTTCTTTTTTTTGGCATGAGTACTGTTTTTTCTTGACTGGAAGGACCGTGAGCTAACTGGGAAGAGACTATCAGCCTTCTGATCATGCTCACTAATTTATAGGAATGATTGTCAAAGCCCTCTGTCTCAGAGTTCAGTACTGTTTTGAACTGTCTTATGGTTTTCTTGCTGAGAATTTGTATCCTTGTGGCCTCTTTGGTTCTGTATTTTTGTATTTGGCTGAGTATCTGTCCCCAAATTTCTTTCCTATTCATGGGGAGATCTTTTGGTGAGTAGTGGAATCCCCATAGTCTTATTCATAGCTTGGAAGCCTGTTGTGGAAGGCTGTCATGTCCTTTGATTCTCCATGAATAACAAGGTCTGGCATTTTTTCTGCCGAAAAAAAAAAAATTCAAGACGGTTTTTTGGAATATGAGGAATCTATTTTTTTGGAATATGATAATACTTGATACATTTTTGTTACTCTTTGGGACAATTTTATATCCTTTTTGTTTGAATAATGCTTTGGAGGCCATGCAAAGAATTCTTGTAGTTTGTTATTAATGTTTGGAAGTGGTTCGTTTGTAATCTTTGTAAGGATTTTTTATTTTATTTTTTTTTAATTATCATAAACCAAAATTTGATATTTAAATTTATATATAATTATCATAAATTATTATAAAATATAAATTCAAAACTTAAATGCCAAAATATTATAATAAAAAAAATCAAATTTCAAATGTATTATATCAAGGTAGAGAGGTGCTTTACACTTAAGTATAGGGAGATGTTGTCAAGTAAAGTAAAAAGTTATGTAGATTTCTAAAATAAAAGATTAAAACCAAATAAAAAGTAATTAGAAATATGTGTCAACTCATGAAATAAAAAATTAAAACCAAATAAAAAGTAATAAAAACATCCATGTCAGCTCATAAAATAAAATTTTAAAATTAAATAAAAAGTTATTAAAAAAATTCATGTTGGCTCATAAAATAAAAGCTTCCATAAGTCCATATTTAACCCACATCAATGAAGCACCGTCAAGAATCTAATTTTTTGAGGTGTAAATTTTTTATATATATATGTGTAAAAAAATTAAGATTAAAAATATGCATGCTATTGGGTTGCAAAGAATGCCATTAGGGGTTTCTAGCATTAAATATACATATTAGTGCCTCCTCAATTTGATTGATATAGAGATTCCTGCACATATTTGTCTTTGAATACCTTTAGAAAATCACTTGGGTTTCCATCTTGAGCATTTACAAGATTCTTTTCCAATGTGTACAACAAATCTTGAATTCTTTTGACCTAGAGATTTAACTTGAAATTGTGGTTCTTCTCGGGCATAAATATCTTTTGATTTGGTTGTTCCATGCAGCCTTTTCGTGCTTCTTTATTTCTTTCTCATGGTTGTAGTTCATGTTCTTTGGGAATAAAATCTTTACCAAATAATTAATAATGTTTCCCATGTAATTAAAATTCCATGAATAGTTTTTCGAGTTTAGCAGTATAAGTGCCCAATTATTCCAACCATTTTGCACCTAACACCGTATCCATCTCGTCGAGCGGTAGTACATAAAATCTTGAATGTAATTCTAATCCTTGTCTCAATGAACTGATATTATATGGCATCTTCCCTTATCGTTGGCGTGATGTCCATCATGGACCTTAATAGTCAGATCCCTTGTGGGGTGCACAAAAAGGTTTAACTCTTTAGTGAAATTGATGTATACACTGTTATGAGTACAAGGGTTGTTAGTTCCTATTTTTTTACAATTTCCATGAGCTTAAGTGTCTTGTGATGTGAGTTTTTGGTCTTAAGTGTAGATGCAATTGTCGATTTTATGCCTATTTTTTTTGGAACCTTGACCTCATTAGTATTACTAAGATGAGGAGGGATATATTTCGTGGTTACTTGTGTTTCATTTTTTTAAACATTCCCCCTTTATGACACATCATCATCACAACTATGCAGTAGCGTGCAGGAAATTTATGATGGTGATACTTTCCATGGTGTTTCGTCATTGTCTGAATATGAGTTAAATGTTACAATGATTTCATGTTTTGGATTCGACACTTCAACATGTTTTCCATTTAGTATGTTATAGTAACCTAATGATGCATATTCACATCTATGCCCTAGATTCCAATGTTTCCCACATTTTTTACAAGGGTTTTCCTTCTTTTTGTCCCTTTCTAAATGGGTATATTTGTTGTTATCTATTGATGTGCTATAATTCGATAATTTTCTTGTAATAGTGCAACACCCCGGTTTTGACCCCATGGTATTGAATTGCATATGATGTAAATAGCGTTAATAAATCATGGTGCGGAGCTCAAGGAAAAGGCCCCACCATGAATTTAGTATTTTATGTTTCAGCAATTTAAACCGATGCCGACAGTTTAAGTGCTAGCTAGGCACAATATGTTTTGAGACATCATGTAACTATGCAGTTAATAAAAATACCACAACTAGTTATGCGTCGCAACGTTAAAGAGATGGGGGCATGATTTCACAAGGAATAGGGAGGGGGGAACATTTAAACCCTTGAGCCAATGGGGAAAATCCAAATGTCAAAGGGAAAACCCATAAAACTGTCAACCACCCATTTTGTCTTTTGTGCCCAGTCATCCAAAAAGTGGTTGAGTTAGTTATTGCATGGGAATGGGCAAGGTATGGAGGTCAATTTCGAATTGTGCAGACTACCCACTTTAGAAAAATGTGTTTTGACTTAATGGGCAAGTAAGAACCCAAAAATTCACTCCTCACCCATTATGCATTCATGTTCTCTCTTCCTCACGCATGGGCTGGAGCTCCGGGTGTTTTTCCTCATGTTTCCAGCAGTTTCTTGTGTTTTCTCCATGGATGGGAAGTTGTTTTGTTAATGTTTAGTGGTTGGGATCTCTCCTAAACAATTTCCTTTTGTTTCCTCCTTCATATGGTTGGGAAATTTCATTTTTTGTTGTTTCACAATCAATGGGACAATAGATCCACGTATTGGGGGATTGAAGGGGTCGTTTTTTTCCCACGTGAATCCCATAGAATGCTTCTGAAACAGATTTCTCGCCCTGGATCGTTTTTCCCCATTCACCATTATCCAATTTGGGATCCAGGATGTTTTTTCCATACCCAGAACTTGTATTTTGTTGAGAGTGCATTCTTGGGTGGGCTTCGCTAAGTAAGTCCAAGGAACCCATCTATTAGTGGGTTGACTGTGTTTAGATGTGGTTATTGGCTTGACTGTGGGTGCATGGTCTTGTTGTGTATGAGTCTTTGTTCCCTAGTTCCTTGTGGAAACCATACCCAGCTCAGGGGTGGCAGTGGTGCTGAGAGACTGAGGAGCACAGCCTACAATTGGGTGGAACATTGCAGCAACATAGCTGGTTGGGGGGAATATTCTTCTCAAGATAAGTATGTTCTTATGTTTAACCTCTGCAATGTATTTTTCTTATAAATTATTATGAGCATGACGAATGCTTGAACGAATGCTTTAGCGCTGTTGTATAGTAATGCTTATGTGTATGTATTATATGTTCAATGCATGGAATGCTTGCAATGTGTGTTGCTTCCACTGTATTTGCATATGTATATATTTTATTTGCAAGGCATTATTAAATTGTTATGTTCATGGGGCTTAGATCCACGTTTAAATGATAGCAGTGTCGTGTTAGTCGCATCCTCTCAGACAGGAGGGGACATGACAGTGTGGTATCAGAGCACTGGTTGCAGCAATGGGCCTCAATGGGCCATAAAGAATAGCTGACAGAGGAAGAATCAACCTATGTGGTCAACAGAAGAAAAGAAGCAGACAGGAAAAAAAAATTAGAAAAATTTTTGAAGTGTTGAATGTTGGTTGTTTCGGCTGAGTTAGTCGAGTTCAACTGACACATTTCAGCTGAGTTAGCTAAATCGAGGTGACAAAGGTCAGAACGACCATTTCAGATGCGTTGGCCAAGTGGAGTCGACGAGGGGAAAGACAGGAAAATTCCCAAAAATTTTATGAGTGTGGAAATTTTCTGTTGACTAAGTTAGGCGAAGTTGAGCCGATGCATGTCAGCATGAAAGGAATATTTGAGCCAATGCATGTCAGCGTGAAAGGTCTAAGTCGAACCAACGAAAAAAGAAAGAAACAAAAAATCGAAAAATTTTCTAAGTGTTGGGAAAATTGGCAAAAATCGGTGAACTTTGTCGATATGTCAACTGAGTTTCGTCGACACACATCAAAAAACTTGGGAAGTTTCAGCCAAAATGTGTCGGGTGGAAAGTCAAGTATCAGCCGATACATGTTGGGTGGAAGTTAGGTTTTTTTCGATTAGAATAAAAGTCAACATTTTTTTGACACGATGGAAGGTTTGGCAGGTTTTTGTCGATCGAAAGAAAAGTCAAAATTTTTCTGACACGGCAGAAGGTTCGGCAGGTTTTTGCCGATCGGAAGAAAAGTGAAATTTTATGACATGACGAAAGGTTCAGCAAGTTTTTTCCGATCGAAAGATTGGAATTTTTTCGATACATCAAAAAAGTTGGTGATTTTTACCGATCATATGGAAATGTCGAAGATTGTCGATACGCGTCAGAAAAAATTGGCAAATTTTGTCGATACATGTCGGACAAAATTGGTGGCAAATTTTGTCGACACATCAGAAGGAAACACGAGTTTTGTCAATCGGGTGGAAAAGATGAGTTCGACAGAAACAAATAAATTCAACCCATTTTGCATAAAAAATGCACTTGCCAAAAAGTGAAAAATGGCAATGGGTTTGTGCACCACATTGCGCGAAAATGAAATATTTACAAAACAAAAAACAAGGGCGTTGCCCTTGACCCACCTTGCAAACAAGGGCGCATTCTCCTTTGAGCCCCTTCGTCCTCATGAGACAAACGCTATTGCAAGAAAACTACATCAAGAAGGAGTGCTAATTAGCAGAATCGCTAAACTTAGCCAACTCGATGAAAGGCACATTGATCGTTCATGCCTGCAAGATGCAATTGGTAAGTAATTGTTTGATATTCTAATATTGACTAAATAATGATGTTGTCAACACATTTTGCAGAGTCATAGTTCATATTGAATAGTTGATCTTGGTCCGACCAAGAAGGTCCAAGAAGATCAGCGCTAGGAAAATTAACAGCATGGATCATGCACAGGATCCCTATGGACACAGGAAAGATGTTATGGGGGAAAAGCCAAGAGATACACAAGAGGGAAGAAAGCCACTCCAATGTTGGAGACGTGGAGGACCCCATTTGTACAAGAGTTTTCCACATGAGGAAGGGTATGTAAGGCTAGCTTACAATACCCAAGAAAATGAAACTGAAGTTGTTAGGAAGAGGGAATAAGGGAGTTCCCCAGATGCTGCAGCTACCATAAGAAGCCTGAGGGCAGAGTTACAAAATTGAAAAGAAGAAAATAAAAGGTTGGTCAAGGCTTTGGTAGAGAAAAACTAGTTGACTACAACCATGCTACAGAATTTGGTAGATCTCCAAAGGCAGATAAACTATGGGCATCAATTAAAAGAGGTAGAAGGGAGTAGGAGAAATCATCCACAAGAAGAATGAGAAGCTTAACCCAAGGAAGAAAGGTTTTAAACCTTCTCACCTCCTGAAGTATCAAAGGAATCCATCACAAGTTGTGATTGATACAACGAGAGTGATGAGGAAAAATCCAATGGAACCACTCAAATGTTGGGGATGTGAAGGACCCCATCTCTGCAAGAATCGTCCACTTGAGAATAGGAATGAAGGACAAGCCCCTAGCACCCAAGAAGCTGAAATTGGGGGTCACGAAGCAAGGACCATTCCAAAAATTTGTGTAGTGTTAGAAAACTACCAGGAAGGTCATAAATCAACTATGGTAGAAGTTAAGGGTGGGATCACTAAACATACTCTTTTTTGTTTTGATCGACCCTGGATCGACTCATAGCTATATCACCCCTGGACTTGTTGAGATGTGCACTTTGAAGAAATCAATAATAGAAGATCGTGGTTAGTCCAACTAGCCACTAGAATCAACAATAAGGTCAGTGAGGTGGTAATGAATTGTCCATTGGTCATGGATGGGTTAGTCACCTATGCAGATTTGAATGTTCTGCCACTTGGATCCTATGATGTCCTCATTGGAATGGATTGGTTGGAAGCACACAGACCAAAGCTTTATTGTTACAACAAGAAATTTGAGTGCTTGGATGAAGAAGGGAAACCAAAGGTGGTGAAAGGAATTCCAAAAGTGATCTCTGGAAGGAAGTCTTCAACAATTCGGCTGAGAAGTTCTATGGGAAAGGTTGCAGGGTGTATGCAGCTCATGCAGCTCATGTTTTGGAGGTAGCAGAGAATGATACTCCTAGGTTGGAGGATTGTCATGTGTTGCAGGAGTTCAGGAATGTTTTTCTTGATGAAATTCCAGGGCTTCCTCCAAAGAGTGAAATTAATTCTACCTTTGAGCTTGTGCCTGGAGCAACACCAGTGTCCAAGACACCTTGTAGGATGAGCATACCATAAATTCTATAGTTGAAGATGCAGCTGCAAGAGTTATTGGAAAAAGAGGTATATCAGGAAAAGTGTGTCTCCTTAGGGAGCACCATTCCTAATTGTGAAAAAGAAAGATGGTACACTCTGGTTGTGTATTTATCACAAACACCTAAGAAAGGTCGCTAAGAAGAACAAATATCCTTTGCCTAGGATTGATGACCTCTTTGATCAAATGGGAGGAGCAAAGGTATTTCCCAATATTGGCTTGGGGTCTAACTACCATCAGGTAAGGTTCAAGGATGAAGATGTTCATAAGACGACCTTCAGAGGAAGGTATGGATTTTATGAGTTTGTAGTGGTACCGTTTGGTTTCACAAATGCACCAGCTACGTCTATATGCCTCGGGAATAATGTTTTCAGCAGGTACTTGGACAATTTTGCTCGTGTTTTCTTTGATGACATTCTTACTTATTCTAAGGATAAGGAAGAACATGTGGAACGGTAGAGGATGATTTTGGAATTGCTCAGGAAGCATCAACAGTATGCAAAGTTGATCAACTATGACTTCTATGAAGATAGAATTCATTATTTGGGTCAAATTATCTCAGATAAAGGAATATATGTAGACCCTAAAAATATTGAGGCCATAAGGAGTTGGTTTGCTCCAAAAAAAACCTAACGGATGTAAGATCTTTTGTGGAACTTGCAGGATATTGTAGGAGGTTCATTGAAGGATATTCTGTAGGTAAAGTTGAACCTATGTATAGGCTGAAGAAACCTGCATGTGAACTTGTAGTTCCATGAGGAAATGGCCCTTCCTGAAGACTGCAAGTAGAATGACTTGAGCAGAGTAGTCTGGTTGTACCCACTGAAAGCAATGCAGGGAAACTACCATGTGCTATGAGAAGGATCTCATGACTGAAATCTAACTTTTGAACAGAATAGATTTTGAACTTCAGATTTTAAATTTTGTTGTTGATTGTTAATTGAATATTATTAACTATTTGGATTACCTAAAATGGTGTCAAGATGACATGTGGTATGTGAATGTCTAGGTTTTGGGAAGCATGTGTAAGTTAGGGATGAGTACTCCCCACTTGCAAGAGCCAAACAACATGAGGATGACCTCATGGTTGCAAAAATCTGATTTTCTGTGGGAAGCGGAATTGTGAATTCCAATTTTGGATTTGACTATCAATGTTATTGATCATTTCATAATTGGAAATTTATCCATGCATGAAATAGATTTGAAAATCTATGATTAAATTTTTATGACGACATCTAATACGAAATGCATGCTTATATGTAGCACAGGTGAGATGATGAAAATATGTACTGGGTGTACATGGCTCCTCGGAAGGACGTACTTGGATACATAGCTTCTGAGAGGGATGTGTTTGAAATAGGTTTTAACACCTATGGTTGAAATTTTTATATGATGGCATCTCATATGAACTGCATGCTTGTATGTAACGCAAGTGAGATGATGGTGGTCTTCCCTTGGAGTACATAGCTTCTTAGGAGGATGTGTTTGAGAAAGATGGCTCCTCTAGAAGGATGTACTTGGGTACATAGCTTCAACCCCCCTGCCAGCTAGGCATCGATATGCATCACTAGGGATGCCCAGGGTGTAAGACATCCGGTTAGAATTATCTCTGCACACATTCACGTCGTAAGGGGACTGTCATGAGAGTGGGGGATATGTGAATAGAATAACCCCTAAGTATTATGATGTCTAAAAGGAAAGGGCCTGACAATTGGTAAGCACTTGGAGGACGTACTAGGACCTTAAGACAAGAGGGGAGTCAGCCTTCTTAATTTACTTTATTTACCTTAATTTTATAAACTTTATTTACTTTACAAAAGGGGAGTCGGCTTTCTTAATTGCATACGAATGGTTGAAGAACATAAATTGTTCTTTATAAAATTGACAGAATATCTATGCAACAATTGTATATAATATTTGATTAAACAAATAATGATTACAATCCTTCATGACGATATAGCTTTATAAGCATTGGATGGCCATGAGGGTGAACATGTGTGTCCTTTGACCCTTCATTAAATACTAAACGTATTTATTGATTATTAATTATTAATTATTTATTACTATTAATGCGATTATTATTAATATTATACTTATATTTATATTTGTTACAATGGATCATACAACCTGAAAAACAAAACATATATCGCTCGACACATTTGCTACACTAGATCAGCAAGTTGCCCATGATTAAGATAATGTTGCAAACTTGCTATATAGTTCCATATCCCTTTTTAATCTTTAATCCTCTAGCTAAGCTTGGTGCAAGTCTTCCTCCCACACCTCTAAGTTCATACCACAAGACCACAACAATAGTATTCGGTAATCTAGAGAATGTGGTAAATGTATAAATTGTATTACAAATAAGCCTTTGTTACAAATATAAATATTAAATAATACATAACAATAATAAAAATAAGCAATTAATATTACTAAGGTTTAAAAGGACGTGTCTCCTCAAAAAGGGACGCCCAACCATATAAATGGAGACTACCAATTGTATAATATCTTCAGCAAATCGTTTTATTCCATATGTATTATTGTGTCGAGAGGCGCTCTACAGCCCAGTATGGGGGAGATCTTGTAACGTTATGTAACGTTCCTCTTGTAAATGTCGGCCATAAAAAACCAGCGTAGATCCAAATCCTAGGTTATATCAAGCGCCGAGAGGGATCAAATCTCTCGACGTTCAAACCTCTTCTTAGGTATCCATTGATTTGATTTAAACCAAAAGACGCATCTTTTTTATTTAAGTTCCACATATAATAATTTTATTATTAATATATAATATTATTTATGCCGACATATAATATTTATTATTATATTTTATTTTGTTAGGAACAAGCATTACAACATTTCCTCATACATGGTTTTAAAACCATATGCAAGGCCCTCCTACAACGATGGGTTGTTTAGGAGGCCTTGCACATGGTCTTAAAACCATTCGCAAGGCCCTCTTAAACCATGTACAATAAAACCATGGGTTGTTTAGAGGCCTTGCACATGGTCTTAAAACCATGTGCAAGACCCTCCTAAACCATGTATAGTAAAACCATGGGTTGTTTAGAAGGCCTTGCACATGGTTTTAAAACCATGTGCAAGGCCAACATTTTTTTGCGGATAATTCAATTTGTTATTTTTTATTATTTTGTTAAGTAGGAACATTACAACATCTCCCCCATATGTGTTTTTTTCCTAACCCACATTTTTTTTACTGATAATTAAATTTTTACTTTTTATTGTTTTGTTAGGTAGGAAGATTACAACATCTCCCCCATATTAGATTGTTTTTCTGGCCGACATTTATTTTGGCTTATAATTAAAAAAAAAAATTATTAATAAAAGTAAAGTTACGTAACGTTACATAACGTTACGTAACGTTACAAGATCTGCCCCATACTGGGCTGTAGAGCGCCTCTCGACGAAATAAAATAAAAAATTGTCGGCCAAAAAAATGTCGGCCTCAAAAACAACACAATATGGGGGAGATGTTGTAATGTTCCTAGTTAACAAAATAATAAAATTGAACTATCCACAAAAAAAATGTTGGTAGTGCACATGGTTTTAAAACCATGTGCAAGGCCTCCTAAGCAACCCATGGTTTTATTGTACATGGTTTAGGAGGGCCTTGCAAATGGTTTTAAAACCATGTGCAACGCCTCCTAAACAACCCATGGATTTATTGTACATGGTTTAGGAGGTCATTGCAAATGGTTTTAAGACCCTATGCAAGGCCTCCTAAACAACTCATGGTTTTAGGAGGGCCTTGCACATGGTTTTAAAACCATGTATGGGCAGATGTTGTAATGTTCTTTCCTAAAAAAATAAAAAATAATAAAATATTATGTCGGCCATAAATAATAAAAATATTATATGTCGACCTTAAATAAGATGATGTGTCTTTTGGTCTAAATCACATCAAAGCTCATAGTTGAGTGCAATACTTAAGAAGAGGTTTGCACCTCCAAAGATTTGATCCCTCTCAGCGCTCGATAGAGCCTAGGTTTTGGATTTATGCTGGTTTATTATGAAGATGGATCTCTTCTTTATCTGGATATGGATTCTTCCATAAATGGTGGGCTCATTGTTACAGTGGTATCATCTTGGGCTTGATTCCGGGTCTTTAGCCATTTTGTAGCCTTAGCCATCATCTTAGATTTTTTGAGTCATTGGGTGTTTGACCTAATAAAATCAAAAAATAAAAAGAAAATAAAATAAAGAGACCAAGAAAAATAAATAAAAACGAAGAAAGAAAGAAAGAAAGTTTAAAAAAAGAAAAGAACAAAAGAATATCCCATAAAAGGGGAAAGAAGAAAGAACCAAAAAAACAACATACTATATTTTATAACGAGACAAGGTTTTATTAAGCTCCAATTCCCACCTTCACCCCAAAAAATAAACCATATATTTGTATATTATTATTATTATTAACAATATTTTTAATAGTTAAGTGGATTTATTATTAATTAACTATTAAACTTTTACATTATCCATGAAGCAAATTAGGTAAGAATTGAGGATGATGTTTTATGAGCAAATGAGAAAGATGGATGAAATAATTGATCGTATGGAACAATAAGTTGTAAAATTTGCTCACAAAGCTATTAACAACACCTTCAATAAAATAAGCCAACAAAGTAGACCGAAGGCCTCTCAAGACAAAGACTCGGAAACTAAATCTAAATATGACTTTGAATGTACAGAAGAAAACCCTGCTAAAAAACATGAAAATATTGAAATTGAGGTTTTGAACATTAAAGTGAATGGCACACCCATGTCCATATCACCATCTAATTCTCACGTCAATAAAGATGAAAATGATCTTAACCAATATTATGATGAGAGTCAAGACAGTGTTGCTGACAACGACAATGATCAACGCAATGATAAGGGATGGATTCCACTGTGTGCAAAGGAAATCAAGTTAGAGAAATCAAATATTTTAGATTCAAACTTTACCTTGACTATCCTCTCACCACAAAAGAACATCAATGGAAGTGATACCACATAAATAGTTATTGTTGTCAAGTCGATTCAGTTAACAACAAAATTAGCTTAAAAATACAACCAGGAAAGTGCAAAAGTGTAAATGAAACTTTACCAAGTACATACTTCATGCGGATTTCAAAATATAATAAACAAAATGAACCAGTGGTCATAATCAAAATTGCATATCTCAAGTCATCCCTTTGACACGTAGCCAATATAAAGGAAAACATCAACACATTAGCTTTGAGGACAAAGTTTCCCTTAATAAAGAGGCAATGCTACAAATATAAAATAACAATAACAATAAATCAATAATAAAAATAATAATATTAATAAACTATTAATATTAGGTTTAAAGGGACATGTCTCCTAAAAAAGGGATGCCCAACTATATAAACGACAGCTACCAATTGTATAATATCTTCATCAAATCATTTTATTCAATATGTATTATTTATTATCAAGATGGATCTCTTCTTTATCCAACTACGGATTCTTCTATAACACACGGACTCGGTGTTACAACCTTCCCTATGACACAAGTATGAACACATGTTGTAAGGATTGAACACCAATTGTGAATGTTGAATATGTGTTGCATCCATTAATAAATTGTGGATAGTAAAAAAGTATAAATTAACAATGGAAAAAATAATTCCTACAACATAATTACTTGCATTTCCTTATGTCCAACATATAAATAACCACTAGATTCTACAATATAGATGATCTTGTAAGGCTAGTTACACCACTACTACTCACTACTCTGACATTCCTATGAAGCTCCTCTAATGTACTCAAGCCATTTAAAACCATTAAGGATATAAATTGGGAAGAATTCATTTAGAAAAAAACATATAAGAATCCAAATTTGAAAGGGTGCCCAAAATTTAGGTTGCATGGTGATATTATATAATTTGATGAATAAGTGGTTTGGGATTGCATATACATTTTAAATATATTTTTTAATTATTTTTTTTTCTCTTTTGCTTTAAAAATTGAAGTTTTTTTAGATGTAATTTGTATATTTTATATGTTTGTTATTTTGTTGTGTTTTGAATATTTAGTTGTTTCTCTTGCAATACTTTACTAAGAAAACTATAAAGATATAATAATAATACATTCATTGTGAGTAATGGCAAAGGCTCTCTCTTCCCTTTGTATAGAATAGGTGAGGAAGGCCAACTTAAAACATGAAAAAGGTCTACATGAGTAACCCTAAACCTAAATCAACATGTAAACCCCACATGAATAACTCTATAATATAAGGACATCAGGTATCACACTAGGGTTTTTCCCAACCCTAAGGTGGTGCACCATCCAAGCATGATTCCCCTTAATCCAATTCCCATACTCCAAGATGGTGTGGTATCTAACAAGTTTTTATGCCACTCCCTTTTACATGGAGGTTCATTCTCTAAGTGTCTACATGCATGGTCCTTCTCCTCTAATTTTATGCCACATGTCCTCTTTTTCCCAATGCTCATCAACATGTGTGCCAAGGTAGTTACTTTCTCCAATGATTTCTTCAACATATGCGTTTGGGTCCATGACCAACCTTTATGAAGAATTATCCTCAACCTAATTATGAAGAATTATAGTATACATAGATCTTGCTCAGACACATATATGAAGACATATATTGTGTTCTAATCTGGATCCAATACTGGAATCAATAGTTCGAGAAGAGCATGAGGACGATGATGCCAAAATCAGAATTGTGGATTTTTTTTAAAAAAAGAAACTTGGAACGAAGTAGTCTAGTAGAGATTAAACATTTTTTATGACAGACAAATTTTGTCGTATAATAATGCACTATATGTATTGTTGCAAGAGGGTCTTTGTTCATGTATCCTAATATTGTTATTCATTAAATGTTAGTATTTATATTTATGCACTCTATTTTACATTTATAAATTTTTAGTTAACCAAGTAAAATTTTATAAAGTTCTCGTTGAGCGATCATGTTTTATATGTGTTGTTCTATTCACTCTATTTTATAAGTTCATCTAGAATTATGGAAATAAGTTGTTAGCATTCAAATGTACTACATAAACTGTTAGATTTCAATATTAAAATTTATTGGGTATTGTGTATGAAAATTTTAATGCACCTTGATTTGATCATGATAAATAATGAATCATTGAGTGTAGGTCTCTCAGAGCAAGAATATTTGTATGGGCAGTGAGGAACACTGTGTGTCACCTTTTGATATTGTATGGTAATGCAACCATAATGTGAGGAAGATGAATATTGTTTTATCATGAGAACATATGGTGGAATACATTGTTCTTCACCATCCACGCAAATATACATTTGCAAGGAATTCCTACAATCTTATGTATGAGAAAATCATCTTATAATAAGTTTTTGTGTTTATTTTCTTTGTTGCACTAAGAAATGCCCAGGAATAATTATTAAGGTAACTATTTGAAGATGTATCATATTGTATCTTTTGTCTTTCATTTACCTTTCATTATAGATACATACCACATTATTTTTGCACACACATTCACACCATAAGTGAATATCCATGGTTAATGTTACAAAGTGAATATTTTTTTTTTTGTTACTGTATACACATTAATCTTCTATGTTTTATGATGTTATGTTAGTTTCAAATTTTTTTCAGTATATAGATTTAATGTGTTTTTTTTTGTTACTGTATACACAAGAATCTTCTATGTTTTATGATGTTATGTTAGTTTCAAATTTTTTCAGTATATAGATTTAATGTGTTTTTTTTAACAAAGCTTTTAGTGATTCTCTAAATAAATTTTCATGTTATACCCCCAAAAACATGGCAAGAGTTGATATGGTTCACAAGGTTATGATATCTATGATTTTAGATAGCCAAATTTTCTTATGTATGATCAAATTAATTTGTAATAAACGTTTGTAATAAGTCAGCTAACTGTTTTAAAAGGAACCATATCATAGACTCCTTCTTTCATTTACCTTTCATTGTATCTTCATTTACACACATTCACACCATAAACGAATATAATCAATTCATGCCCCAAAGTGAATACGATTTTTTTGTTTTGTTATTGTATATGCATGAATCATATATGTTTTATGATCATATGTGTGTTTCAACTATTTTTCAGTAGATAGATCAAGTATGGGAAATTTATAGTGATGTGAGGTGGTGGAGGGGTCATATGAGCTTCCACCTTCATGTGGTTGACCTTGTTCAATAGAGAATAAATTATCCTTGAAACAAAGAGAAGCTCATGCAAGTATTCCCTTTTAGTATCTTTAGAGTCTCATACATGTTGATATGCCTATTTATTTATCATTTAGTCATATAAACATATTATTCCATCATGATTTCTGTAGGTCTTCATGTGCAATAGAAATGAAACTAATATATTTATATATGTTTTTTTATTATTTTTTACCAAATTATATTGTATTTAGCTTCTATAAGATATATGATCTAACACTATTTGTTTTCTTTGTGTGTAGGTATGGTTCCTAGATAGACACTTCTTCCACCTTACATGTTGATGAGTGTGGGTAGGTAATTTGTACTTGTCTTATTGAGATTTTAGGGCCCCGTATCTCATGTTAGTATAAAATCAATGGCATTGTCAATGTAAGGAATATAGAATTATGATTCTCAAATCCCACATTTATGTTGATCTTACGTTTGATTTGTTGTTTAAGAGTTTTTTTGGCATTTTGTTTCACCTTTAATGTTTTTCCTAGTCGTAACAAGAAGAGGATACAAGTGAGTGATCACATATTTTCCATATGCTCCTCTATAGCTCAATTAGAGGAGACAACCATAGATTTTAAATCTTGCTTATAACTAGGTCCAGAGAGTTACATATTTGAGTTTGTAATCTTGAAGTTAATTTTTTTTTTTGAAGTTGAGAGCTAATCTATTAAAAAAAGAAAATAGTGGTACATATAAGGTTATAGGCCGACCTACTCAGGTGGAGTAGATATAGAGTTTCAGAATAAGACTAGGCCCTCCCTCTAGGAGGGAAAACAGGTCCACAAGACCCTCCCTCCCAGAGGGAAAACAGGCCTCCCAAATAAGCATAAACAAAATCCTCCTTAGTTCTTGGAGGAAACAGACAAAAAGCCATCCAAATAATAGTGCAATAAACAAAAAAACTTGACATTCTCAAGCTGAACAACACGTGGCTAGGAAGAAACCTGAACATAAACCATGTTGCATTCAGGCATACTGACACGTAGCCATGGCGGCCTCGGTTCATGGTTTCTGCCATGGTTCCTCCACAATAGGGCAGTTGTAGCCCGGAGATGTTGGTTGAGCAGGCTCTTCTGATGATGCCTCTGAATTTCCACTGGACGTCGCCATTTCTTCATCACTGGAGATGTTTTCTTCTTCCTTGGTTCCTACAGGTGGATTTTTGGTGGGTAGCAAAGAGGTATTTTTCGTAACGATCGGGTTGGACATAAACTTGCACGCAGAGATGGTGGAAGGTTGGCATTGTGCAGGGGGAATGTAGAGAGGTGGAGAAGGATTGTTGGTGGCTGGGGCGATAGAGGAACTAGGAGGAGCTGGTGGTGCAACAACTTTAGGAGCAGGTGGTGCAATAGCTTGAGGATTCGGCGGTGGTGGAGGAGGAACCAGAGGGTTAAATATAACGACCAGCCGAGTGAGTAAGTTCTTAAAGACCTAGTAGTTCTTTATGTGCTCCATCGTTCTTCCAGGTGCGCTGAGTGCCCCGGACAGTTCATCTTCCCAATCAGGGACAATTCGCTACACTTCCTCTGGAATTTCCAAATCAAATCCATTGCCACTGGCTTGGGCCAAGAGAGATGTGTAGCCGTCAGCCCGAGAATTACAACGTTTCCCTCTATGGGGGGTACCTCTTTGTCTTCTGGGCATGGTTGGACAATGGCGAAGAGCATAGCAGGGTGATGGAAAACCAGAGCTGGGCCCTGGGATGACAGTATGGAGCAGTGGAGAGCAGCAATGTAGAGCAGAGGATGCATCAAATCAAGCCCAACATCTGATATCGCCCATATTGAATGGAATTGGTGCGAATTAAAGCTTCCAGGAGGGCATTTAATGGCGATCGGGCTGTCACAAGACGGCCTGGTCCCTTTGTCGTACCAGAAAGAAGCCACGTCTCCCATGAAAATAAAGGCCCATAGTGGCGGCATTTTCAGTGAGGTTATGCTTGGACGGGGAAGGCCTCGTTAGCCTCCCCTAAGTCCACGTGTTTGGGAATCACACTCGCATCCGAGGATAATCTTGAAGTTATTAATGAATAAATGTTGATAATTTCTTCTAAGTTGATTTATTTTTCAAATACGACATTCACTAGTTTTCTTTAGGCAAGGCCTTCTTGTATAGGTTGTTGGTTAAGGCATCATTATCCCTCTTTTATTTTGCAATTGCATATGTGTTTTGTAATGTTTTTTTTTCAATTTTGTAGCTACTGTATTTTTGCCAATGTGATTTTCCTTTCACTAGCATACCATGAATCCATCGTTGGAAGAGGAATTATTGTTGTAACCAATGTGTTATATATTAGGTTTCTTTCAAGCAGTGAATTTGTCTTTCAATCTTTATACAACATTTCCATTGACTCATTTCATCTTCAACAAATAAAAATATTTCTATAAGGGTTGTATGGTTATGTAGCACCAACGAGTAAGCCACAAGGCATTTGATGCTTGGAAGATTCTTGCTATGGGAAATTGTATCTCTGGTGTAGATATAATGCACATAAATCATGTAGTTTGTTTTTCCTTAAAAATAACATAATACGGAACATATTCCATAACTCCTTTCCACATTTGAATGTTGCATAAACTTTCCACAACACTTCACAAGTTTATGATTCCCTAGGTTGATAATTTATGTGTGATTCTTTGAAATGTAATAGCCTTTATTGTTTTAATTATTTATCGCACCACCTCTCGTTTTAATTTTTCATTGAACTTGTCCTTTCCTATGAAAAAATTTCATTATAATTCTTTGCAAACAAGTTCTCTATAACCATTTTCAACTTTTGAAATACCCTTCCAAGATTTGTTGTAATTTTGATTTTTCATTTATCAATATGCTTGGACCTGTCATGGAACATTGCATTCTCAAAGAGTTTGATACTACTCTAATTATCACAATGGATCACCTTAGGTTCCATATCCTAGCCAAATAACCCTATAATCAATTTGTGAAACCAAAACGCTTCATAACTTTCCATACTCGCTTCCATGTACTATGCCTATACTGAATTGAGTGCTACAAAATTCTGCTTCCTGTTGAACCAAGAAATCGTTGTTGAGCCCAAGTTGAATCAACACCTTGAGGTGATCTTCCAATCAATAGCACTCCTTTCCCAATTTGAGTTTGAGTAACCCTAAAACTTTAATCATATCACCTCTAAGATGTTAAAGAAATGTAACTGTGAAAGATATTCTATTTTGTATTATTATTATTATTATTTCCCCTTCCTGAGATGTTGTTCCTCTGATTATGGATGTTATTATTGTATTTGGTCATGTAAAGTATTGAGGTAAAACCTTCATTGTAAGTCGAGTAAGGAGTACCCACAAAATTATTATTAACATGTATTTTTTAGTATCCCAAGGAAAGTAGGCCTTGATTGGGAGGAGAAGTCAGCCCTGTTGGGTTATTAAGCCTCTCCACTTATCAATAAAAATAGGGGAGGCACCTCCCTCATTTGGACACACTTAGAACTAAAGAAAATTCACTAGAGATAGAAGGAGCAATCCATGTGGAGGAGAGGAAGCATTCTAGTCTTATTATTGGTGTATTCCAAGTCTTATTCTCAGGACCTTACGCTGTACTTGGTTGAAGTCTATATGAAGGAAGTTTTGTTGGGTTTTCTCCCCCATGAGAGTTTCTCGGGATAAATATCTGTGTTATTTTGTGTGGTTTTGCTTGTCTTTCTTTCAGTGATCCTTTTGCATATGGTTATGATGTTATGATGTTCAGTGTTTTTATATCTTGTATAACCATTAAAATATTTACATGGTAACTATGAAATATATTCTATTTTGTATTATTATTATTATTATTATTATTATTATTATTTCCCCTTCCGTAGATGTTGTTCCTCCAATTAGGGATGTTATTGTTGTATTTGGTGATGCAAATTCTTGAGGTAAAACCTCTATTGGAAGTCGGGTCAATAGTACCCACAAAAGTATTATCAAATGTATTTTTGAGTATCCCAAGGAAAGAAGGCCCTGATTGGGAGGAGAAGTTGGCCATGTTGGGTTATTAGTCCTCTCCACTAATCAGTATAAATAGGGGAGGTGATTCCCTCATTTGGACACACTGAAAACTCAAGCAATTGCGCTATCGAGAGAAGGAGTAATCCATCTGGAGTAGAGGAAACGGTCAAGTCTTATTCTTGGAGTCTTACAAGTCTTATTCTTGAATTCTTACACTGTACTTGGTTGAAGTCCATATCAAGGAATTTTGGTTAGGTTTCCTCCCCCATGAGGGCTTTCCACAATAAATCTTTGTGTTCTTTTGTGTGGTTGTGCTTGTCTTTGTTTCAGTGATCCTTTTGTATATGGTTATGATGTTATGATTCTAAATGTTTTAATATATTGTATATCCATTAAAATATTAACATGGTATCATATCCACCCTAAAATAATTCTTTGTGAAGTCGAAATACTGCTACAACTGCAGTTACTAGAGATTAGGGTTTCATGCTTGAAAACCCTAGAAGGAAAAATCTAGTTGTCTTGGTATTTTCACTATAAATCAATTTTGGAGAAGGATTAGTGGCATGAAATTTTACATACCTAAGATGATATTTTGATGTACCTTGTGCGATAATTTCATCCTTATATTAGGATACATGATTCCTCCACAACAGGGTTGCTGCCTCTTTCAGAATTCAGGCTTAAACATGTGACTTAGGGAGAATTTCTATATCTTGGGATAGGAAGTACCAAAACAAATTTCACAAGATGTTTCAAATAGGGAATGTACATTAGTTTCTGTGGTGTGAATTTCATACCATGAAGTTGAAACAGTGACACATGGAAGTCAGTACAAGTTATATATATTGAACAAGTCCATAAACATGTCACCTTGGGAAACTTGGCATAAGTTCCACTTGGTGAATCCAATACTACTCTAACCTACGGGGTTTCAAAGAATACAGATGAAGCTATATCAGGACGAATTTTCAGACCTTGAGGAGTGGGAATTTCGGAGATACATTAGGATAAATTTTAAGAAATTCTACATAAGAAACTAGAGCTTCCTGTTCCGGGCACTTTCCTCCATTGATCAGTTGAAAAAGGAGGACCAACAAACTCTCCATAGGAGGAAGAATATTTCTATGGAGAGAGTTTATAATTCTGTGGATTTTCAATATTTTATCACGGGACACTACTGGAAGGAACTAGGGCACGAATTTTTTGGAGTTTCCCTCCATAGTTTTTGGAAAAGGAACTCACTAGACAACTTGCCTCAAGGAGGCACATCTTTCTATATAGACATAATTTCAAGATTCCAAACTTGAAAAATTAGGCTTTCTCTATCAAACCCTAGGTCTACTAGAAGCATTCTTCCAAAAATTCATTGAAGCAAGCATCTAGTTGAAGCACTCTCATTGGTAAGTTCTATTCTCTCTAATTCCATTTGAAGTTCTCACTTTGTCATGATGACAGACAGCACCAATATTGAGGACAAGTTTGAAGGAGCCAAGAAATTTTGGGCATGGAAGTATAGAGTGATCCTCATACTAGAAGAGCATGACTTGGAAGATTATGTCAAACGAGGAGCTGTAGATCTGGAGGGAGATGAGGACAATGCTAAAGAAGCCGAGAAGATCATTGTAGATTCCACCAAGTACCATTTGATATCACATGTATCATCCTTGAAGACTTCCAAAGAGATGTTTGATATCAACATGAAGATGACCTAGAGGACTCAACCCAAGAGTATGAATATGCAGATGTTAGAAAATATTCAATCTCACTTCACAAGGGTATCCCAAATCAAGGAGAAACTAGAAGCTATTGGAGACAATGTCGAAAAAGTGGAAATGGAGATGTCAACCTTGGATGGTCTCCCAAGATCATGAAAATCACCCATTCAAGGAATTTGTTCTAGAAGGAACCTCACCTATTGGAGGAATGCAGGAAAGAAGAAGCTCAAGAAGAAAAAGTTGTGACAAGTTAAGAATTAAGCCCTAACAACTCATTCTAAGAAGAGAAAAGACAAGAAGAAAGAAAATTCTTGCAAGAATAAAGATATTTCAAAAGAAGGACCTCTCACAACTCAAATGATGAAAAATGAAACTTTGCGAAAGAATGGAAGGATGATATGAACGAGGAGAACCAGTCAATCATGAATAATGATGAGTCTTGTTCTAAAGAACAAGTGACGACGATTCAGCCATAACACTCAAAACAAATTTACTCAAATAAAGCACATGAAGAAGAACCTGAAGCTCCTAAATTCAAAGGCACGGTTATAGAAGAGGGGACTTCAGATGAACATGATGACCATGAAAACATACAAGAGAATACCATATTGGAAACAAGAAAATCAATCCAAGATGGAAAGAGATCCTTCTAGATATAAAGAAGCAACAAGAATAAAAGAATGGAAGGATGTTATAAAGCATGCAGTTAATGACAAAATCAAGAGATACAAAACAAGGTTCATGGTTTCTCTTAGAAAGAGGGAGTCGATTATGGAAATACATGTTCTATATTGACCATGCGTACTTCTTCAGTGAAGTAGAAGTGCATATAGAATGACTTCTAGGACTAGGGACTCTCAACAGAGAACCACATGTGTGCAAATTGAAGAAGGCTTTGTACAAGCTCAGAAGACACCCATGGGATAACACATACAATTACATGACAAGCTTGAGGATCACCTAGAGTGATGGAGATCTCAACTTTTGCTACAAGGATGAAGATGGAATCCTACAAAGGACGAGAAGCTCATATATCGGTGCAAGAGAAAATTTGAACAAAGTTCAAAATGGAGGATCTCGGTATCCAGTGACCTTGAGAGATGACTTAGATAGATACACAAAAGATTAGTAGTAGAGGAGGCTACCTATCACTCTAGTATAAGAATGTCCCTATACAAGGAGTACAAGATGTAGAGGGAGGATGGTGCTCTACTTCAAAGGGATTGACTACAATAGATCTCAGAGTTCAAGAATATTGACATGAGGTGTGACAGAATCCAAAGGAGATTTTCCTTAGCCAAGGAAAACATGTCGTCGAGATCCTGAAGAGGTTCAAGATGTTGGACTATAGCTACACCGATGGCATCAAACTTGGATTTTCTACTTTAGAGATAGTTTATTTCACAATCCAAAGGAAAAGTTTGGTTCATTAATATACTTGACGAACACAAGGCCAAATATTTTCTTTGTGGTGAATACTTTAATCCAGTATATAGTGGAGCCATGGTTGAGAAAAATCATGTGGTGTGGTATCTAAAGGGTACAATTGAGTATGGCATCAGACATGCAAGAGACCAAAGGATCTGCCTACATGGATATACTGACTCTGATTGGGTTGGTAGTGTTACAAATAGAAAGAGAACTCTAGGATGTTGCAGAAAGCAGACCAATGTTGCTCTCAGTGCAACCAAGGATGAAAATATTGCAACTAAGAAGAAATAAAGGGAAGATTCCTCAAGTGATGAGGAAGATGTACCTTGATGCAGAGGAATTCTACCGATGAAGACAAAAATCATACTCTTGTCCATTTTAACATTGATAAGAAGGGATGCATTTGCAGGGACACACAGATTCAACACCAATACAAAGCCCTACGTAATATGTCATGTAGAATACTTGATCAATAGTTCCAATCATGAGAAAGATAGGAACATGTTCTCAGAATCAGGCGATGAAGTAGAGCATGTTGTTGAAGACTCCAGTAATTCCTACAAGGAGACACAGATCAAGATGGAGTCTACCAAACAAACAGAGATAAGTATTTGAATTGTTATTTCCTATATATCTAGTTTCTTAAATGACATTGTTTAGTTGTTTACATATCTATATTGAAGGAAATGTATTATGCATGATAGAGTGTTTGCATTTAATGAACAATATACTAGTAATATGCATGTGATGGGTAAGTGGCATGACATTGTGTAGTTGTGTACATATCTATATTAAAGGAAATGTATTATGCATGATAGAGTGTTTGCATTTAATGAACAATATGCTACTAATATGCATGTGATGGGTAAGTGGCCTATGGTGCTATACAACATTCCATTTCTACTTATCTAGAATGAAACCTCTCTGCTGAAATGTTGGGAGTAGTGCACACTCTTAATAATGTCTTGGTAGAGATGGAAGGCATCTAGAAAGTTATTATATGTATACGGGATGTGGATGAATGTTGTATTGGCTAAAATAGTTACATGAATGTATGAGATATATATTTATGCATAAGAATTTGTCATTGTGAATGTCTTGAATATTATGAAATGTTTCTAACCATGCAATTAATGCATTTGACTTGCTGGAAGGATCGTATGCAATCACCTACAAGAGAAGAATGATGAAGTTGTGGATGTACAAAAGAAGAATGATGAACCCTAGTGGTGTGGTCATTGTACAGAAAACATGATTGAATCTCCATGGGTAGATCCCAACATGGTTGGTGACATAATCGAGGATTGATCCCAATATACTGGTTGTATCGCTAAGGATAGATCCTAAAATGGTTGGTGGCATCCCTAGAAGGAATATCCCAAGAAGGTTGGTCGTATCTTAAAATAAGAAGATCCCAATGAGATGTGGTTTGACATTCATTTGCAGACATTGTGGTCTAGAATTCATTTGCAGACGTTGTTGTCCTGTATTCATTTGCGGACATTATGGAATTCGTTTGCAAACGTTGTGGTCCAACATTCATTTGCAGACGTTGTGGTCCTACATTCATTTGTGGATGTTGTGGTCATGCATTCAATTGTGGACTATGAAATTCCAACATTCTTTATGATGTGGGTGATTCCGCATTAATCTACGGATGTTGTGTTGTGTTTCCATGTGATTGTGTAGTATTGAAGGTGATGCTCAAGATGATGATGCTTGAGATGATGTGATGTGATGTAATGCTTGTGATGATGTGACAATGTGACACTTGTGATGATGTGACAATGTGACACTTGTGATGATGCGACGAGATGTGATTTTCGTGATGATGCGAGGAGATGTGGTGTCTGTGATGATGTGATGAGATGTGATGCTTGTGATGATGTGACAGGATGCGATGCTCGTGATGATGCGACGAGATGTGATGCTCATGATACTCATGATGATGCAATGAGATGTGATGCTTGTGATGATGCAATGAGATGTGATGCTCATGATGATGGGATGAGATGCGATGAGAAGTGATGATGTGATGAGAAGTGATGATTTTGATGATGCAATGAGATGTGATGCTCATGATGATCCGACAATATTTTATGCTAATGATGATGTGACGAGATGTGATGCTCGTGATGATGTGACAACATGTGATGATCATGGGGTATTCACTATGTGAATCTATTCCATTTTGCATTCATTCATTTGATATTAAATAATGCCCCTAATTTCACTAGATATTGATAAATACCTACAAAAATACCTTTGTTGAGCCCCCCCTCTCAATACATATTTCCAATTTTAAAAAGGTTGTATTTTTATGCTCGATATTCCTTATTTTACTGGATACATCGATTTATACCCCCCAATACCTATAAACACCCCATACCCACTCCCCACCCCCCAATACCTACAATATATTGACCTTATTTTTCACCATTTAAAAGCCCCCCTATCTAAATGAACGTGATAAGATATTGGTCAACAAGGTGAATCTCCTGTGGTGGTGATGTGGCAAGATGTGATGCTCATGATGAAACCTTCTTACTCGACTTACAACGAAGGTTTTACCTCAAGTCTTTACATGAACAAATACAACAATAACATCCCTAATCGGAGGAACAACATCCTTGAAAGGGGAAATAATAATAATAATACAAAATATATATCTTTCGCAGTTACATTTATTTAACACTCCCTCTTAATAAGGAAGGTATCCTATAACACAACAATACTTGTACAACTGACTGGTAAGTCTATACGTCATAGGAATTTTTCACAAGTACATCAACATCATCATCATAGAGCATCACATCTCGATCATCATATCATGAGAACATCATCACGAGCATCGCATCTCATCACAGCATCATGAGCATCACATCTTGCCGCATCACCACCACAGGGGATTCACCTTGTTGACCAATATCTTATTACGCTCATTCATATAGGGGGGCTTTTAAATTGTGAAATATAAGGTCAATATATTGTAGGTATTGGGGGGTGGGGTGTTTATAGGTATTGCGGGGTATAAATCGATGTATCTAGTAAAATAAGGAATATCGAGCATATCGTGATGATGCTTGTGATGATGTTCTCATGATATGATGATCAAGATGTGATGCTCTATGATGATGATGTTGATGTTGATGTAGTTGTGAAAACTTCCTATGATGTATAGACTTACCAGTCAGTTTTACAAATGTATTGTTGTGTTATAGGATACCTTCCTTGTTAAGAGGGAGTGTTAAATAAATGTAAGTATGAAAGATATATATTTTCTATTATTATTATTATTTCCCCTTTCAGAGATGTTGTTCCTCCGATTAGGGATGTTATTGTTGTATTTGTTCATGTAAATACTTGAGGTAAAACCTCCATTGTAATTCAAGTCAGAAGTTGGCCCTATTGGGTTATTAGGCTTCTCCACCAATCAATATAAATAGGGGAGGAGCCTCCCTCATTTGGACACACTTGGAACTCAAGCAAGTTCACTAGAGATAGAAGGAGGAGTCCATTTGGAGAGGAAGCAATCTAGTCTAATTATTAGTGTCTTACAAATCTTATTCTCAAGGTCTTACATTGTACTTGGCTGAAGTCTATATCGAGGAATTTTTGTTGGGTTTTCCCCCCGTGAGGGTTTCCCAGGATAAGTCTTCGTGTTCTTTTGTGTGGTTGTGCTTTTCTTTCTTTCGGTGATCCTTTTGCATATGGTTATGATCTTATGATGCTAATTGTTTTTATATATTGTATAACCATTAAAATATAAACATAAGATACCTCACTCCATACTCCATTGTGCCTCTCAAATATCTAAGCACATGCTTCACTACTAACCAATGCACCTGCCTTGGCTCCACCATGAACTGACTCAAGGTGTTCACATCAAAACATATATTTGTCTTGGTGTTGACCAAATACATCAAGGATCCTATCATTTGTCTATGTACTCTGGGATCCACACACTTTGAATCTGAAAAATAAATCTTCTTCAGCTTAGATACCATAGGTGTGGCCATCAATCTATACTCCTCCATCCTAAATCTCTTTAGGATCTCAACTATGTACTTCCCTTGTCCAAAGAATATCTCACATGTTTTTTTCCAAACCTTTAACGCCAAGAAGTAATGCATCAAGTCGATGTCCTTCATCTCAAACTGTGTGGCCAAGTTTTTCTTGCACCCCGTTATAAGATCCTCTGCACCTATGAGAAGAAAATCATCCACGTATAGCAACAAGATGAGTATATCTTATCCAACAACTATGAAGTACAATTTGGGATCTATCTCACTCTTAGTGAATCCCATGCTCTACAAATATCTGTCATATTGGAATTTTGTGCCATGGGCGCTTGCTTGAGTGCGTACAAGGATTTATTAATCCAACACTCGTGAGACTCCTTCCCATGTACCTCAAATCCATGAAGTTTCTCTATGTATACTTCCTCATTAATTGCTCCATGGAGGAATGATGTTTTAACGTCCATCTGGTGAATCCTCCACCTCGTGACTAAGGCAATAGATATCACATACCGTATGGAAGCATACCTACCGAATGGAGAGAATGTCTCCTCATTATCCACTCCCTCTCTCTATGAGAACCCTCTCGCCACAGACCTCACCTTGAACTTATCTATGCTACCATATGCAACATGCTTGATCTTGAAGAGCCATTCGGAAGTAACCACAGACTTCCCCTCCAGTCTCGACATAATATCCCAAACATCATTCTTCATGATAGAGTTGTATTCCTCCACCACAACATCCCTCCAAACCTACTAGTCGGTTGCTTCCTCATAACTAGGAGACTCAAAATCAATGGTGTTGCTCATCAGTGCCATATAGTTAGGAAACTTCTTCAGATGTATTCTCTCCCTAAACGATCTCATGGGAGCCTCAACATGCTCCTAATCACCTCTCAATGTTTGCTCAAATAATCTAGGTCTCCTAACAGAACTAGAAGGGGATAATTCCTCCTCATAACTTGAAGGATGACTCCCTAAACTGGGAGTAAATGAACTTTGTTCCTCCTTCAGAGCCTCCTACTCCTCACCCTCTTCCACTGGAGAAAACTCACGAGACTTCCTAAATGCCAAGTTCTCCTTGAACTTAACATCTCGGCTAACAATGATCTTTCGATGCATTGACATGAAGATCTTATAATCCTTTGAGGTCTCGCTATACCCAAAGGTCTTCAAGTTATATTGGCTAGTATGACTAGTAAGCAATAAAGATTCCACATAGCCATATCTAAGGGGATATATGTATAGCTAAAATGAAATACAACTGCTATACAACATATTTTACCTCTGCGGTGAAGCCCATAAAGACAACTTGATCCAACTTGTAGTGAAACCCATGCCAATCTTAGTGAATATCCCCCTCCTTTTTTTCTATATTTTGGCGAGTCATGTTGCATCTAACTCTGAATTTCTTTTGAGAAATTACAGCAATCAATTAGTTGCGTAAAAAGAGATTAACATACAACTTGTGAGAAATCAAATAATTTTTAAATGATTCAGTTAGTTTTGTAAAAGGAAGAGAACATATAACTTTTTGAGAAAGTGCACTGATAATTGTGGACCTAATGTGCCTGTGTTGTCTGGTAAAACTAAAATCACAATCACAGTTGTCGGGGATCGAACCCAAGTCACCCGCGTGACAGGCGAGAATACTTACCACTATAGTACAACGACCGATACGATTTTGGAGCATGTAGTGCACTTTTAGTTAGTATTACAAAAAAATTAAGGTGAGATTACAGAATGGAGTAAACTTTCTACCTGACCATTTGCACCGATCGAACGACCAGCGACGAGTGATGTGAAAGCTCACGCGAGCCAGGTCGTCCGATTGATGCAAATGGTCGGGTAGAAAGTTTACTCCTTATAGAATTTTATGAAAAAGGGTTTGGTTGCATGGAGTATATTACGCGTCCGTCTCAATTGCATTGAATCGAACGCCTTCCCTCACTTCTTTAAACGCCGACTTTCCATATGGATTTTGATCAACAATTTTCTGTTTTACAATTATGTTAAGATGGTCACCTCCCCTTTTAGGCACTTAATTAATTTATCTAAACGTATAAGTAAGTACTGTATAAGTAGAGTACTTACTTATACGCAATTGTTTTGCAAGAAAATTATTATTATGAAGGCTTCATTTCATGTAGGTTGTTATAATTTTATCATTTTAAAAAACATAATTGACTAAATTTCAAAGAAAAATTTGTAGAACATTCTAAATAGTTATATTTTATTATTTACAAGAATAATTAATTAAATTAAAAATGAAATTGTATAATTTTAAAATTGTTATATTTTATTATTTAAAAAATAGTTAATTAAATTTAAAAAATATTTGTAGAATTTTGAATTGGTTATATTTTTTTATATTTTGATTGGTAAATTTGAAAATCCAACGTAGTTTGATTAATAATAATTTTTCTGTCTGATGCATACAAGTTCAAGCACCCTTTCGATGGACAACCCCACTATACTCCCTCTTCATCCCTTTTTGTCCATAGCTTTTAAGCAAAGCTTGAATGGGGAATATTCATTTTTTTTAATTTCAAATGCAAACATTATAAGAAATTTAATTTTAATATTATACAATTATTTTTTTTAAATATAAAAAAAAAAATACAATTTTAATATTTAAATTGATATAAATTAAGCTACAAATCAGATTTGGGAAAATTTGTCTATTTTTTTTATTGCAAATTATATCTTTTTTAATAATTTCAAATGGTGGTTTAAAAAATTATGGAAATGATACATGTCTTTGAAGCTTAAATGTTTTATGTGGTTAGCTTTAGAAAATTGTTTAATTACCTAGAATAATCTGTGTCACAAACGATGAGAAGGTCCGAGCTATTGCTCTCTTTGCAAAGCTGCATGTGAATCTATTGATGGCATTTTTGTGCATTGTCTGTGTGATGGCAGCTTGAACATCTCTTAGCCTTGGAAATGATTTTAAGGAAAATTTTCACCAATGGATAAAAATATCAAACATGATCATAAACTTTTACCGGTTTTCTATTGTTCAGATATTTGGAAGTCTTGGAACTTTGCAATTTTCAAAGGAAAGCTTGCTGACATTTGTGTAGATACTCTAAGGAGCTTTGATGATTTTATGGTTGTTATAAACTAGGCCAATCATATTGGCTCTCTTCCAGTTCTATGTCTCTATCATTGGTGTTGGAGAGCTAAAGAAGTTATGGTTCATAAAATAAAATAAAAACCAGCATAAGTCCATTTTTAACCCACATTTATCAAGCACTGAGAGGAATCAAATTTTTTAAACTGTAATTTTTTTCTAGATGTGTAAAAAATTTAAGGTTAAAAATATCCATGCTATGTTATTGAGTTGCAGAGGATGACACTGAAAGATTCTACCCCGTGAGGAAAAGGGAGGGCCTATATCAACTAGCATTAAACATAAATATTAGTGCCTCCTCAATTTGATTGTATATACAAATTCTTGCACTTTTATCACAATCCACTATCCATGTCTCCATAACTTTCCTATACAAGCTTTTCCAATATCATTGTTTTCGGGACCATGATATCCATGAACATTATTCAACTTGTTTAGATTAGTAATTAATGTTGCGGTGACCAAGTTGTCAAAATGTTGTTGTGACTAGGTTGTTTGCAGTGAAATTTCAAGCAGCTTCAGATCCAATAGCATTGTTGCATAATATAAGATCCAACAACATTATAATGAATATCTACCTCTCAAATTCATCCTTGTTAGAACTGAAAATGGTTGTTAATTATAATAACAATATAGTGCATTTAAACCCATATTAGACTCGAAACAATCACTGACTTCTTTCACAAGCAATGAGAATTCAAAATACTTCAAATGCAACTAAAACTCGTTTGCATGCAACAATATCAAGGTGAAGAGTTAGCATTCTGGATGGTTGCACATATAGCAATATTAATTGTTTATTGTCCGATTTAGAATCTGGATGTTTGAACAGATAGCATCATCAACCTCTAGTATCTAAGAAATTAGAGTGGTTAAAAATATGTCCGGGAATAATTTAAGAAGCCATACACACTTCTTGCTAAGTCGTTGGAAATTATGTCAAATATACCAATGCCAGGATGTGATTAAATTTTTGTGGAGATTAGGAAATATTTTAAATAATAAAAATAATAATATAGAAAAAATACAAGCATGTAAATGTTTTTAATAAACAGTGTCTAAACCAAGCCTAACTGTTTTTAATCCATACCTGGATTTTCCCACCAAAAGGATAGCACAACGCTGAATAAATTGTGTAGTTTGCTAGAGTGTCCATGCCTAATAAAATATTGTATTTTATAGACAAGAGTATGAATGGTGATCTATAAATTTTGTAATTTATAGAATATTATAATATAAGCTCTCTTCTTGCAGCTTCTATACATTGATTTTCCCTCGTACATAGTTAAAACTTAAAAGCACACATAAAAACCTATGTACTCCAATCTAAGAAAACAATTTACTAGAATGACATTAAAACCATCTATTTTTATTGTATGTTGTTGGAATATGGAAGATGTTTTGTTGTAGATCCCATACCAACATTAAAGTTTACAAAGAATCTACTCAAGATGAAGAACTAGCTTAGATCAAATAAATTTTTTAATTATGGTTCCTTCGCAAGGTTGTATGCATAGTTGCAAGAGATTAACATATTTTTCTTCTGGTTACTTAAGTTCACCAGTAACCCCCACAAGAGCATACCCCCTCCTTGAAATGGTGTAGAAGTGTTGAAATCCCCACGAACACGTAGGTTTTTTACAATTTGGATCGATATACCATCTAGAATCGTCATAAGCCAAAATGTAGTAGCCAACTTCTCACCAGTAAGAAAAAGCAAGTTTTTTAATCTCGTATTCCACATCATGTGAAACAAAGTTTGTGTCAAGTGTTTTCCTTAGCATTGCGTTCTTCATAGCTCCATATTGCAAAGAATTCTACAAGTACTGAGCAATGCTCCCCACATGATGGTATCAGTTTCAAATGATTAAAGCCATTTCCTCCACCAGCTTCCCTGAGCAGCCAAGACAATCAATAACACAACCATAGTGTTAGGTTTAATGCAATGCTCTCACTATCTTGATGTGGACTAGCTATGGTACATGGACAGATGGCAAAGCTTCTTTGAAGATATGTCCATTACCAGAGTTAATGTGAGCTTGGGAAGTCTACGATGTTTTGTTTTTGTTGTGATCAAGTTTAAAGGTTGCGTCTTCAGAATTAACAATGAAAACTAGAAAACGCAACGACCTCAGGCTTATTTAGGATTATTTGTTACGGTTGCTGATTATTTGTTGAGCGCCCTTTATGCAGGGAAACCACGTTGCATAATATCTAACGTAATATAATGGAGCCTTTTATTTTGAAGTCCTATTAACAACAATTTCATGATATTGGGCATTGAATTTTGTGATGCGAACAGTACATCAATGGTGGTGTTTAAGTCAAGGATTTCTCGTACTTAGCTCGACTATCTCTCGTATAGAAAATAATTAAATGATGGTTCGACCCACTCTTCATGGTATGTACTATTATAGCATGGAATCGATGTTGTAGGTTATACTTTTCACTGATTTAAAAGATTGTTGTTTAAATTTGTTTTTTCAAGAGATTGGGGGGACAAATGTTATTTTTAAACAGGGCAGCTAAGCCAATACTATATATTACAACATGGATCAATGTTGTAGGTTATTATTTTCAATGGTTTTAAAGTATTGTTGTTTAAATTTGTTTTTTCAAGACATTGGGGGAATACCTTTTATTTTTAAATATGGTAGCTAAAAGCCAATTGTTGACATTGAAAGTTCATAACATTGGTATCTAGCATCTTATTAAATTGCATAATTATATAATCCATATTTTATGTTGAGATTTTCTCCTTTTGAACTCCACAAGGCATTCATGTTTACCGACATAAGATCTTACTTCACATGACCTCAACTATTCTAGTTGATTTGTAGTTGAAGAGAGTGATATTTCAATATCTAAACCTAATACCGATGGCTTCCAACAAAGACATAAATATTCATGAACTTTTTCAACAAAAAAAAAAAAAAAGTTGGTTCATCTGTTTAAAACAATGAACTATGTTATTATGACCAAAATGTATAAAATGAATTGGAAAACAAGATTTAATTATTAAAAATATATAAAATAATAAAGTCTATGTTTTAATATAAAATATATATCTTGATAAGTTTGGTTAGGAAATGGAAAATAAGTTTTGATTAGATAGATTACTCTAGCTTTAAATGTATGCACACTACTTAATAAATTAGTCCATAGTGACTTAACGAGGTTCCTAAGATTGCATTTTGCATCCATGGTTATTCATTTTACATATAACATAAGAACATAGGTATAACATACATAAAACCCTAGACTAGAGGAAATTGAGTGTGAAGTTTAAACACTGCTTTTCAAGCACAATAAGCATTGAGAGCAAACAAGGAAAAACATCAATGCATGATGTTAAGGATGTTGTCAAAGATGATCCTTTTGACAAGTGAGAAGGCATTGTGTATTTTCATGCTAATAAAGAAGAGAAGAGAAAAAATGGTATTAAACAAGGAACAGATTGCAATTATCTTGTGTTTTAGATTGTGGTCATAATTACAACATCAAATAAAATGCAAGAAAATGGGGTGTCAAGATTATCATCCAACCACCCACAATTTGATATAATACTAGATACTAGTTAGAAAATACTTTTTGTATTAATAACAATACACTATATCAAGATTATCTAAACTAAAAGTCATGGAATCTTGCATCCTATGGTCAAGCAATAAGAAGTGCATTTATTTATGGAATTGGCTTTAAAACCATGGTCTCCCATTTTCGATTGGCAATCATATCTATAAAGAGTTTAGATTTTGGAAATAGTCTTCCTTCAAAGGGGTGCTAATGTGCAACTATTGACAAACATCCACAATGCTAAACCAACCTCGAAGATTGGAGACTCCTCTCATTTAGAACTAATAGATTATTGTCAATACATGAGCATTAAAATTTGACATAGCAATCCATCTCTTTGCAACAAACAATCTTGCAAACAAAATGCATGCTCCAAGCATTGGCTATGCTTATTGCAGGATATGTCATAAATTTCACCAATGATTCAAATACAAATTACGATGATTCCCATCAACTAGAAAAAACAGATATTGTTATCATGTGTAAAGAAGCGAGTAATTAAAATACTCTCCCTTTCACACTTAAAATTGCAACCCTCAATCATTGCACTCTCCCTACCAAATTAAAACACCAATGTTGATTTCAAATATAATTAGAGTCAAACTTGATCACTACCCAACCCTTTATTGTTTTACTTGTGCATATGTATACTTTCTCAAATGACAAATTAATATACATTTAATTTTACTTGCCATCTATTACATGGGTTTCTATTCATGGCTTATTAGTACTTGCATCAAGTTTTCCTTTTCAATTTCATCGACTACAATGTCTACCATAGATTTGTTACATGTTCTTTCAATAAATAAAATCATATTATTTACATACACACAAATTTCTCTCCTTTTCCAACATATTGCAATTCTTTTAGGCGTTTCATTTCACCCACTAGCATAACCCCAAAGCGAGGGAAATGAAACGTCAAAGAGAAGTTCAATATGTTCAAAAAAATGAGAGAAACTTGTGTGTATGTAGATTATTTAAGTTAATGTGTTGAAATCAGGTATAGTAAATCTATGGAGGTCATAGTATTCAATGAAATTTAAAGGAAAATTCTAGTGCAAGTACTAATAAGCAATACATAGAACCCTGTGTAATCAATGGCAAGTAAAATGAAATTTACATTAATTTATCATATGATAAAGTATACATATGTGAGTAAAACAATAAAGGGATAGGTAGTTATCAAGTTTGAATTCAATTATGAACACTAAGTAGAGACCCTAGCTGTGTTGTTTCTTACACCTGAAACTTCAAAATCACACATAATATAACAAAATTAGCATGCAATAAACCAAAAAGAAGCATATTGCAGGTTTTTGACAATCCAAGGGAAGTTTTCTATACAAGACTAAACAACTATGTTTTTTATTGATGATTCTTCTCAAAACTAATCCATACTGGGATCTATTGGGAGCGATTGGACGGCGCTGAAGGACGCTGGTTGCTATTTGCATGCGATCTAAGTTACCTCGATCTGCCCACGCCGTGCTGGATCTGCTAGTGGAGGCTGCCAGGAGAGCTGCGTTGGCCATTCAAGCTCTGGCTGGGCCCCTCCTCGAAGGAAGCTTGGACTATGTGCTGAGTTTGGTCCCGGTAGGGTAGGCTGATGGCGTCAGAGGTGGATAGAGATCCGTCTTCTGAGAGATCAGATGCATTCGACCGGATTATAGCCTCTCAGACCCAGAGATCCAGTAAAGGCGTACCCCCAAAATTCGTTAAAAGAATTGAAGACGTGCCAGAAGTAGCCCTACCACTGGAAGAAACCATCCGAGTTGCCCTCTCTCTGACAGACCGAGCTCTGATCGGTCAATTCACGGGACTATGGCCCTCGCCAAAAACAACTGAAAACTGGATCCAAAGAAACTGGAGGCCACTGATCTCAAAAAATGTGGCTTCATACTCCGTCGGAAGGGGTTATTTCCTCTTTGACTTCGAATCCAAGGAGGATAAAGATCTAATCTTTAGGAACGGGCCTTATTTCATGGGGCCGCAGGGCCTCTATCTCAATGGATGGACTCCGGACTTTGATCCTGAGGTGGACATTCCCAAAGCTGTCCCAGTCTGGGTTAGACTCCCTAATCTCCCTATGCACTGCTGGAATCCCAAATCTCTCCGAGCCATCGAGAACGCCTTGGGGAAATACATTGACATGGCCAGCCCCAAGGACCAATACTCCTGCGCCCGCATTTGCGTGGAAGTGGACCTCGAAGCCGGACTCCCGGAAGCTATCAAGTTAACAGTGGGGAACTGGGCTCACTTCCAAAAGCTTGACTATGAACAGCTCCCATTCAAATGCAGAGGCTGTCACGAATATGGGCACTTCATTCGAAACTGCCCCAAAAAGCCTGAGTTCCAACAAAACAAATTGGAGGGCTGGCATAGGGTGAACAGGGCTAAATCTAAAACTCAATCTGTTGAGGATCCAAAGAAGGGTGAGGGGAATAGATCCACTGCTATCCCCCTTGAAGGATCTCAATAAATTCCCCCCAAAAAAATAATCATTGAGGTAAGGGATGAGACAAACGAAGTTGAAGAAAAATTCAGTAACGGAGACAGCAAGGAATCTGGAGCAGCCTCTCGAGATCAACAAAGGAAAGATCAAGAAGAAGACACAACACTGTTAAAAGAAGGAGACAGCATGGGGCAACCAGAGGAAGAGCCAGAACCAGAAACGGAAGAGGAGGAAGAGGAGGAAGGGGAAATCGAGTTGTCAACCCCTAGACTGACTAAAACCAAGGGAAGGAAATCTAAGAAAGAAGTAAGGGATCAAGCTACCTACAAGGACAAGCTACAAGGGTCCTAGTTAACCCTGGAAAAGCTGCTAAAGAACACTATAAATACCCACCAGCAGGGGCATGTCCAGAAAGGGATGCCCATCACCACTAAAAGTAAGTAATGAAGGTCCTCTCCTGGAACTGCAGAGGTCTTGGTAGCAAATCAAAAGAAGAAAGTATGACAGATTTAATATCCATTCATTAACCGGACATCTTGCTGATCCAGGAGACCAAAATGGAGGAAGCCGTATTTCTCCAAGTAAGTCTGAAGTTCTGGAAAAAAAGAGGCAAAGCTGCAACTAGTTCAAGGGGCGCATCTGGTGGCATTGGCACCCTGTGGGATGATAAGAAGTTTGAGGCCGTAGACATCAAGCACAACACCTACTGGATCCTCATTCAGTTGAGGCAAAAAGACTCCAATATCCTGGTAAGTATCTTCAATATTTACGCACCAAATTCGTATGCTGATAAAAAAACCTGTTGGAACCTCCTCCGGGAGGAAAGGAGTAAACTGGATGGAAACATTATCCTTGTTGGGGATTTAAACATCATCCTTAGCCAAGATGAAAAGAGAGGGGGCTCTCTGGTCAGAGACCCTATCAGAGAAATGGTGGATGACATTATTATGGATTGGAATCTAATGGATGTAAAGCCCTCTGGTGGCAAATATACCTGGAACAATAAAAGGATTGGGCCGAGGCACATCGCTGCTAGACTTGATCGCTTCTTGATCCAGGACTCTTTCCTCCTGCTTGGGCTGAACCTGTCCTCTAAAATCTTACCATTTGGAGGCTCGGATCACAAGCCTATACTACTAGAGATGGTGAATGGAAAGAATTTGGGCCCGATACCGTTGAGATTTAATCCTCTGTGGGCCAACCGCCCTGAGTTCCTAAGAATTGTCTCTGAATCGTGGTCCCCTCCGGTCACAGGGTCCCCCTTCTTCGTTTGGGAGGAGAAGTTGAGACGTTTAAAGAAATCTCTAAAAGAATGGGCCAAGTCGCTCCCTCTTCCTGCTCAAGCTAAGTCTCATGCTGCCCTTGCATTGGAGCTCCTTCAATCCAAAATTGAGGTGGGATCTGTGGATTATAAAGATCTCCAATTGGAGGCCAAGCTCCACTCGGACATTCACGTTGCATGCTGGCAGGAATCTAAATGGTGGAGGCAAAAATCTAGGTGTAAATGGCTGAAAGATGGCGACCAGAACACCAGTTACTTTCACAAACAAGCAATGGCCAGAAAGAATTTTAATTATGTTAATGAGATTCATTTCCAGGATAGAGTGATTACCAACTTTGAGGATATTAAAAAGGCTGCGACTAATCATTTCCAGGAATTGTACACGGCTCAGCCAAACCTTGAAGACACCGAGCTCCTTAGTCTCGTTCCCAGAATAGTGAAGAATAAGGATAATGATTTGCTGATAAAAACCATCACGCTGGAGGAAATTAAGAAGGCAGTGGACGCAATGGAGGATGATCGAGCTCCGGGGCCAGACGGTTATAACGTCAATTTTATAAAAATCTGCTGGGACATAGTAAAACATGAACTATTTAAAATGATCTCTAAATCTTAGAGGTGCAGCAGAATTGGAGGTAGTACAAACTCTACATTCTTGGCCCTCATCCCAAAAGAGAAGGATGCAAAGTCTTTTGATAGGTTCAGGCCAATATCCCTGTGCAACATAGGTATAAAATTATTACAAAGATCATGGCCAGCAGATTAAAAAATATTCTGCCTTTCCTTATTCCGGAGAACCAAGGAGGATTCGTTAAAGGTAGAAAGATCTGGGATAATGTCATCTTAGTCCAAGAGGCTATTCACTCTAGTTTGAAGAACGGGGATAAAGGAATAGTGGTCAAGCTCGATCTAGCCAATGCTTTTGACATGGTCAACCATACATTTTTATGCTAGGTTATGCAGAGATATGGATTCGCTCCAGATTTTATCAGCCGGGTCAAGGCCTGTATCAGTAAGCCATGGATAGCCCCGCTAATCAACGGAAGAGCAGCCCCTTTCTTCCAAGCTTCAAGAGGACTGAGGCAAGGGTGCCCTCTCTCCCCCTGCTTTATGCCATTCAAGCTTCTGTCCTTAGCTATCAGTTGGAAAATGCCATGCAAGAGCAGGATCTACCAGGCATCAGAATGGCCAGAGGTGCTAAAGACATTAACCACGCGCAATTCGCGGATGATACCATCTTACTCGGAGGAGCCAACCCAATCATTGCTCGCTGTTTCAAGAGTGAACTGACCCGTTATTGTCAAGCCTCTGGCAACAAAATCAATTTAAGGAAGAGCCAAATCTATGGCTGGAATAATAATCCCAGGGAAATGCTAGAGATCTCCCGGGTTCTTAACATGGAAGGAGTTGTCTCCTGGGATTCCTTCAAATACTTAGGGGTGCCTATTTTCAAAACCAAGTCCAATAGCTTAGCCTGGCAGCCTATTGTGGAAAAAATTAAAAGCAAAATCACGGGTTGGGGGACAGCCTGGTTAAATCTGGCTGGGAAGGTAATTCTAATTAAGGCCGTGTTGAATAGTTACTTGCTTTACCAATGCTCACTGATTCTCGCTCCAGTCAAAATTATTTCTCAAATTGAGGCTCTGATGAGATATTTTCTGTGGCAAGGTGGAGTTAATGGGAGCAAAAAATTTGCTCTGGTAAATTGGAAAACTGTTAAATTGCCTAAACAGGAGGGCGGCCTCCATATCAGAGATTTGAGAATTCAGAATTTAACCATGGGATCCAAGCTGCTCTGGAGCATGCTAGATACCAAACCATCCTGGTGCAGCACTATGTTAAGATGCAAATATTACCCAGGCCAGCGACTGAGATGCCTTGATGAGGACAGCCACGTTAGCAATGGTTCATCCGTCTTCAAACTTTGTAGGAAAGCGTTGCCTCAATTCAGGGAGGAGCTGCATTGGATACCGGGAAAATGGACAATCTATTAATGTGTGGAAAGATGCGATCCTCCATAAAAATCCACCTCAGCTCCCACGCCTTCAACATTGGATGGAGTCACAGGGCCTCACTTCACTCTGGGATATTTCCTCTTGGGAGATCGCTGAGCCAAATCGATGGAGTGGATGGGTTGTCCCAGCGTGCCCTGAGGAATTGGAGGAAGATAAAAATCGATTGTTACATCATTTGGCAGGGCTAGCTCCTCTTGCTAAATTCAGGAAGGACAAGCATGGATGGGGGTCTGGAAAATATACAGCAGCTGAAGGGTACCAGCGATTTGCAGCCACCTACAATGTGCCGGGAAATCCAAAGAAGTGGAACAATTTGTGGAAATGCAGTACGTTACCAAAGATTGAGCTGTTTACTTGGACATTGCTGCATGAGAGAATTCTCACGGGGGAGAACTTGGAGAAAAAGGGATTTGTTGGGCCGTTTTGTTGTCCCCTTTGCGCTGAAGATACCGAGAATATTAACCATCTCTTTTTAAAATGTCCTTATGCCTTATCAATTTGGAAGGATGTGATGAAGTGCTGGGGAGTTGGAATACAATTACCGAATAACATTCAGGTTTGTTTTTTTAGCTGGGATAAATTCTATCAGGGAGAGCTGACCAATAAAAAAGGTTTGAAGGCCTGCTGGATGAAACTCCCCAAAATAATCTACTGGGGTCTGTGGATTGAAAGAAACCACAGAATCTTTAAAGACAAAAACCAACCAACATGGAAGACAGTCACAAAAATAAATGCTCTGTTTAAGGAGGTTGTTAGAATTTCAAAAATCCCAAAAAATCAAGAAAATCTGACTATCAAAGAAAAAAATTGGATGCACAGTCTTGACATCAAGACGGTAAAAAATATGGTTGTTAATAAGGTGGAGGACTGGGAGATCAGGTTAGACAACTCACAGTTTGAGAATTGGCTTAGAGAGAGGAAAATCTTTAAACTCTTCTTCGACAGAGCCTCCAAAGGGAATCCTGGAAGAGCGGGAGGAGGTGGCGTTATCTTTGATCCTGGAGGAAATAAGGTGTCAGAATACTTTTGGAACATCGGATACAATTCCAATAATATGGCTGAGGCATATGGGCTTTGGCAGGGTCTTAATCAGTTAAAGGATAAAGGAGTGGATGAAGTTATGGTTTTTGGAGATTCCAGGTTAATTATTCAGGAGCTAAATGGAGGAAGTAGGGGCAAGAATGAGCGAATTGCAAGACTGATTAGAAGAATCAGATCCAAGGCCAACTCATTCAGGAAGATTAAATTTTTCCATATTCTTAGAAAACTTAACGTACCGACGGATTCGGCAGCCAATAAGTCCATAGCTATTGGCCCTAACGAGCTAAATGTTAACTCTGTTGTATCCATTGATATCCCTCCCTAGATCTGCTACAGGCTATCTGTCTGGCACTAGCTGAGTTTTGGATGTTGGTTGTAATGTGTTCCTCTGTTCAGTATTTCCCCTACTGAGTTCTTCAATATAATATAACCGCCCTTGTTAAAAAAAAGTTTGAATTCAATTATATTGACAGTCAACATTAGTATTTTCATTTGGTAGGGAGAGTGCGGGGATTGATGGATGCAATTTAAGTGTGAAATGGATATAGAAGAAGGCATACCTCTTCCTTGTTTTGAAGTGTGACATTTGAAGTGTCTTTCATCTTTACATAACGGTCAAAGGATAACGATGATACAATTCACATTCCTTATAATGTTGTAGTGTGTGACATTGTCATGAAGATCAAGCCTTGACGTTCACTGTTACCAATGGCAATGGTTGACCTTGTTAATGTCAATCATTGGGATTATTGGATAGTCAATGCCCAATCCATCTTGAGGGGAATTTGTTTCTTGATAATTCAATTTATGTGTGGAATCGGTATGTGCGTTGGGTCCCATGGAGGGCCAATGTAATTATCAAATGCCATGACAACATAGGTTGACAACTTAGGAGGGATATATCCATGTATGTATACAATTTGCATGACCACTCCAAGTGTGCCATTTACTAGTATTGATTGGACCCATAAATTGCAAGATAACATTACTCGTTGTCCCACACATAACAATATTTATTTTTATAGTTTATGATCATCACCTTGTTGGGTATTTGAGCCATTGTTAAAATATGTGATAAATCGTGCAATAGGAATTTTCAATGTTTGGCGCATGTATTTGTTATGATTGCTTGTAAGAATGTTTGGTTCAAAGAGATGGATTGTTATGTAAAATTTTGAATGCTCCTTTATTGACAAGAATCTATTAGTCTTAGACTAGAGGAGGCTCCAACTTCCAAGGTTGGTGTAGCATTGTGGATGTTTTTCAATAGATGCTGAAAATGAAGTTCAGTGGCATCAGTGCCCCTTTGACGAGAGACTATTTCCAAAATGATGACAGTGTATTGTCTATCTACAAAAAATTCCATAGAGTTGCTCCTATATATAGAGGTTTGTCCATCATAGGTGGGAGTTGTCCCAAGTCACCGACAAGAATAATTGAACGGTTGTCGAATGAGCAATTGTTTTGTTTTCAAAAAGGTCACGATATATTGCTTGAAGCATCCTATATAGAGAGCATAAATAAAGTATCCCCAGTGAACTCAAGCATGCCATGACCAATAATTTCAATGGTATATTAGGGAGTCTTGCCCAAAAAAATATGAAACATAATCAATAAAGTGGTTTAAAGAAGGATACCAAGGCTTTATGCATAAGCTTATGTAACCCATGAGAAAATAACCATCTTGGAGGATATTATCCATATCCTTAGCGGAGTCTAATTCCTCAATTAAAAAACACTTGCTAACATGGATAAATATACACTTCCTACTTAAGGAGGAGATCCTGATACTTATAAATCTTACAACTTTAATATGTGAGGCTAGAAGCCATGAATACAACACATGAGATTGTGCTTTGGGAATAACTCAACTTACTTGCCATCTTCCTTGTCTAGGGAGATTATGGTTGGTAAAAATTGGGATGAAAGTGGGATGAAATGCAATATTGCATGAAGAATCATTGTTACACCGAAACCTCGTCATCTTGAGCAATGTGTCAACCTTGTGTCGAATCCCTAAAGTTTCCTTAGCTAAATTGGATTGATTCTGAGGTTGTTTTCTTCCCTTTTTCCTCCTATAGGTAGGTTGGTGCTCTTCCTCCTAAGGCAAGGTGTGCCAACCCCTTGCTGGAACTCTTTTTGCACTGACAAGGAGTGATACTAGCACTCTTTCCCCTCATGCAAGGTGCGCCAACCCATCTCTGGTGCTTTGTCTCCCACTACAAGGTGTGCCAGAGGTGTTTAGAGAGTAAAAATTGAAGCTTCGAGGCCCTTCTCGAAGGTGGATGAGGTGGAGGATCATCACTATCTTCTAGGTGAGGTGGAATTCAGTTCCCTAACCTAATGGGAGGATCCCTTAGACCTCTCGTCTCAATATTCAACCTCCTCTATCCCTTTAGCCTTTTAAATTGAACCCTATCTCCATTGTGAAGGGAGGAAGGACTATGGTACTCTTATGCTTGCGGAATTTCTAGGTGATCCCTATCATCCTTTGGGAGGAATACTATCATCCTTTGGAGGCTTGGCTTGGATTGTTGGATGGAAGGTTGCAACATTAAGTCCTAGGTTGTGACATTCCTTCCCTATGTAATTCTATGTATCTCCTTGATTATAGTAATACAAAACTCTTTCCATAAATGTTAAATTGTGTTGATAATTTTTAGAGCTTTCTTCCTTTGCTTATTGATTGTGCAACCATTGAGTTAATAATGTATGCATTTGTGTTTTGATGATTCATTGCTTGGGATTTGGCATGGAATATAAAATAATAGAGTTTTAGTCTTCATTTAAATCATTGGAGAGCATACCAAGTAAGGTATGCCTGAAAAAGTATTGATTGGTGTGACAGATTTCAAGAATCAGAGAGACTCAAATATGAACATGGACCCTACAGATGGGTAAATGCACATTTATATTCATTATTTGATAGTCAAATAGAACAAGTAAACATTTTACCTTGCATTAAGTGTATACATGAACGAAGTCACCATTTCAATCATGGATAAACATGGGATTCAAACCCAAGTGCAACATCAAATTTGTATGTATGGATATCTAGTTTAGTTGAGTGGTGTGTGGATTTCTAGTTAAATGTTATGGTGAATAGATACATGAGGGTTTTGTGATTTTCTCTCTCACTGCATGCATTATTTAATATGTTAAAGGTCGAACGATCGTCTCCTAAAAGAACTATTTCATCATTAACTGTTTGATAGGAAGCAAGCCAGTCTTTATGAGGACAGATATGGTGTGAAGCACCAAAATCTAATAGTCATTCCTCATTATATTCAGAAATATTACAAACATACAAGACCTCATCAATCATACATGAATCAGAAGACTTAACTGAATTTTCCTCTGATTTGGAGTAATCCTTCTTGGATTCTTGTCTCTTCCAACAGTCCTTCTTGAGATGATCAGTTTTGTTACAGTACCAACATTTTAATTTTCTCTTTATGCCCTTCGATTTAGACCTGGAAGTACCTCTTGACTTTCCTCTTTTATCTTTGGATCAACCTCTAATAACCAAAGCTTCAGGCAAGCTTCAGGCAAAGAGGTTTCAATACTATATTTCTTCCTTAATTCCTCACACAATAATGCTCCAACCACATTGTCAAATTCTAAAGTATCAGTTGTATTAAGTCTAATGGAATAAACTACTTGACCCCAAGTTTCAGGTAAAGTACATAAGAGATTGACTACTTTATCTTCATCATCAATTTTAAATCTATACTACTCAGTTGGCAAATAAGAGTCTTAAAAACATTTAAATGATCTGCAATCTTTGTACCTTATTTCATTCTCATACCGTACAGTTGTCGCTTATAGTAAATTTTGTTTGTCATTGATTTGGTGATATACAGACTTTCTAACTTGTTCCATAGGCTTGTTGTTGATGTTTCTTCAATAATGTTGAACAACACATCATCCGCAAGACATAATCCAATGGTTCTTAGCGCTTTGGGATCTAGATCCTCCCATTCATCCTCTGTCATGGTGAGAGGTATTTTTCTTTTTCACAAGTTTCTTTTTTAATTACGGCTCTTTCCCATGCACAAAAAGCAACAGATTCTTCATTGACTCCTTCACGATTTGCAGAGAGTCACACGCCCAGCAGACTCTTCACACGCTAACAGTGGCTTAGGCGTTTCTCAGGCAGCAGCAAACAACAGCAGATTCTTCACTGTGAAAACTGAGCGTTTCACTTCTTCATTGTCAAAAACTAAGCATTTCAGAAGTTTTGCTGTTTAAAAAAAATACCTCCACAATGGTGGGTGGCACCTCTTCCAGGATCCTTCAGGCGCGGGTCTCTTCCGTCCACTTCATTTTCAACATCCTGACAGTCCACCAACGTTCTTCTCCAGCAATAGAAAACCAACAATCCACGTTTTTTTCAATTAACGACCCTTCTTCTTAGTGGGCAGCCGCAGACAAAGCTTCACTCAGTTGTTGCAACTCCTCGCCGACGAATTTCTTCAGTAGTTTCACGCGAGGCGAGCTCACCAAACCTCTCCAGCAATGATTCATCCTCCGGCGTCTGCAGCCTCTTTTCCATGCATGGGCTCTGCGATCTCCTTCTCCTCCAGTGTCCAAACAACATTCAATCTTCCTTCATGCGCTCTGCAGTCTCCTCCAGTGTCCAGACATCATTCAATCTTCCTTTATGCACTTCTCAACGCCCTCTTCCTTCACGTCCAGGAGCATCTAGGAATCAAAGCATAATCAAAGCATACACGAGCTCTGATACCACTTGTTAAATATATTATAGATAAAATACACTCACACACTTATCAAACATCAACTCACAATAAACAACGTCATACAAAACACCAAAATTTTGTGTGGTAAAACCCCAGAGGGGAAACAAACACATAGGCAAAGTATTCAAGCTCATTAATGAAGAAGGAGAAATTACAAGACCAGTCTCAACCTCACAAACAACTCACAACATTACGTATCCCAACCATTCATTATATACTTCATGAAAGAAGTTACATGAGTAAACTATTGTCCGTTATGCCTGTTATGACAAACTTCCCGTAAACACTCGTGATGAGAAACCTCTCATAAACACATTAGTTTAGTTGTCATTTAACATGAGGTTATTCCTTACCAAAAACTAGGACTAATTTGAATCCAACACACGATTTTGAGGTATGAATTGAGCCCATGATTTAAAGGTATGAATGGATCCCATGATTTGGAGGTTATTCCTCACCCATCGAAATAAAATAACCTCTATTATTTATATTACTATGTCAAATTAAAAACACCCCTTGACCCCTTAATACGAGGCAATATATATTTTAAGGTTTTTAAGAGTATTCAAACCCCCAATATAAATGAACTTGATATGATATAGCCTTGCTAATAAAACCCATGACTAATACATAAAGATTATTAAAATATTCATCCACTATCCCTATTTGTTGCAAACGAGTGAGCTATAAAGTTTGTCTTCATCAATATCCTAAAATCGTTTAAAAAATATTCTAAAAATATCGAAGTCCTCCTCGACATTTAGGCTCCCTCACAAGAACCAATCACAAATTGATCTCTCCATATGGATGCAATGTTGATTTTGTCATCTTCATCACAATATATGGTGGATAGCGAAATATTTTTTAACTTTATAAATTCATCTTATGCCTTTTCGATTGTCCTTGCCATCAAACTTCGGTATATACTTTTACTTTATGTATATACCCTATAATCAATTTCCATATAGACCAACGCATCAAACACTAATCAATTTCCAATTCTGAAATGCTGGTCTATCGCCAACATGTTGTTGCTTGACAACGAGGATGACTGGTTCCACGCAAAGGCCAAAAACAGCACACGGCCTCCACGCAAGGCCCACCTTAGATGATGGGTATGATTTAAGTGTGAAGCCTCCACACAAAGGTTCCACGTGGAGATACCCACTCCACGCAATCTCCTTGACGCAACGATGGTAGCCTCCATGTAGCACGAGACAATGAAAACTCCAACAGCAAGAACGCGTTCAACGTACAGGTCAGTGGCAGGAATGTGCAGTAAACTTCAAATATAATATATATATTTAATTAGTAAATCTAATATAATGTTAGAATGATAGCAGAGTTCGTTATTTATACATGTAATACATAGAAGACGTCACACTTTGTAAAGAGTTAATTATCTAATATAATTTCCTACAGCTAACCTACTTTTAATTTACGTAAATTACATTTGAATACAAGATTGAGGAAAAATAGGTCAATATTGTTTAAAACAACAGACTGATTTCTTCAATCAGCAGAGGCAATTGCTCCATATAAATCTCTTTAATGAGATTACATAAGAAATCACTTCTAACATCCATCTAATGCAGTTCCATCCAAAACGAACAACAAGTGAAAGAGTCAAGAAAACATAATTTATATTTGTAAGAAGAATAAAGGTTTCATACAATAGTCAATGCCTAGCCTTTTTGTCCAGAAAACTTATTTCTTAAACGAGCTTATGCCTTTCAACAACACCTTCAAATGTGAACTTGGTCCTGTCAAGTCATCGACACTTCACATCATTATTTCCTTGCAATCAAGAGACTAAATCCCATGTTTGATTCTTTATCAAAGTTTGTACTCATTAGTCCTAGCATTCTCCCATTTGGGTCAACCATGTCCATTTGCATAAGTTTTAGAATCACATGCATGTAGCACACATGCTATTAGAGCATCACTACCACATTTTTATGATTTCTTGTTCTCCTTGAATCACTTGTTGAAGTTCTTGTACCAAACTCCCAATTATTGGAACAATCAAGGATTTCAAAACTTGTGGTCAACTATGTAGTGGTAGGTCAACTAAACTTCCTTGAAGAAAGGAAGGCACATTTGTTGGTTGATGAAACCAAGTTACGACAAATAGGAACCGTTGAGATCCAGCTCACCAACCCATTTCCTACTCATTGAGTTAGTTGCGGTTGGTAGTTTCCTCCATGAATGTTGTATTAAATGATCAGAGACTTCCTAAATAAGTCAATCCCCACACCGACATCTCCTAAAGGCTCTAGACGCCTTGTTCTCGAGATATCTCCAATGTAATTATGCACGCAATGTAATTTGATGTTGGTTTTCTTTGTCAAGGGTGTTGGTTGATGTAAAAGGAACGCTGAAGGAAATAAAAACACAGTTTTTGTGCTCATATCTATTTTTGAGTGGAGAATTGAATGTGGCTAAGAAACATGGGACTGAAGGAAGTTGTTAACTCATTGTGGTACAGAGATTCAGAAGTTAGCTGCTCTATTCTGAACAACTGGTATCAGAGCCAGCCCCTGCTGTAAAAGAAGTTGGCCATTAGAGGTTGTCTAGTGTGCATTTTCTCTGCCTATAAGCTTGTGAGATTCTGTGGAGTCCAGAATTGGAGAGTGGGAGTTTCAAATAGTGTTATTTGAAGCATCATGCAAACTACAATTGTGAGTGACATGGAGAAGCTAAATGGGACTAATTTTGCTCTGTGGAAAGCACATATGGAATACATGTTGATCTTAAAAGATCAATATTTTCCCATTGAAGGAGCAGCAAGTAAACCTTCATCAATGACAGATGAAGAATGGAATAAGCTTGATAGGAAGGCCATTGCTACAATCAGGCAATACTTAGCAAAGAATTTCTACTTCAATGTGGCTGGAGAGAAGACAACAGTAGATCTATGGAAGAAACTACATGATATGTATGAGAAAAACACACCATCAAACAAGGCATTTTTTATGAAGAAGCTATACAGTTTGAAGATGAAGGAGGGTGCTTCAATTGCAAAGCACCTAAATGAATTCAACATCATGACCAGTCAGCTTGCCTTTGTTAAAATTGTGTTGGATGATGGAATCAGAGCCATCCTACTCATGTGCTCCATACCAGACAACTGGGAGATTTTGATAGTTGACATAAGCACTCCAGCTCCTGCAAGGACCCTGAAGTTTGATGATGTTAGCAACAACTTAATGAATGAGGAGCTACGACAAAAATCAGTGACAGAAAACCAGGGAGGAGAAGCTCTCACCATCGCTGATCGTGGAAGGAAAATTGACCGAACTAGGAAAGGGCGTTCCAAGTCGAGGGGTAGATCAAAATCAAGAAGAAGCTGAATTACTTGTTATCATTGTGGAAAACCAGGACACATAAAAGAGAATGTCGGATATGGAAGAAAGAACAGAAGGAGCAAAACTCAACTAGCTCAAATAAAAAATCAGCCAACACAAATGAAGGTGAGACCACTACTGTAGTTGCGGATAGTGATGTTTTATTTACTGTTTCAATGGAAGATGCATGCATATACACCTCTAGCAGTAGCATTGATTGGATTCTAGACTCTGGGGCATCTCACCATGTAACCCCATCCAAAACCAATTTTGTCTCATATGAAGTTGGAGACTATGGTCGAGTACATCTAGGAAACAATCACTTTTGTGACATTGTTGGAGTGGGATATGTTCAAATCCAAACAAATGATGGGCATGATATACTGTTAAAATAAGTTAGGCATGTTCCAAAGATGTGCATGTGCCTAATCTCAGTGGGACAATTGGATGATGAAGGTTGCTCCACTAGCTTTGGAAAGAGTGGCCAAAAAATTAGAAAAGGAGCATTGGTCATGGATAGAAGATTCAAAACAGGGACGTTGTATACATTGAGAGAAACAACAAGAAAATCAAATGTGGCTGCTGTTGCAAAAGAAAAAACCTCACCAGATTTGTGGCATAAGCGTTTGGGCCACATGAGCGAAAAGGGCCTAAAAATTCTTGTTGGAAAAAATCTTCTTCCAGGTTTGAGATCTTATGCACTTGATCTTTGTGAGCATTGTATATATGGTAGGTAGCGTAGAGTCTCATTTATGAGAGGAGACCATGAAAGAAAAAAAGAATCTATTGGAATTGGTACACTCTGATGTATTTGGGTCGGTTAATGTTAAGTCTCTAGGAGGAGCTTCATATTTTGTTACTTTCATAGATGATGCATCTAGAAAAGTTTGGGCCTATCCTATGAAGGAAAAAGATGAGGTATTTGAGATATTTCAAAATTTTCATGTTGGTGTTGAAAGAAAGACTAACAAAATGCTCCAGTGCTTAAGGACAGATAATGGTGGGGAATATTACCCCAATGCCTTCAAGGACTATTGCAACAAATTTGGCATAAGGCATGAGAAGACTGTCCCTGGTACTCCTCAACAAAATGGTATTGCAGAAAGGATGAATCGCACCATCATGGATAAGGTGAGGAGCATGTTGTCAAATTTTGGGTTGGAGAAGCATTTTTGGGAAGAAGCACTGAGGACAGCTTGTTACCTCATCCACCAATCGCCTACAACAGCCTTGGACAGTGGCATCCCTAAAGAAGTTTGGACCGGCAAGAAGGTAAATTACTCTCACTTGAAAATTGTTGGATGTGAAGCATTTGTACACATTCCCAAAGAGAAAAGAGCCAAATTGGATAATAAATCCATTAAATGTATTTTTCTTGGGTATGCTGATGGTGAATTTGGTTATCAATTGTGGGATCCGGTTAAATCCAAAGTTATTAAAAGTAGGGATGTCATATTCAATGAGTTAGAAATGTTCAAGAAGCCTACATGTGATATGAAGGTCAAGAAATCAACTGATAGGTTTGTTGAGCAACAAGAAAACATCCCACCATTGCAAGAAAATAATGGACATCGGGCAGAAAATGGTGGAAAACCAGCTGAAGATGATGGACAGCCTGCTGAGCATTATGGGCAGCGAGAAGAAGAAGCCTTGCAGCAGCGACTACAAGAGATCCAACCAAAAAATATACCACCACAATCGGTTTGCAGGTCCACTAAGCCTCATAAGCCATCACAAAGGTATCCTCCCTCAAATTATATTTTGTTAACTGATGAAGGTGAACCTCATTGATTTCAGGAGGCTTGTGATGATGAGCATAGCAAAGATAGGAAGAAAGCCATGCAGGAAGAAATTGATTCTTTGTTGGAGAACAAAACATGGGAGCTAGTAAAGCTATCAAAAGGAAGAAAAACTCTTCAAAACAAGTGAGTGTACAAGATCAAGCATGAGGGTGAAGGAAAGAATGAGAGATACAAGGCAAGGCTGGTGGTGAAGGGATTTGCCCAAAAAGAAGGTATTGATTTTAATGAAATTTGTTCACTTGTTGTTAAAATGTCATCCATTAGAATTATTCTTGGTCTCGCTGCTACTTTAGATTTAGAGTCTGAACTGCCAGATGTGAAGACTGCCTTCTTTCATGGAGAATAGGAGGAGGAGATTTATATGGAGCGTCCAGAAGGATTCAAAACAAAAGGCAAAGAAAACTTGGTTTGTAAATTGAAGAACAGCCTCTATGGGCTGAAACAAGCACCTCGCCAATGGTATAAGAGGTTTGATTCATTCATGTTGGAACATGGTTTTAGAAGATTAGAGGTTTATCATTGTGTTTACATTAAACGGTATGACCAAGAAAGGTTTATCGTTTTGCTGCGATATGTGGATGACATGCTAGTTGTTGGGCATGATAAGAGTATGATTAACAGGTTTAAAAAGGACTTGGAATGTCAATTTGCAATGAAGGATTTGGGCCAAGCACAACAAATATTGGGCATGAGGATCATACGTGACAGAAAGAACAAAAGGTTGTGGCTGTCACAACAAAAGTATATTGAGAAGGTGCTTAACAGGTTCAACATGAAGGATGCAAAACCAGTGGGAACACCTCTTGCAGCCCACTTTAAATTGAGTGTTGATTTGTGCCCTTGTAATGACAAGGAGAAGGAGGAAATGAGCAAAATCCCCTATGCTTCAGCAGTTGGTAGCTTGATGTATGCCATGGTATGTACACGCCCAAACATTGCACACTCAGTGGGAGTAGTGAGTAGATTTCTTGCCAATCACGACAAACAACATTGGCAAGTGATAAAGTGGATTTTAAGGTACCTCAAAAGTACTAGTCATTATTGCTTATGCTTTGGCAATCCGAATATTTTGCTTGAAGGTTTTACAGATGCAAATATAGTTGGAGATGTGGACACTAGAAAGTCCACTTGTTACTTGTATACATTTGCTGGTGCAGCGGTGTCTTGGGTATCTAGGCTTCAAAAAATTGTAGCTCTCTCCACAACTGAGGCAGAATACATAGTTGCAACAGAGGCTTGCAAAGAGATGTTGTGGATGCAACAATTCCTAGGAGAGCTAGGAATAAAACAGGACAAGTATGTGTTGCATTGTGACAGTCAGAGCGCCATTCACTTGGCAAAAAACCCAACATTTCACTCAAGGACGAAGCACATTGATCTAAGGTACCACTGGATTCGCGAAGTGTTAGAAGAAGGACATTTTAAATCTAGAAAAGATTCATACTGCTGAGAACCCTGCTGATATGCTCACTAAATATTTGTTAATAGACAAGCAAGAGCTTTGTAGAAGTTTGGTTGGCTTGAGAGTAACATGATCCATAGTTTTGGATGAATAACTAGAGATTTGCCTCCATTTAATTTCAAGTGGGAGAATGTTGGTTGATGAAACCAAATTACAGCATATAGGAACCGTTGAGATCCAGCTCACCAACCCATTGCCAACTCATTGAGTTAGTTGTGGTTGGTAGAGTCCTCCATGAATAATGTATTTAATGATCAAAGACTTCCTAAAGAAGTCAATCCCCACATCGACATCTCCCGAAGGCTCTAGACGCCCTATTCTTGAGATATCTCCAATGTAATTCTGCCTACAATGTAACTTGGCGTTGGATTTCTTTGCCGAGGCTCCTGGTTGATGTAAAAGGAACGGTGAAAGAAATAAAAACACAGTTTTTGTGCCCATATCTATTTTCGAGTGGAGAATTGGATGTGGCTAGGCAACAAGGGACTGAAGGAAGTTGTTAACTCATTGCAGTACATATATTCAGAAGTTAGTTGCTCCATTCTCAACAACATTAAACTTTGATTAGCTAGGCCATGTAACGAACTCCTTGAATTCTACCTCCACTTGTGCACTAATCGACAATAGTCGACCTAACTAACCAATCAAATGCCCAAACGACCTCTCAATTGCCTATTAACTATTAACTATCAACTAACAACTTCCAAAAAATCAAAAAATATTATGAACCTATTTAACCTGTTGTTCCAATATCACATGCTCATGCACATTTTGAAGACATCAATAAATAAAATATCTAAAACCTCTCCTAAATGTAAGAAAGAATAACAAAGAAATATATTTGCATAGCATAAGGACATTATGAAAATCTATTCTTATAGACTAAACCAAGTCTATCCTCGTGGGTTCGCTCGAGTGGTTGAGTGTCGTGAATTGCAAGTAGGAAGTCATGAAGTCACGAAGTCCAGTCCCTAGACTGAATGCCTTTATAAATATTATGGACCTCACTTGATGTGCCCACCAAGTTAGTTTGTCAAATCTACAATCTACTCCAAATACCCAAAAGAAGATTGGTTGTCTTGAATACCCAATCAAATAAATCACATGGTTTTGATTTTGACATCATATAATAACACCAAGTTTGTGTTTCCACAAAAAGCACTCGCACCCCCATAGTCACTTTAAACATTTCCTCATGTTCCCATGCTCGTCCCATGTGAAAGACTTTGAACCAACAAGTATCTTCCAAAAGTTGGGTTGGCTTCCTGTGCAAGGAGTTAAATCACATGTTTGCGCTTTTAGCATTGCATAGTGCCACTATTTTGTGTTTCCACTAATATGGACTCGCACCCCAAAGTCACTTTCAACATTTCCTCGTGTTCCCATCCATTTATACATGTCACATCATCACATGTGCTCATGCATATGATAAAATGCATATAAATAAAATATCAAAAACTCTAACATAACATAAATCAGCTGGATTGGACTTAGAGAAACATGATTCAGCTGGATTAGACTTTTCTTTTACCAAAATTTTGATTAGACTTTTTTTAACCAAAATTTTGAGGGAGTACCAAAAACCAACATTCATTTGATGTAGTACGTATACGATATGATCAACATATATCTGTATACGTATACTAGAAAGCAATACGCGTTGGTCTAGCCGATGCCTATTTTAAAATCAGGTTTGAATTTTGAAAATCAAAGATTTGGAAATCTTAATGAGATATGTGTTAATTATTCAATTTCGAAATCACAGTAAAGCCCCGAATAATCTGCAAACATGACTGCCCACATTTGCGGGAGACTCTACTTTTAGCACGAGCTAGTCAAATACATGGCGGATTTGAGCAGAATCAAACCACAAATGCAAAGCAAAGCAAAGCAGAAACTTTTGATAATACAAGAGATGATCAAGTGCAATAAAAGTATGTATCAATTATTCAATTTCGAAATCACAAGGAGAATCGTCAGCCCGGAATAATATGAAGACAGAACCAGAAAAGTTTGGCAGACTCGTTTTAGCTCGAGCTAGCCAAATTCATGGTGGATTTAAGTGGAAGCGAACCACAAATGAAAAGCAGAAGCTTTTAATAAGCCAAGCAAAAGTCGTTCAATTGCTCTAAATGTATGTGTTAATTATTCAATTCCAAAATCACAACAAGAACCGTCAGCTTGCCATAATCTTTAAACATTATTAACTGCGATTTGTTGATTCTATGACCCAAAGTTTTGGGGAATGCTGGCCCTGTAAACTATGGTTGCAATTATGCAGGGTGTTGATCTCACAGCATAGTGTTGTAGCATATGTTGTTCCTATAACATGGGGTTTGTAGGGTGTTCCTGCGTAGCAGCTTGCTTGATAGATTTGGCATAGATCTATCCGATTTGCTATTCTTCTTGGATTAGGTCATAGCAGTTGTTTTGTTTTCTAGAAGATTGAATAGCTAGAAAGTTAGCAAAGTGTGGAATCTGGATTCCGTTTGCCCCTTGGGCCATTCACAAGTTCCATGGAAGGGGAATTTTAGATTTTTCTAGGAATTGCTTAGCACTTGTGGAAGCTGTTGAATTGCTCAAGAAATTGTCTGGCCCATAGACTACAAATTTCTCTTCATAGATTTGCCAAACATACATCAGAAAACACAAAATGTTTGAAGTGACCAGAAATGAAATAAAAGTTTTCACAGCTATTAAGGCTCAGTAAACACTTTCAGTTAAAGAATCTCTCTCTCTCTATATATATCATTGAACCAATGCCAATATTGGTTGGACTTGCATTCTGACAGGGCATGGAAGATTTTGGCTAGTTGGCTAAGAGATGTATCCCACCAATCTCCGCTGGCTGTAGAGAAGGCACTTAGATGATTTCCCATGTCAAGACCAGGACCGACAAGGTCTCAAACTCTCACATTTAGGGCCTTAATGTCCATTGTGTATCCCCCGAGACATGCCTGAATGTAGGCACCTAACAAACATTTCAACCTTCCCACCAAAATCAAAGTAGAAAAATCATAAATATCATTGATAGTCAATAACAATGGATGAAATTGAGCATTGCATTTTGCAAACGCTAGATTGTTGTTTAGACTGGGTTAAAATTGAAGTGGGTTTATCAAGCAAACATTTGTCAAACCGTTCTAAATGGATTCGAATACTTGCATCGATAGAGTGTTCATAACAAACTTCTCAAAAGCCTTCAGATTATGTGGACTGTTGCAACAACATCTGGAAATAGGCATTTATTGATTTCTTTAATAAATATAACTTCACATGCGGCAACCTTCCTGAATGGTACTGAATTCTCTATCTAAGGTTTAAAGCCAAACTTAAAGGTAAAATGAAAATTGAAGTTAACTAACATGCTCATCTTATCAAACATTAAATATCATCTGTGAATCAAAAGTTGCAAGAAAGAATGACAGTAATAATCCCAAAAAAAGACACATTCTCAGTAAAAACAAGTGACAAAAACTTATAAATTAATTCATCTCTGACTCGAACATTTTCTATACTCTGCAAGGGCATAATAACAGAGCCTGGCCAATCTGTGAAGTTGAAATATCAAATATCTCCTTCAACTAGTCATAATAAAAGATGATGCACATGGCTAGTACGGTATTCCAATCTGTAAAGTTGGAATGTCTCCTTCAACCAATCATAATACAAGATGATGCAGACAACTATTACGGCATAGAAAAGGACATTGCAGCACTGTTAGATTTTATCAATGTCTCTGTGGACAGCTCAGATGATGATGCCTCAGCTGTAGTGATCAATCTTAATGAAGGAATGCAGCAAACAGCTAGGTAACTATCTATGTTTAAAAGATAGACGGCATTACTATAGTGGAAGCTATTCTATCATAGAAGAACAACATGCACACAGTATCAGGTTGAAAAATTCATTAACATGTGAAGGCTCCATATGCAAGTTTTAGTCTAAATACTTACTGTTACAGTTGGAGATAGTTCTCCTAAGAGAAGTGGGTGGAAGCCTGATACAGTGCTTTGTGCCAAAAGATCAACCAGGTGGCTGCATGACTGATTATCTTCCTAGTGAACTTACTTCACAAATATTGTGCTATTCTGATGCAATGAACTGGCAAACGAATGGCTTTGCTAAAGACAGTTGCAACTTCCAATATCAAAGAGTATTGCAATCATATAATGAGTATTTCTGAAGAATATGGAAAAGAGTTTTCCTCGGGCATCTCTGAATTTATCGCCCCGGAAATATATTATCCAGACACTCCAAAGTGGAGAGTAGATTTGCTTAGAAAAGTCCATCAAGATCGGTTTTTAACAAATAACAATTTTAGTAAATGAGGTTTAGTGGCCATGTCTGCAATTACAATGATTTATCTATGTTTTGGCACTGTCCCCATGTTCAACTAATTTGATGGAAAGCATCAATCAGACATTGGAGCCTTTTGCTGATCCGTATTCTTGAGACATGCTCCTACTGCACATCGAATTAAAGATTTCTAAAACTTTCTTATATTGTCAAAGTCACAAGGAACTTCAATGCAATATCTTCAATTGAAAAACAAATGTTCTGGCCTCAATCCTAATATTCAGAAACCTGTTCTACTCTATCATGTTCCCTAATTGAGATAAAATACATACAGAAAGACAACAGTGCAAAAAGTAAATGAATTTGGAGACTGTAAACCAAAATGAGAATTGACTAGACATTTCTACGAACCGAAACCACTAAATTCTAATCAGTAATTGAAACTGCAAGGATACAAGTTTTCCATAGTAAATATGTTAGGGCCAACATCCAATATGCACTAAAAAAATCAAGAATTAATGGGATATATGCAAAGGGTCCAGGCTAGGAAGAAGTAGAGATGTTATAGCAAACGTTCTTCTTTAATCTAAGTTTTGGTATTTACTCTTATTTTCCGACCGATTAGGACAAACCTTTATATATGGTGACAAGTCAGAAGCAGATAGCCATGTTGCCTGGTAACATAATTTAACATGTTACATATTTGGATGTTCACTTTTTGATAGTTTCATCAATACTCAACCGCAGATGAAACCTTTCAAAGCTCTATGGTAAATAAATTAAATCTCGACATTGTAAGGTTTACAGGTTGTGTATAGTAGTAGTTACATATATATGTGCTGAGTGGTCCATTGGTAAAAGCTTAAAAATGAGGAAATCTAACAAATTCCCCAGAAATTAGTTTCTAATCAGTAAAGTAGAAGGTTATTGAATATTGATGGGGGAAGATGATATTCTTTACAATTTGTGTCGTAGTAAGGAGTGATTGATAGGAATCATCCAGACAGGCTGAATTATATTCGTAAAGGAATATATATGCATGGAATCAACATTTTACACTTTTAAGATGAGACAAGTAGATCAGAATACATGTGCTTGTAGAGCCATGATGCAGCAAATGTGAGCAAAATCAGAAATAGAGAGCGATTTGTAAAAAATTTATGCTGAATTGCAAAAACAACAATAGATAAGAACCATTCAACTTTGAGAAACAATGTAAGTGATCATATTACAATCTAAATGGATCTCAAATTACAAGAAATACATTAAAATAGGAAAATCAATATAAATGATTACTCAAAATTAAGTCGGAAATCATATTTCTTACACATTGATGAGTAAAAGGGATCTTAAAATGCAAGCAGTTTATGCTTGAAGTAACTAATGTCCCGTTACTGTAGGGTAAGGGACAAGAAACTAAACAACTAGAGAAAGATAATTGATTTTTAGCCCTCAGGACTTTCCTAGTGCAATGAATCCAATATTGCAGCAGCACACAATACACAGTAAGATTATAAGATCATAAATGTATGGATGAGTTGAAAATGAAATAAGTCTACAAGTTAGATTCCATATTGAAACAGAATATTACAAATATAAAGTTGCTGCAGATATATGTCAGTTCTCTCAAATTCATCTTTCAGTGGCATTTCTTATTTCTAATGAAAGTAACTTGAGGCTTGGAACAGAGATAAATACTAAACAAATTTTCTTTTGGCTTGCAGGGGGCTTTCTACCATCAAGACCAGAGCATGTTTAAATCTGCTCTGAATATGACCTATAGATTTGAGCATTATCAAGCAACAAATTGACAAAATGAAGCACTCCATGTTGGATTCCAGAATACTCTTATCCATTTGCACAGTTCAGAATTGTTGAGAATAGTCAATTTCAAGCCCACTGATGGTATACACTGGAAATGACAGAGTAATAGCTAGTATGCTTTTCCGTATTGTTAGTACTTCAGTGAGCAGACTTTGAAGTGTCTCCCGTTGTCCTAAAATTGATATAGTTTTAATTCTCTGTTTCACTGCTTAGGCAAGCTACTCATAATAGATAGAGTACACTTGTGGACTCTGAAAAAAGGCTGACAACAAATTACCTCAAGATAGTCATAAAAAACTAAAAGAAGATCAAGCTTATGTTGCATGACGATGGAGTCATTCTGATGCAAACACCAACTGGAAACTATTGAATGAAATCAAACTACTGCCAACTAACAGCGTGGATTTCAGTCATTTAGCCTAAAATAAATGATAACAATGGTTACTGTTACAAATGACAGTTGAAGGGATCAAAAGGGACATCATTAATATGGCACACAGTAATTAAGTAACGCTTCAGAAGCTAAGCTTTTGCTATCCCACTGAAGGGAAGTCATTAAATATAGTTTTAGTTCTCTGTTTTCACTGCTTAGCCAAGCTACTCAGAATAGATAGAGTACACTTATGGATACTGAAAATAGGCTGGCAACAAATTAACTCGAGCAAGTCATAAAAAACTAGAAGAAGATCAAGCATTGACGATGGAGTCATTCTCATGCAAACACCAAAAGAAACATAATGAAATTTGAATGAAATCAAACTAAATCCAACTACCAGCATTAATTTCAATCTTTTAGAGTAGAATAATAACTATGGTTAATTTTACAAATGACAGTTGATGGCATCATAAGTTTAAAGTAACATCATTAATCTGGCAGGCAGTGATTGAACAATATTTCAGAGTCTACACCTTTTGCTAACTCACTGAAGTGATGTTATCGATGAATTCCAGAATGAGATCTGGAAAATTTTGAACAGTACACATTCAGGATCATGTGAGTCGTTAAATCTGGATCAGGTGCAAATAAGGCTATCCAAGTTACAGTCCAAGAGGTGTAAGTCATAAGGTTTTTCTATAACTGTTTACCTTCTATATCATAAATGCTTGATTTTTCAAAATGAAATGAAAAATCTAATAATACCTTCAGATTCAAACTTTCAGCTCACCAAAGTCACATGCGCCTGCACAGCCTTTTTAAAATGTTATATGTATTTATGAAGCTGTTATAAAAAAATTATTTCATCAGAACTAAGGAGAATTTATATCTAAAACTAGACACAAACTCCTGACTGACCTTTATCCAAAGAATACAGTGCTCCATAAGTTTAGAAGATCCCCACATCTAAAATCATCACATCAATACAAAAGAATGTGATTGCAATTGATGAGTTACCAAGTTTTTACATCTCTACCTCTTGACTAATAAGATGATTAAAAGAGGATTACGAAACAAAGTTTACAAGATCCCCACATCTGAAATCATCACATCAATACAAAAGAATGTGATTGCAATTGATGAGTTATCAAGTTTTTACATCTCTACCTCTTGACTAATAAGATGATTAAAAGAGGATTACGAAACAATGGATAGGATGATGACTAAATAATAAAACTCTTTTAGCATTCATACTATGATAAAGGTCCGGTTGCCACAAAGAATAAACACAACTGCCAACGGAGCATTGATCCACTGCCCAGGTTGCTGTCCACCAGGGTTCCATTCTTGTTGTGGTCTGCCCTGACTGTATCATATGAGTTTCAAAAGGATGAGGATAGGGGTAGTCCTGGGCAAGTATGGTGGAACAGGTACTCTTAAGCTGAAGAAAGTCCACTCTTTGCGATTTAGCCCTTGAAGCATTTATGTAAAATAAAAGGAAACTTATACTATATCACATTCGTTCATGCAAAGATACCTGTAAGAACAAGATCAACAACCTTTTCTTGGGTTCTCTAGACATTGGCATCATTCTTGCTCTTGCCTTCTGCATCTAGGTTTTGTCTGAGTAACCCACTCGCATCTTTATCTCCATCTAAAACCTTCCTCCGAGCCTCCTTCACCTTAAGTGACTGCAATTTCAAATGATTGTAGAAGCAAACCCCCAAGAAAGCCAAGCCATACCCTAACAGATTAATACCAGTCACTCTGTCCTTTATAACAGACCATGATAAGGCAATCAGGAGCCAGTCCTTGACAACACCTGCAACGTTCATTGTAAGGGCAGATGTCTTACCAACCAAAAGAAAAACTGCCAAGTTTAGCAGAAATGCACATGCACAGTTGGCACCAAAAAGCCTCACATCCAGATAAAATGAAGAAGAGGCTTTTAGAATTGGGAACTCAATTAGTGCCCAAGGAATTGACAGGAACACAAAACAGCAAGGGGCAATATAGTACAGTGATGTTATTGGATTCAGACTAATCCCCTTAGCAGTCAGAAGTATTTGAATCAAAACTAACCGCGTTGCCTCAAAGGCTACAGCACCCAATTGCAACATGACACCCCTTGCATTGAACTGGGCTTCCCCATATGCAGCAATGGCGACACCCACAGAGATTCCAACCATGTTTCCCATAGTCTTTGAACTGAAACACTCCTTTCCCAACAAGACTCCAATGGAATACACTGCGACAGGCATGAGGGCCTTAAGCATCTGTATAAAAGAAACAGACAAGTAGACATAGGCTGAATTCGACAGCCAGAGGCTCAAACAGTAGAGGGCGCTGATGGGTATCACTGAAGAAACATAGATTTTCTTGGTCATGCCCATAGGCTCTTCCACAAATCTGAATAGGCGGACCAATGCAAATGCCAAGACAGAGCAGAAGGCCATGTGAATGATGGTGAGGCTTAATGGGTAGGGCCAATTATACATCTTCTTGTCCAAAATGTATTTGTTGAACAGTATGACTGTGGAACTCAGGAATATCCACAAGCAAACATAGGCATAACTTACCAGGATTTTTCTCAAAGCCGCCATTTCTGCTCCTCTGTGAAACCAAGAGTTTGTTTGGAATAAGTATTCACAAGCTCATTCTAAGCGCAGTTCGTGGTCCATTGAAACTTGTCTGGTCGTATATGACAATTGTTGGGCATAGTATTTCGGGCCACTCTGATCAGAGACCATTACATAATGATTTCCAAGCCTATGCAGACGCTTGGCAGATGAAACTCCAGGATTTTTCTCAAAGCCGCCATTTCTGCTCCTCTGTGAAACCAAGAGTTTGTTTGGAATAAGTATTCACAAGCTCATTCTAAGCGCACTTCATGGTCCATTGAAACTTGTCTGGTCGTAGATGACAATTGTTGGGCATAGTATTTCCGGCCACTCTGATCAGAGACCATTACATAATGATTTCCAAGCCTATGCAGACGCTTGGCAGATGAACCTTGAAAGTGGAATGGCTTAGTCAAGACCTTTGCAGCTATATGAGTAGGAAGCTGGACGCTCATTCGTCTAGGCACCTACAACCTAGACATGGTATAAGTATTCGCTCTCGTATACACAGCCCATTCAAAATACTAAGAAATGTGTCAGACACCTAATTTGGATGTGTCAGTGGTTTAAAAATGTTAAATTTTGAATCTTTTAAATGATAGTTTTCCAATGTTTGGTTAAAAATTTACAAGAGACGCCAGAATTTTGTACATATCAATTATTTAGATATGTATAATTTTGAGAAGCTTGAATTTATTCATGCATTTAAAACTATAAATGTAATAATGAAAAATGGTATAGTTTTTTTTGTTAAGAGGATTTGTAAGTGTGGTAATCTTGTATTTTATTTTCACAACTATTACTATAATTTTTTTATATAAGATTGATTTTAATGTTACCATCATAATCTTTGATATTGGGTCGATTTTAATGGCTAGCACTGTAATTTTTAGTCGATTTTAATGGCTAGCACTATAATTTTTAGTAGAGATTAGTTTTTTTTTGTTGTATCAGTTTTGGTTTATAGTTATAGATAGTGGACAAACAACAAAATAGTAATTGAGGGAGTTTATATTTTTATCTTAATTTATTTCAAATTTTAATAATTAAAAAATAAATTTAATTTAAAAATTACATTATATATCATATGTTAATTTAGATGATAAAAGTTTTTCATTTTTCATAAAAAAATCAAATATTTCACAATATCTAAATTAAAAATTAAAGTAGTGAATAATTAAGTTTAGATAATGACAATTGAAAGAGATCAAAATCAGATAACCTGAAAAATTATATGTTAATTTAAAATGGTAAAAGTCTTTTTTATTTTTAAAATAGATGTTTTTTAATATTTTACCATTTCTTAAAATAAAAATCAAAAAAGTAAATAGTGTTTATATAGAAAAATATTAACTTAATTAAATTTACAAAAGAAAAAATTAATTATTTAAATATTAAATTTAATTATAAAAAATTAATTGTTTATAATGAAATTGATTATTACTCATGATAGCAAATTATTAACTAAACAAATTTAATGAAACATGAATTGCATAGTGCTCGTGATAGCACATTATTAGCTTAACTAAATATAAAAAAATAAAAAGTTTTAAATTTGGTTAGAGGTTGATTTAAAGATGATTTTGTTACTATTGTATTTTTATTTTCATTTAGATATATTATTTTATAAAAAGAAAAGTTAAGACAATATAGATTTATATTAATATAAATTTTATTTAAAAGTTGGGAGGATGTGATGTAAGTTTTCAAGTTTTTTTTTTTTTTATCAAAATAATTTGAAAAAAATGTTGTTTTTTTTTATGCCTTCGAATATTTGATAATTTAAAAGTCAAGGTTAATTTTAACTATATTAATAATTTTTTTAAGTCAATTAAAATATTTTATTATTTTATTCGTTAAGAATAAATGAGATGTTGTTTAATCACAAATAAAAGAAAAGTTAAAGTTGTTTTGTGTGATAAAAATAAAAGCCCACTAGTATAGTGAGTTAGCAGAGTGGTTGAGTGTTGTGAATTGCAAGCAGGGGTTAAGTCCTCAAGTTGGCTTCCTTGATGAATAGTGTAGGCCTCAACTAATGTCCTCATCATCGGATGATTTACTATGGGTATCATCTTCGAAATGAGGGAAAGTGCCCACGAGGTTTCTTGTGATGTGCATTTTGTTGAAAGAAAAAAAGTAGAAGAAGAAAGCCCACCATAATAATAATATGATTAGTTCAAATCTTGTTTATGACACGTTTGTTCTTCCTAAGCCAATTGTTGATTGGATCTTCATGGGTTGATTGTTGACCCATAGATAACTTGTTGGTTTGACCTTTTCGCTAAGCATGATGCTCAAAGAGGTTACAGGATTCATTCCCACCGAGTCTTGTGGGGTTACCAATTGTTGTTGCATCTCATTGGTAGCAGTATCCTTCATTTAGAAAATTGGGGAGTAGGAGTAATTTATAGGATGCTAACAAGGTACCAACTTCCCTGAATGTTTAATATGTTAATATGTGAGAGCTCAGGCGAATTTATTTCTCTAGAAAAAAAACATGGATCCTACATAACCCTAACAATTTAATTAAAATGTTTGTGTTTGGTTTCATAATCTCTCTCAATGCTTAATAGATCTAGGGTCAAGTTAAATCCTTTTAGTTTTTTTTTTAACCAACATGCATTGATAACAACATTACACCCTTTTCATGGGTGGCGAGTGTAGAGGAATTCACCTTTAATCTTAAGGGATACCATGAAGTAAGCTTCATATGGGGTTTAGGAGAAGCTTCCATTAACTAATCAAAAGCATTGGCTCGCTATCAAGGATTAAAGTTTCTAAGTTCAAGAGGGATAAAGAGTCTCATTGTAATAGGGGATTCAACAATTAAAATCAGGCATATGGCAAACCGATCGAACCCAAAAATATCAATCTAACAAGAATCATCTACAAAGTTCAAGAGGTATCACGAAGCTTTGAAATTATTGAATTCTTTTCAATTTAAGGGCTTTTAACAATCATGCAAACCATTTGAAAAATAAAGCAATTCCACTAGATGTTGATCACGGCATTCCAATCTTATTCTAACTCTTATAAAATCATAGTTTTTAACTTATCAGCCAGCGAAATGTATAGTTTAACAATGGTGGATGCATGTCAAAAAAGTGGCACAACTATTCAAAGTGAAGGGACAAGCATTTAAACCCTCTTAACATTTGATAGCTTCATCCTCTCAACACATGCTTTATGGGTTGATTGTTGACCCATAGATAACTTGTTGGTTTGACCTTTTCGCTAAGCATGATGCTCAAAGAGGTTACAGGATTCATTCCCACGAGTCTTGTGGGGTTACCAATTGTTGTTGCATCTCATTGGTAGCAGTATCCTTCATTTAGAAAATTGGGGAGTAGGAGTAATTTGTAGGATGCTAACAAGGTACCAACTTCCCTGAATGTTTAATATGTTAATATGTGAGAGCTCAGGCGAATTTATTTCTCTAGAAAAAAAACATGGATCCTACATAACCCTAACAATTTAATTAAAATGTTTGTGTTTGGTTTCATAATCTCTCTCAATGCTTAATAGATCTAGGGTCAAGTTAAATCCTTTTAGTTTTTTTTTTAACCAACATGCATTGATAACAACATTACACCCTTTTCATGGGTGGCGAGTGTAGAGGAATTCACCTTTAATCTTAAGGGATACCATGAAGTAAGCTTCATATGGGGTTTAGGAGAAGCTTCCATTAACTAATCAAAAGCATTGGCTCGCTATCAAGGATTAAAGTTTCTAAGTTCAAGAGGGATAAAGAGTCTCATTGTAATAGGGGATTCAACAATTAAAATCAGGCATATGGCAAACCGATCGAACCCAAAAATATCAATCTAACAAGAATCATCTACAAAGTTCAAGAGGTATCACGAAGCTTTGAAATTATTGAATTCTTTTCAATTTAAGGGCTTTTAACAATCATGCAAACCATTTGAAAAATAAAGCAATTCCACTAGATGTTGATCACGGCATTCCAATCTTATTCTAACTCTTATAAAATCATAGTTTTTAACTTATCAGCCAGCGAAATGTATAGTTTAACAATGGTGGATGCATGTCAAAAAAGTGGCACAACTATTCAAAGTGAAGGGACAAGCATTTAAACCCTCTTAACCTTTGATAGCTTCATCCTCTCAACACATGCTTTATACAATGAAGGCTCATACATTAGTTTTTTTTCAGACGAAAAAAACACTCCTTGGTATTCTATCCTCTCATAAATTAGTTAAATATACGAGCAATGCAGATGCAATCATTTAAGATTTATGTCTAACTTTATTCTTCTGAAAATGATTTAGAAATGTTTAATATAGTAATAGGGATTTATATCTCTACCTCCACCAATTAATTGTTGTGTCAAGTTCCTTGAGTCAAAACAAACCATTAGTAAAAACAAAATGCCAAAAAGACATATTTCTAACCCAAAATACTAATTTTTAGTGAAAATATGAAATGCACAACTTTATTATTTATTTAACTAAGCATTTGTTAACAAAAAACAATACTTATTCACCACATGTTTATTTTTTATAAAGAAAATGTTAGACTATTTATCCAAACATTTGTATTTTCAATTGTTATAGCGCTTTTTCTCAGCCAAAAAAACGTACTTACGTTATTATAATTGGTATAGTGTTTATAACATACTTTAAACATTGATGTATTCTTTGCAATGTAAAAAATATTTAAATATATATATTTATTTATAAAATAGAGCTGTCATTTTTTAAAAATATTATTCTGGATAGAATTATGTAAAATATAATTTATATGTTTTTGAATGAACACTTCGCGAATCGAGTAAAATTAAATCTTTATAAGAAAAATATCGAAATATAAGATATTAAACAAATATATATATTCGATCTTATCGTGGTGAAAAGTGGGCCACATAAAGTATTAGGTAAGAAAACTTGTGGATTCTTTTAGGAGTTGGTGCCCGAGAATAAAATTGTTAACCCACCACATGCTTATGGGAGGGTTAAGGGTGTACCTCCCAACCACCCCAAGATTGATAAATTCAGTGCATTCTTCCATTATCAAGCTTCCTCTTGAAAGCAAATGCACCTTTTTTTTTTCAATTATATAGATTTAGTTATATATTAATATTTCCTTTACTTTTGTTAAAGAGGATTTTTTTTTAGAGCTTGAATTCAAGCTTAAAGTAATACTAGGTTAGAATTTTTGGAATTGCATTGTGGTGAAATTATTTTTTTTCACATTTTTATTAAAGAGGTTTGTTAGTCTTAATGTAATCTTTTAGAGTTTGAATTCAAGTTTAAAAATATATTAGGGAGAATTTTAGAAATTGCATGATGTAAAAGTTAGTTTTTTCTTTACTTTCATTGAGTTTGTCAATCATGAAGTTGTTATTATTTTGGTTAGAGTTTGAATTTAAATTTAGTTTACTTTCATCAAGTTTGTTAATTCTAAAGTTTTTATTATTATTCTCGTTAGAGTTTGAATTTAAATTTAGTTTGTCAATCATAAAGTTGTTATTATTTTCTTAAAGTAATTTACATTTAAGGTGATATGTTTATTCATTTGTGAATTAGTATATTTTTATGAAAAATATACTTAATTAATAAATCATTATTATAAGTCAAATTGTGACTATAATCCAATCATTTCAAATTTAAAAGTTTAATTAATAAGACTACCATTTATAAATACCTAAAATATAAAGAAAGATAACTTTGACAATTCACTTATAATCCTAAATTCTAACATCATATATCATTATTCTAACATAATAATTATCATTATAAAAAAACGTTAGCTATCATTTTCTTCCATTTTCTTCCTTGGTTCTAATGACTTGTATACCTTTAATCTCGATATGGTTATTGTTAACAAGATGCAATCGTGTGTCTTTAATCTCGACATGGTTAGTGTTAACAAGGTATTTGTGGTTCTGAAGGAAATTCAAATTTTGCTCCAAGAAGATTTCTAGCCTCTCAACTCTCTTTGATGGCTGATACAACTTGATTTTGGCTTAGGTAGAGTCTTCCTTGCATTAGATCGGAGCTAGACGAGCCATCTCTTGGTTCTTTCCCGATGTTCGATCGTAGGAGAAAATATTTTTCCTCGGCGTTGGAGAATCTTTCTGGGTCTGTTACGTTGTGTCAGGAGTTCTTGCCTCTGTTAGCTCTTGGAGATCTCTGTTTTGAGGTCATGGCGAATGGAAGGGGCTCCTCCCCTGTCCCTGGCCTCAATGCCTTCAGGAGGCTGGCAACTTCAGGGAGCAAGAGGAAACTTACCCAGAACCAGCAATCTTTTGCAAAGAAGCTTGATAATATTCCCTCGGTAGTTCTTCTAGTGGATCAAACTTGCTGAACAACTCTAAATATTGTTGATCGAGGCCTCATCGACCAGTTCGTCAGGATATGGCCCTCCCCTAAGACAATCGCTGGGTGGGTTCAAAGGAACTGGAAACCTCTCATCTCAGAAGGCATTTGCAACAATTTGATAGGTAAGGGATATTATCTTTTTCTCTTTGAAAATTCAACTGATAGAGATTTAATCTTTAGAAACGGGTCATACTTCATGGGTCCTCAAGGGAGTCTACTTGAACAAATGGAATCTGGATTTTAATCCGAATCAAGATGTCCCCTCTGCGGTTCCTGTTTTGGTTAGGTTTCTGCATCTACCTCTCCATTGCTGGAATTCAGGATCCCTAGAAGCTATAGGAAACACTCTGGGGAAATACATTGATAGGGCTAATCGAAGAGACCAATACACTTGTGCCATAATTTGTGTTGAAGTGGATTTGGAGGTAGAACTCCCTTAAGCTATTAACTTGACAGTAGCAGATTGGTCTTATGTACAAGAGCTAGACTACGAGCAACTACCCTTTAAGTGTGGATTTTGTCATGGTTATGGGCATTTTGCCAGATCTTGCAAGAAAAAAATTGAGGAAGAAGTTGTTAAAGAAAAGGGAGATCAATGGACCCAAGTTAAAAAAATCTAGCTTGGCAAAGCAAGGAAACAAAGTTAATGGACAAAGAGTAGAATTGGGGACAAGTAGCAACTCCTCCGGGCAGAAACAGAAAGAAAATGGAGCAGCTATGAAGGAACCATCATCTCAAAACAATTTTGAAGTATTGAGCATCCCAGAAGAACAAGTGCTTTCATTGCTTGAAGAGGGAGAAGCCCCTCAATTTCAAACTCAAATAAGTGAAGAAGTTAAAGGTTCTGTTGAACCAGCTCTCAACACTCCCATGGAAGGAAATTCTCCTACATATGCAGAAATGGCAAAAGAAAAGAAACTTATGGACAATTATGGTTCATCTGATGAAGATCCCCTCGAGAGGTCATCCAAAAAAGGGCAAATATATCATAAGATGGTTCGGGAGGAAGAAGCCGAACATCTTAAGATGCAAGGAAGTCAAGCAACTATAGAGATATCAATCAACGGGAACACCTGGGTCAGACCTATAAAAGGAGGCCCTACCCCTTCTGTCAAATAATGAACTTTGTCTCTTGGAATTGTAGAGGGCTTGGCAATTCTTCAAAAGTCGAAGTTGTTAATGACCTTAAAAGAATGGCTTCTCCAGACGTTCTTATGCTCCAAGAGATAAAAATCGATGAGGATAGTCTTCTTTCCATTAGTTGTAAAAGATGGCAAACGAATGTTGGTATGGCGGCGAGTGCCAGAGGCACTGCTGGTGGAATTGCTACTTTATGGACAACAAATGTTTTTTCTTTGGAAAATTCTCTCACTTCGCAGCATTGGAGCTTTACAAAAGTTCGTCATACTCCAAGTCAGCAATCGATTTTTCTTTTTAATCTTTATGTGCCAGTCAATTCTCAGGAAAAAAAAGACTGTTGGAGATCACTGGAAGCCTTTATTGATGTTAATTCCTTTTCAAATATAATAATCATTGGTGACTTAAATATAATTTTGAATGCAAAAGAAAAATCAGGTGGTCTTTATGGGAGAGATCCCTTGATGAAACTGGTGGATAATTTTATTTTATCGTTGGCGCTAATAGACTTCAAGCCAAAAAGGGGAAGGTTCACATGGTCAAACAATAGATTGGGTGCAACTAACATCTCTGCCAAACTAGATTGTTTTCTTGTGCAGAGTTCTATGTTGTAAGCTAAAAAAGTCATCTCCTCTAATATCTTTCCTAAGATCACCTCAGACCATAAGCCGATTTTGTTGTAGATTGAAGATGAAGAGGATCTTGGCCCCATTCCATTTTGATTCAGCCCATTGTGGAAAGACAACACCAGATTTATGAGCACTGTAACTATGGCTTGGGATCTTCCAGTTGTTGGATCTCTGAATTTGGTTTGGGAGAGGAAGCTCATTAACACCAAAGCTGCGTTAAAGGACTATGTCAAACTCACTCAAAAAAACCCAATCAGTGAAAGGAAAGAAGCCCTTCAAAAATTGGAGAAAATCCAATTGGAAATTGAAGAATCATAAATTACTCCATCTTTACTTGAAAAAGAGAAAAAAGCTCAGTTCAACTCTTTCCAAGCTTTCAGGCGAGAACAAGAATATTGGAAACTAAAGTCTCGAAGTACTTGGTTGAAAGCTGGAGATCAGAATATCTCCTTCTTTCACAAGCAGTGTAGAGTTAGATGTTCTAAAAATCATATTTCAGAAATCTCCTCTGACTCCGGTGAAGTGGTCAAAGAAATTTCTCAAATCAAACAATTGGTTGAAACTCATTTTCAGAATCTATACAGCGAGGATGGCTCCTCTAATTCAGATTATATCTCTGATTTTTTGTCCAATATTCCTAGTCTGGTTAGTGAGGAAGAAAATGATGAACTAATGAAGCCTTTTTCGGAGCAAGAAATTATTGATGTTATTTGGTCCATGGAGCCGGATAAAGCTCCCGTCCCTGATGGATTCTCCTTTCACTTTTATCCAATTTGTTGGATAGTAATTAGGAAAGATATTCTCTTAATGATAAAAGCATTCCAGGTTAAATCCAAAGTGGGTGGCTGCACAAATTCCACCTTTCTTGCATTAATTCCTAAAGAAGCTAATCCATCTTCCTTTGATAGATTCAGACCTATTTCTTTGTGCAATTCGTCTCATAAAATATTTTCTAAACTTTTAGCAAAAACATTTGCTTAGGAAGCTGATTTCTCCTCTTCAATGAGGGTTTGTAAAAGGGAGACATATACTGGACAATGTTATTCAAGTTCAGGAAGCTATGCATTCCAGTTTTCTGCGGAAGGAGAAAGGCATGCTTATCAAACTTGATATGGAAAATTCCTTTAACAAGGTAAAGCAATCATTTCTTTTCTCAATTCTCAATCTTTTGGGTTTAGTTTTGCCTTTGTAAATTTGATTAAAGCTTGCATTAACAATCCTTGGATAGCGCCATTAGTAAATGGCAGAACAACAAACTTCTTTCAAGCTACCAAGGGCCTTCGATAGGGCTATCCTTTGTCACCCTTTTTGTATATTCTTATGGACAATTCTCTAAGCAGGAAGCTAACCGCAGGAAAAATTGATGGGTTCATTCCAGGAATAACTCCAGTAGTAGGAGTAGATGCTATCAACCATTCAACCATGCTCTCTTCGCGGATGACACCCTGCTCCTGGGAGGGGATTCCTTAAAAATGGCAAGAGTTTTCTCTAAAATTATGAATCAATTTTGTTTTATTTCGGGGGCTCTAATCAATAACTGTAAGAGTACAGTGTTCGGATGGAATACAGATCAATCAAAAGTTGATAAAATTTCGCAGATATTGGGTTTTGAAGGATATGCTTCTTGGGATAAGGTCAAATATTTGGGTCTACCACTAACCTTGGGACAAAATAATCCTTCTCTTTGGTTGGAAATTATCAGTAAGATTAAAGCAAAGATTGTTTCGTGGGGTGGTCACTGGCTTACAAAGGTAGGCAAAGTCATTCTAATCAAGTCAGTCCTCTCATCTCTTCCTATTTACCAATCTTCTTTACTCCTGGCACCAAAATCCATTATGGATCAGATATCAAAATTGCTCAAAGACTTCTTATGGAGAGGTGGGAAAGGAAATCAGAACTGCATGCATCTGGTTAATGTGAAACTGTAAAAAGATCAGTTCTTGAAGGAGGATTGCAAATCAAAGATCCAGGAATGTCTAATATAGCAATGGGAGGAAAATTGTTATGGCAGTTGTTTTCCAATAAAAAGCACCCGGTTAGTCACCTTCTCTGGAAAAAAATACCTTCATGGAGGAACACTAAGAAATCTTCAATTGGCAAATACCCATAAAGGATCCATTATCTGGAATTTATGCAGGAAAAGTCTCGAATTTTTCGTTCAACGTCTTTATCGAATCCCAGGTAATGGCAGACAGACCCTTCTGTGGGATGACAAAATTAATGGACACGCTCCATTAAAGTTTGATGTCTCTATTTTTGAGATTATGAATTGGCTGATGAATAAAGGAATTATCAGACTGGCCGATATAACCTCTTGGGATGTCAATGGCAAATGGAATGCTTGGTCTCTTCCCTCAATGATAAAACGTGATGTTCCCAATTACTCTGCTCAACAAAATTTGTTATTAGACAGGTTGACGAGACTGGCTCCAATTCATCATACCTGCAAAGACTCATGGGGCTAGGAAATTTTTGGTTTCTACTCTGTTGCTAACGGGTTCAAACAGTTGTAGTCAACGCAGCCATGCTCATTGGGCTCTTCAGGCTCCCACAACACAACACTTTGGAATATGGTGTGGAATTTGACCAACATTCCAAAAATTAATTTTTTCATCTGGACTACAATGCATCAGAAAATATTAACCGAAGAAAACTTGGTCAAAAGAGGTTTTTTTGGACCATTTCAGTGTTGTTTTTGTCAACAAGTTGTTGAGTCTATAGCTCACATTTTTGTTGACTGTGATTTTGCTCAAAAAGTCTGGGCTTTTGTATTATGTGGGTTGCCCTACTCTTTTTTTCCTTTAAACGTTGAACATGTTACTCTCTTTAAAAATTGGCAGTCAAGGTATCCCAGTGCTCTTCCTTCCAGCCATGCTTGGACAAAAATTTGGCAAGCCATTCCAAAATTTATTTGGTGGAAAATTTGGCTGGCTGGAAATGATTCGATATTTAATAGCAAAATACCGAATCCATAAATTGTTGCATCAAAAGCTAAGGCATTTCTTTTGGAAGCAGTAGGAAACCTTCAAATAGTTGGAACTAACTTAGAAGTTGAACTCAATTGGCTTGATTCGAAGCCAGTGGATAAAATCCAGATGGGTCTAAATAGGCCTGTTATTAAACCATTTTGGCAGGTCAGAATTTTAGAAAAGGAATTTTCAGCTTGGTGGCAATCTAAAAATAAAGCCTCGGTATTCTTTGATGGAGCGTCAAAAGGAAACCCAAGGAAAGTTGGGGCAGGGGGCTTGATTTTCTATCCAAGCGGAAAACTAGAAACAAGTTTCAGCTGGGGAGTTGAGAAAACTACAAATAACCAGGCATAATTATTTGCTCTTCTGAAAGCTTGTCAACTTGTAAAGGAAGCAGGTCATAATAACTTACAATCTTTGGAGATTCTAAAATCATCATTAAAATTTTAAATTCAGATTCAATGTTCAATAACCTCAGTCTGAATGTGACCATGCAAAGGCTACATTTCATTTTGATTGACTGTGATTCAGTTACCTCTTACCACATTCTTCGCAATTTGAACAAGCCAGCAGATCTCAAAGCCAATCAGGGCTGCCTTCTTCCTCCAGGAATGCTAAGCGTGAATGAAGGGTCTTGTTTAATGCATCCCATTCTGTGACAAAAGTTTTTTGGATGTAAGGAACTAAATTTTTTTTGGAACAAATTGTATTTGGGTGAAAGCCCAATCTATTCTTTATAAAATAAAATAAAAAAATTAATCGTTTTGGTTTAAAAAAAACAAGGTATTTGTTATTGTGAAGTTCTTATTAGACATTTGAACCAATATCAACATTTTATTAACAAAGAAGAATAAATTTATAAATATTTATGTATAATTAAAATTTTATTACTTAAAAAAAATATATATTTGAGCATCTACATTTTTATAGTGGTAATTTAATGTGTATTCTTTTGGATTTATATAGTAATTCATTGTGAATATTCTTTTGGATTTTTAGTGTGTTACAGTTTAGAATACCCAATTTTTTCTTGTCCTCTTAAGATGAGTGGAGTGTCCACACCAAACTTTTGGTTTTCTAAACTCTGACACAACAAGAATATTTGTAAAGAAAAATATATTTATAGATAAGATAATTGTGCCCTTAAGCTTTTTCACATTGAAGGTGTGTATGTGCACATAATTGTGTTAATGAATAATACAAGTTTATAATATAAATGTATTATAAAAACAACTATAGTTTGGAATGATAGAATATGAAGCTACGTCCAAAAGGATTTAATCTCATTGTTTTGACCCCCTAAAGGGATCATCATCAAGAGATCAAAGTGTTCAAAGAGAAAAGTTAAAGTTATGCAACATAAATATATGTTATGGCATGAATGTCGAACGTCCAAGTCAACCAACCAACCAACTAATTTCTTTGATTCATAAGGGTTTTGTAATAAAGGGTTATGGATTTTGCTAAGTTTTTTTACCTTTGTCTATGTTAACATCACTGGATGAATTTTGATATCAGCCTCCTCTCTGATCTTTATCTTCATGTAATGATTGGTTTTGGCTATGATTTTTGCATCCTTGAGGCTAACTTTATGTTTTCTATTGTTAAGATGCTCTGCTAGAGCTAATTTTTTAATTATGTTGTCTTCGATCCACAATGTGCTCTTTTAACCTAACTTCCCATGACCTTTTGATCTCACAAATGTAAATCTTACCACACAAGCATGGAATGCAATAGACCCCCTTTTGATATATTTCTCTTATCGGGTCTTTTACTGAATCAAGGATCCTCCTTAAGGTGTTTGGAGGGGTGAACATTGACAATTATGTTTCTTCTCCTAAGTATTATGGCAACTTTGTCGGTGGTCCCTTTAATACATGGAGGAGATACCTTACACCCGTCTACATCCTCATGTCTTATTAACCAAGTTATTGTTGATTTTAGGACCAACATGTTGAATTTTTTTTATTACGAACCATTCCTATTGAAGACCTATTAAAGGTGACGTAACTTATCTTCTACGCGTTCTTTATTTGAGTTACATCATCTTTCATAGGTCTTTGGTTGGAATTGTTATAATAAAAAACTATTCAACATGTTGGTCTATAAAAGCAAGCAGGCCCTGGTTAAAAAGACATGAGGATGTAGACAAGTGTAAGGTATCTCTTCCATACATTAAAGGAACCACTCACAAAGTAGCCAAAATACTCCAAAGAAGAAACATAATTGTCACGTTCACCCCTCCAAACAACTTAAGGAGGACCCTTGATTCAATAAAAGACTTGATAAGAGAAGTATCTCAAAACTGGGTCTACTACATTCCATGCTCATGTGGTAAGGTTTACATTGGTGAGATCAAAAGGTCATGGGAATTTAGTTTAAAAACGCATATTGTGGATATGAGACACAACATAATTAAAAAATCAACTCTAATAAAGCATGTTAACAACAATAAACATCAAGCTTGCCTCAAGAATGAAAAAACCATATCCAAAGCATATCATTACACAAAGAGAAATATTAGAGAGAAGGTGGAGATCAAAATTCATCCAGAGAATGTTAAAAAGACAAAGGCACTCCCCACGACGGGTGTCATGATGGTTCTTACATGTCACATGGATATGCATGAACCGATTGTCGGCGAGAAGAAGAAGAAGAAGGACAAGGTAATTAACACCCACTTCTACTCAGCCTAGAGCATATGGCAGTTAGCGTGAGAATATGTATAATTAAATATTGTCATGGAGGAAAGCAATGATTTGTTTGATAGGAGAACACCATCCGAGGGAGGGAAATCATGGGAAGAGCAAGGGAAATTCATCATCACCAGGCATGGCTCTACAACAGACTCACGACTTCTATTTGGTATCCCTCCTCTCCTCTTCATCAACAGAAGGTTCCTACTGCTAAGTGTCATGTGCTTACCCTTGTCTCTCCCTGTACTCTTGATCTCAACACCATCCCTCACAGGTACAAGATGGTCCGCACCAAAACCACTTGCAAGTGCATGACCTCTGACTCGAAGTGATCTCACATGCCTAGGGCAGTGAAGGAACTTAACAAGCTTCGTGACTTCTTTGGCTCGAGAGTGAGCCAACAAACCCGGGAACACAGAATGCTGGAAGAAAAGAACAAAAAGCAAGACTCAAGGTAATTCAACTAAGGCTTTGCAAGCTTGTTTCAATGGAATAATTGATGAATTTAGGGTTCCACGCAAAAGAGAAACAAGGCATACAAGAACCCTCAGTCCCTTTTGGAGTATGAAAGCCACGATAGGCATGGCTCTAGATGAAGGCATGGGGGAGGACATGAAACAAGGAATGAAAGAATCATCGAGGAAGTCTCTTCAGTAAGAGAAACATATTGAAGCTATGGAAATCATGCTTGCTAGTGTGGAAAGCAGGCTTATTAGTGTAGAAAAGGGAATTCAACACCTGGCCCATAATCAAGTCACAATGAATGACAACTTCCACAACAAGATGGACAAGATAGGGAAGCTCATGGAGATGTTGGTGAAGCATCAACACCACGTCTCTGTTGATTCAACCATGGATAAGGATAAAAAGCATGCACCTGTCAAACCAATTCTTTCTTCTTCCTTATCCCATGAAGGCATTTAAATGCTATGACAGCATATGATTATCTTTTAGTTTTCTTTTTGACATCTCTATGCATCATCTAGGTTGTAACCCCCGACCTGTAGGGGACCATGGAGATTATACTTTTGTTGATAACAAACTCTAGGTCCTAACTTAGTTTAAGACTACGAGACAACTAAATGGACATGTTAAGCATGTTGCATACCCATGTTTCATCTTTGAAAATCTTACTTGGAAAATATGTATAATTAGTGAAAAATGGAACCTTTATTACAAACCCTTATGAATCAAAGAAATATAGTTGGTCGACCTAGATGTTCGACATTCTCCCCATAACATATATTTATTGATGAATAACTTTAATTTTCCCCTTTGATCCCTTTGATCTCTTGGTGATGACCCCTTTGAGGGATCAAAACGTTGAGATTAAATCCTTTTGGACAAAGATTCCTATTCTCTCTTTCCAAAATTTGTCCTTGTGAAAAAATGATATACGAAACAATATATTTGTATTTGATCATAATTGTCTAATGTCTAAATATACTTCTTGTTAATCATACATATATGTTTATAATAAAATTTATAATTTATTTATGTTAACAATAGTTTGTTGAATTAATGAAAATGAGATGTTTCTAGGATCCCCTCTCCAATAATGCTTATGTTTGTGTCCATGCTTGTTATGTGCAAGTGTTGGTGAATGTAGTAGCCTAAACATTCTATAAATTTGTCTTTTTAAGCCACTTGAAACAACGTGAAGGGAAATCGATTATTTTAACCCGATATTAGACAAAAAAATCATTTTGGATTAGTGGAATTGCATTTATAGATGTTAACTTTGCACAATTTGGTTGCAAAAGAGTTATTCAAGGTTGTTGAATCCATTTTTTTATATAAAAAAACAACAATTTTATTAATTCAAAAATAGACTTTTGACAAATACTACATGGCCAAATTTTTGTGATAGGAAAAACAGACAACAATCTGAGTGCAACAGGGGTATTCAAGGGCGTTGGATCCATTTTTGCAATTAAAAATGGAATTTGAACCATGAAACCTTAAAATATGGCCAAAGATTATATTGTCATATTTCGTCAATGATTACAAAAAAATGTCAAAATCATTCGTTCTTTAGACTACTTCATTGTTTATGGTGTAAGCTAATTGTTCTACATTTTGGACAAGTTTTCTTGGGATTTTTCTAGCAAAAAATTGGCAAAAACTTTGCATATATACATTGTTGGAATTGTATAATCAAAGTGCCTAGAGATTTTTAAAAGTGTTGAATCCATTTATACAATAAAAAATATAATTTGAACAATGCAAAATCATGTTTTCAACAAAAATTCATTATTAAATTTCAAAAAAAAAAAAATCCAAAACATAAAATGATTAACCAACTACATTATTTATTATCATATACATACACCCATATAACATATAAAAAAACAAATTACCACTCAACTAAAAAAAATGATTTAAAAATAATGAAATATCTTCCCTTTTCACAAATTGGAATTAACATATTTTCAACCAACGTTCATTATTAAATTCCAACAAAAATGACAAAAAAAAATAAAAATAAAAAATTCCAAAACATTAAATGATTAACCAACTACATTATTTATTATCATATGCATACACCCATATAACACATAAAAACAAATTACCACTCAACTAAAAAAACTGATTTAAAAATAATGAAATATCTTCCCTTTTCAAAAATTGGAATTAACATATGAATCAAGTGCGCACACTAATTTCTTTGATTGGCTAAGAATGTGTTTGTCATAGTCGATGGGATAGATGCAATGAATTGGCTGAAGGAATACAAAATTTGTATAGATAAAAGGTCTTTGTCCAATTGATATATTCTATCATATTCATTTGGATTCCACATCTTATCCTACTTTATCAATGAAGACACTCAATGCCACACATCACATAACACTTCTATTCAATCCGCGCCGTTTTACTTGAACTATTAACCCAACTAAGTTTGTATTTATTTTGATGTGCCATCGTTGGGTTGTAACTCTTCAACGCATAATTATGATAAATAAAGAATAATCATGTTCGAAGAAAAGATTGCAAGAACAAATAACAAAAAAGATTTATCTCCCGAGGACATCTCAAAAGAATATTTTAATATTAATAAAAATTACACTACTATTAGAATAAATTTGTTGATGTTGAAAATATGTTATTTTCTTCACACTCCAAGGTAAATATCATAGAAGATGAAAGAGGAATCGTTGAAATGAAGAAGGGCCAATTATGATGAGGTGCCACCTCAATGATTTACAATGGAGGTGGGGCCTTTGCGCTAGAAATTATATTTTTGGGTATGACATCATGTATGAAGAGGAGGATCTTTTTTTAAATAAATATTAGTAGGTTTGGTGTCACAATTTTGATTAAGCAAAAGCAATCCAAGGTTTGTTTGCCAACTTAATTTTTAATATTTACACTTCATAAATTATTGATTTTTTAGTCCTAAAGTGGAGCCTTATTAAAGGTTGTAGAAATCAGAGGAGTTGCTCAGCATTAAGTCCTTGTCCTAAAGGTATTGTCCAATCAAACTTATATGTAATAGCTTACGAGGTGTAGATTATCTAGATGAAATGATATGCATTTTACATAATAATAGCTTACGAGGTGTAGATTATCTAGATGAAATGATATGCATTCTACAAACCAAGCTAGTATCCTATCATTATACTTCATGACGAGCTAACCATGCTTGATTAGTTCACTATGTAGATGCATGGATATGCATTCTGCAAATCATTAGTTAGTAAGCTATCCACGACACTTCATTACAAGGTAATGCTCTTTATTGTTCTAATGACCAGCTTAGATCCAAATCCTAGGCTCTATCAAGCGTGGAGATGGATCAAATCTTTTGAGGTGCAAAGCTCTTTTTAGGTATCCATTGATTTGATTCAAACCAAAAGACACATCTTTTTATTTAAGCTCCACATGCGATATTTTTATTATTAATATTTAATATTATTTATGGTCGACATATAATATTTTTTATTATTTTTTATTTTGTTAGGAACGAACATTGCATCATTTTCCCACACATGGTTTTAAAACCATATGCAAGGCCCTCCTACAACCATGGGTTGTTTACGAGTCCTTGCACATGGTCTTAAAACCATTTGCAAAGCCCTCCTAAACCATGTACAATAAAACCATGGGTTGTCTAGGAGGCCTTGCACTTGGTTTAAAAACCACGTGCAAAGCCTCCTAAACCATGTATAATAAAACCATGGGTTGTTTAGAATGCCTTGCACGCAAGGCTAACATTTTTTTGTAGATAATTCAATTTTGTGTTTTTTCTTGACCCACATATTTTTTTACGGATAATTAAAATTTTACTTTTTTTTATTGTTTTGTTGGGTTGGAAGATTACAACATCTCCCCCATATTAGATTGTTTTTGTGGCCAACATTTATTTTGGCCTATTAGAAAATTTATTTTTTACTAATAAAAATAACGTTACGAAAGTGATATTATTTTTTATTTTGTCGACATGTTACAAACGTTACTAACTTTACATCACGTCACAAGATCTCTCCCATAATATTCACTATCACTATTATTTTTTGCCGACATGTTACAAACGTTACTAACGTTACATCACGTTACAAGATCTCCCCCATACTGAGCTGTAAAGCGCCTCTCGACGCAATAAATAACCTTTCAAAACAACATTAACGCAAAATAATCCAAATTTCTTCAAAAAAATTAAGTTCAAACTTATTAAAAACGTATAACATTGAACTTCAACATACATAGCCATTTGAACAAACCACTTTTAATCCTGTCGATTTCGATTCCTTTTGTGTGTAGACTCAACAATGATGCGGAAGATCTACTAACAAAAGTTGATTATTTTGTAATATGCATTGTCTTGAAAATAATAAGAGTAAAAAAAAATCCATTTTGAGATTGTTTTTTCCCAAATCAAGTGTATTATGTGTGGGCTTGAGGATTTATTGCTTCATTTTTCCCAAATCAAGTGTATTATCTGTGGGTTTGAGGATTTATTTCTTTGAATTCTTTGTATGAGTTTATTACGTTTGGAAAAATCAAACATTAACAAATAGAACATGAATTAAATAATTAACATTGGATATGTAATAGTAAATCGATTTTTTCTTGAGCTTGAGATATTACATATGATACGAGTTTATTATATTTGGAAAAATCAAACGTAAACAAATATACCATGAATTAAATAATTAACATTGACTATGTGATCGTAAATCAAGTTTCCATGGGTTGAGATATTACATATGATATTAAGGGATCATATGTTAGTTAACAACAATGCAAGACATTGCAAATTTTACCCAAAAATAAACCAGCATAGATCCAAATCCTAGGCTATATCTAGCATCGAGAGGGATCAAATCTTTGGAGGTGCAAACCTCTTCTTAAGTATTGCACTCAACTATCAACTTTGGTGTGATTCAGACCAAAAGACACATTTTTTTATTTAAGGTCTACATATAATATTTTTATTATTAATATTTAATACTATTTATGGCCAAGATATAATATATTTTATTTTGTTAGGAAAGAACATTACAACATCTCTCCCATACATGGTTTTAAAACCATGTGCAAGGCCCTCCTAAAACCATGGGTTGTTTAGGAGGCCTTGCACATGGTCTTAAAACCATTTACAACGACTTCCTAAACCATGTACCATAAAACCATGGGTTGTTTAGGAGGCCTTGCACATGGTATTAAAACCATTTGCAAGGCCCTCCTAAATCATGTACAATAAAACCATGGGTTGTTTAAGAGGCCTTGCACATGGTTTTAAAACCATGTGCATGACAAACATTTTTTTTGCAGATAATTCAATTTTTTATTATTTATTATTTTGTTAAGTAGGAACATTACAACATCTCCCTCATATTGTGTTGTTTTTCTGACTGGCATTTTTTTTTGCTGATAATTACATTTTTTTATTTTTTATTGTTTTGTTAGGTAGGAACATTACAACATCTACCCCATATTAAGTTTTTTTTATGGTCGACATTTATTTTGGAGGATAATTAAAAATTTTATTTTGTATGGCCGACATTTACATGAGTAACGTTACATAACGTTACAAGATCTCCCTTATACTGGGTTGTAGAGCGCCTCTTGGCGCAATCACGTTTTAGCATCTTATTAAAAGTATCTTTCTTCAATTTCGAGTGAATGGTCAAATTAAGGAGCTTTGGGATCCATTTTCAGCATACCAAGGTTTAAATATAAAAATCCAAAGCAATATGGAATGTGGTACCCATTCAGAATGTAGTAAATGCTATTAAGTAGTATTTTCAGTTTTTGAGTTGCACCAAGCGAACTGTCGTCGTTGTAGTTTGGCACACACATCCAAAGAATAATGTCTTGAATTAAATGCCACACCATGTAATGTTGTGTTTGAAGGATATGATGTTTATTGTTGTATGACAGGTAGAATGTGTTAGATCTTCCTAATTCATACACCATTATAAGTGGAAACTACCTATAGAGATCCAGTTGGAATGGCAATAACAAAAGACTTAAACTAACATAATTATAAGTGGAAACTGTCTAAATACATCCAGTTGGAATGGCAATAACAAAATACTTAAAATAACACATCATAAACAATAGCCACCACCATGAGTATGTTATATCCATCACCAAGCAATTGATTGCTTCTGAATAACTCATCACATAAAACTTTTATGGGCCACATAGCCTTCCAAAATTGTATCACAATCCTTGGAGTGTCTACTGGACGTGCTAATTTGTTTGTCTCGAAGCCCTATATATTTTTCAATCAAGTGATCTGAAGTTGAAGTTGAACCCTTCATGAGAGAGGCAAGAGCTAAGCACTAAGTTGTAGACTCTTTAAGAGTTTGTCAGAAAGTCTGCAGTGGGTATGCTCATCGCTGGGTACCGTTGATTAAGTGTTTTAGTTGTTGATAGTACCTGCTGCAGACCCTTTCACAAACTCTTTAAGAGTCTGCAGCTCGAATATTAGCTCTCACCCACGAAAAAATTGGCTAGATTGCACTTCTCTCAATACATTAATCATTAGGACTAGGTTCCAAGTTGGAAAAGTCATTTCAGCCTGAGATCGAAAAAGAAATGCTCGACCTTGGGAAGAGAACAAACATACCATTTGTATAAGATGCATGCAGTCAATCAACAATGTGTAAGAGGATTCGACTCACTCCAGGTATCCTCGGCAATGTATCTCCACCCTAGTCAAGATGACCATACTAGGGCATACTTGTTGTGGATCTCTACGGGTTGGTTCATTTCCTTGGGAGTTCTTGCAAATGTACTAATAAATATTAACTTGAGCTACAACAACGAAAGGATACACGTCTAGTAACCATCCCCTTCCTGTTAGGAATCCCTGTACAGTAGGAGGAGATTGTGGAGAACCTGTTGTTCAAAAAGATAAACATTATCCCAGTAACGCATGTTTTAGAGATGGTCGTGGGGTCGTTTTAATTACAACGTTAGGAGTTTTCCCTCCTGAACTAGGTTTTGAAATCACTGTAGGAGTCGTCGTCCCTCTATCCAATTATTTGCTTCCACCTGTTTCTACGGTCTTCGAATGGCTTGCTTCCACATGCTCTGACTAGGCACCTGGCGTGTTCGAATTGGGTGATTCCACCGCAACCCAACCGTCATCGCATTCATTTCTTCTAATTTCATTTGAATTTCTAGAGGCAATATCATTTCTGCTGGCTTTCTGTAATCCTTCATGAAAGATTCCTATTTCTTCCATAAATGATGTTTCATCAAAATAGCCACAAGATAATATGGAGGACAAGATATCTGACATTGTAGCTGACCTGGGCTCGAATTAATGAACATCATGTTATTGAAATATAATTGATTCATAGTGTTTCTCATATTCAAATACCCCTCCAGATAAATACAAAGTTACAAGATAAATAAAAGCGAAGCATTACTGTTCACTTAATTAAGGAAAATGCATTCTCAGTTGCGTATCCTAACACACTCGCACTCAGTATACCGAACATTACTTTAAGTGAATGTTAAGATTTATCCCAGAATAGTCACATAGAGTAGTTGGACTTTTTGTTTATTTAAAATCCATAGGAATTAGATCAAATGGGAGACTCACAGTACAGTTAAGGATGATACATTTCCAATAGTTGAGGGGATCTGTCCTATATGCAAATTGTCATCGAATAACCTGCACACAATGAACCCCCTATGTTCAGGTTCTAATTTGATTAAAATAGTTTATTATGAATTGAATTAAATCCTATTCGGTTTATTATGAATTGAATTAAATCATGTTCAGGTTCTAATTTGATAAAAACAATTTATTATGAATTAAATTAAATCCTTACGGTACAATGAACATGGATACTTACACATGTTTTAGGGTCATTTTTTCATGGAAAACCTCCGGTGGAATCGATCCACTCAACTTGTTTTTGTTTTTATTGAAGTGGCTTGAACAATCAACGACATAACAACGAGTTAGGAAGGAAGTCATGTATAAAATGCATAATATTTACTCAGGAAAATACAATACTTACACGTGACCGCAATCAACAAGTCCCTTCAGCTCGACTGGAAATTCTCTGCTAATGGAATTGTTGGACAGATCGAACCAGTAGAGTCTCGTAAGATTACCCAAAGATGGAGGAATACTTCTCGATAAATCCTTGGAATTCACGTCCATACCAAAATCAATGAGGATTCACAATGTCATAAAGTTTACTTCTTCATTAAAAAAAGGGTATTTTGCGGAGTATTTTCTTACAGAGTAACAAGCCAGTGCAGCTTGCCCAAATCTTCTGGAATGCGCTCAGAAAACCTACAGCCTATCAAAATCCTAGAATGAGCTAGAAATTAGTCGATTGTAAACAATTTGAACAAAAAATCCAATGATTGAATTACACGGTTCAAAATGCTTACAACGTTTGAAGATGCTGCAAATCACACAAACTATTTGGAATCGGTCCTGTCAAGCCTGGATTGTAGGATAAATCCCTGTGATGATGACTTCATTCAGACAATCTATATATTACATTACTTACCATGCAAACCTAGGAGTCTTTTTGTTTCTATTATTCTAATTGCATCTTGAGATTGAAGATGTTATGCATAGGGGGTAGGGGTGGAAGATCTATCACTACTACACAGTGTATCTAGATGTTGAAGAAAATGTAGACAGTGCATTGTCTCCATTAAATATAAACATGATTGCAACCAAGTAAACCCAGGCCTGATATACACATAGAGGAGTTCAGACAAATAAATTCCCCTACTTTGCAAGCTCAAGATTCATTTTAGATCTGGGCTTAAATGGTTTCTACTATGTAGTACGGTTGTCATGACGCCAATCAAATTATAGAATCCGTAATGTTGTAAGTTGCCCAATTTCATCGGGCAGTTGTCCCTTGAGATTCACTGGAGAGAGAGTCCTGTAAAATTTTCTCCATGGAAAGATTCAATTAAAGAGAACGCCCAACTTTTCTACAAAACTGAAGAATTTCCATAAACCGCATGGATGTTGTTTTGATTTGAAACTAAAAATGCACAAAATACTTTAAGTGAACTTGCTCGGAACCGATGCAAGAAACGCCATCCCATTTTGGACCACAAGGATCTTCGTCTTTCCATGTCAACGGTGTATTTCTCAATTGCTTTTGCAGCAACAACATCATGTCCACTGAACATATTGAAATGCATGATCACCCATTTATATCAAACATTAACACTGTTAAAAAAGTGACAAAAATAAATTAAGTTATTAAGTGACACAAATTATTGGGTATCCAGAGACTATTGAAATGCATGATCACCCATTTATATCAAACATTAACACTGTTAAAAAAGTGACAAAAATAAATTAAGTTATTAAGTGACACAAATTATTGGGTATCCAGAGACTATTATCGATAGAGCTCACCATCTCCGATGTTTATGAATCCTACAGCAATCACAAAAGAAGAAAGGGAGGCCATGATGAAAAGGAGAGAAACAAAAACAGAGAGGCGAGACATGGTTGAAGCATTCCAAACACTCTACATCCAAACACTCTAAGGGCACGCATCAACAAAGCAGGAGGAGTGCAGGAGGACACATGTCAATAAAGCAAGAGGAGTGCAGGAGGACGCACATCAACAAAGCAGGAGTGCAAGAGGACACGCACGGAAGTCATATTGGTGGAAGGGACGACGAGTGCTATAGTGTAAAAAACAAAGACCTCAGGGAAGTCTTTGTGACGTAACTTTCAATAAGATGCATTCAGATTCATTAAGTAAGGAAAATAATAACATTCACTCACCATGGTAGTCACTCCTAACATACTTCTTCATTAAGCAAGGAAAATAATAACACTCACTCACCATGGTAGTCACTCCTAACACACTTCTTCACAAGATATATTTTGTTGTGACAACCTAACCTCCATTTCGAAATCTTCTTGCAAGTTGCAAGTATGCAACTTGAAAACAAACACCATGTGCCATGTTGTAGCCTTCTATGCAACAACTCACAATTTTCCTCACAACAATTGTTTGCATGCATTCTGTGCAACTTTGAGATTGCCATACAATCATTTTCTTACCACGAGAAAAGCAAAATGCATGCAACACCAACAAGCAAAGCTCCCAAATTTTTAATTTAAATTCTTACACTGCATTCTACTCACCATGCCGAGCACCATTACCAACACAAACTGAGGGATTCTCCTTCTACTAGCTATCTCTCCCATGCTAGCAAAGTAAATGCATACTACAACAACAAGCAAAGCTCCCAATTTTTTAATTTGTATTTTACACTTCATTCTACTCACCATGTTGAGCACCATTACCAACACAAAAAACATGGATTCTCCTTCCACCAGCTATCTCTCCCGTGCTATTATAGAGGTACAAAGATGTCCTTCTCAATATGGATTTCCCTCGGAAAAGGCATAGCCTACAAATACAATTCATGGACCTCCCTTTTGAAAGAGATCAAGCTCGTGCCAGCTTTGATGCCATATAATTTGTTTTTAATCAACAACTAATGTCTAAAACAACCACTAAAATACATAGGAGAACCAACAACACAACAATGGATCATCAAAGTTATACACTGGTAAACCGTAAAACCCACACTAAGGGGGTAAAACTTAAAAGGCACATTAGCTCTATAGAAAAGGGTCGTTTGTGATTGTTTTCCCTCTGATTTTTTTCCAATTTCACAACAATTATATGATTGTATTTGATTATTTGAGCCCCAATTTGCATAATAAAGCCTAGAATCCCAATTTGGGTATATGTCCACTTAATGGTTCTATTTGCATTTTTGGGTGGTTGCAACTATTTTCGTGGCATTTACCCACATGGTTGTTCATAGTCTTCTGCAAATTATGGTTTTGTGAAAGTATTTAATAACTTTTCATGAACACTTTGACACAAAGAGAGTTTGTTTTCGATACAAACGAGAGGTCACACAACATGAGGGTACCTAAAAAATTAGAGTGTTTGCATTGAGGGTACTTGTGGTTTTCCTTGATGCGCTTAATGATTAAGGGCAGTGTCTTCTTGAGTTTAAGAGAAACCTTGATGACCAGTTTGGTAAATTGAAAAGTTAGATGTCTACGGATGAGAATCCCTGTAATTGGGAGGGTGTAAACTATGTAAACGGTACAAGTAATCCTACAGTATGGTCCCTCGATTTCGCTGGCATGAATTTGATGGGGAGCATGTCTCACAGTCTTTCAAATTTGACATTTCTGAGAGTTGTTAATGTTTCAAAAAACAACCTATCGGGTAAAATACCTCCTAAGCTTGGGGGCTGCTTACAATTGGAGATTCTTGAAGTGAGTAACAATATGCTGCAAGGCGAAATCCCTTTGCAGTTAGGCAAGTTATCGTTACTTAGAAAACTTTATTTGTTTGACAATAACATTGGTGGAAATCTGGCACAAGAGCTTGGTAATCTCTCATCTCTTGTGGAGCTTTTTATCTTTAACAATAATCTTACTGGTGCATTGCCCTGATCGTTCGAGTATCTCAAGAACTTGAAGGCCTTCCGAGATGGGAATAATAAGCTTTCAGGTCCAATTCTCCCACAAATGAGTAAGTGTGATAGCTTGCAGGTTCTTGGATTGTCTCAAAATAACTTTCAAGGTGAAATTCCAAAGGAGTTGGGAAGGCTTTAGAACTTAACGATTTTGTTATTGTGGTTGAACAAATTTTTGGGTTCAATTCCTAAAGAACTCAGCAATTGCGGCAAGCTAGAGACGATTCCTTTGTATGGAAACAACTTGGTTGGAGAGATTCCAGTAGAACTTGGAAACTTGGAAAATCTAAATTACTTTATCTGTATATGAATAATTTGAATGGAACAATCCCTTGGCAGCTAGGGAATTGCATGTCTGCAACTAAGATTGATCTATCTTCAAACTTTTTGATAGGATTCATTCCTCTAGAGCTTAGTCGCATGAAAGGTTTGCAGTTGCTTTATCTGTTTCAGAACCAACTTATGGGAAATATTACTCGGGGACTGGGACAGTTAAGAAATTTAAGGGACTTGGATCTATCCATAAATCATCTTAGTGGCATTATCCCAACTGAATTCCAATCTTTGACCAATTTGGAATATCTACAACTTACTGATAATTCATTGAACGGCACAATTCCTCCAAATATTGAAATTTACAGTAAACTAATAGTGCTTGATCTGCCACAGAATCTTCTCAGTGGGAGTATACCAAGTCAAGTTTGCAAGCTCATAAAATTGAGTTTGTTGAACCTTTCAATCAATCAGCCATCGGGGAATATTCCTTATAGTGTGGAGACCTACAAATCTCTAACGTATCTACATTTGGGAGACAATAATTGTAACACCCCGATTTTGACCCCATTTGCATTAATGTATATGATGTAAATATTATATGGAATCATGACAAGGAGCTCAAGGCCAAGGCCCTGTCATTGGTTAATGTTTGGTATATAGGCGATCATGGTTGATGCCTATGGTTTATGTGCTAAGGTAAGCACGTTTGTAAACATCATGTAAATATGCAAATTAATGAAAAACCCACAACCAGCTATGTCAATGCAACGAAAAATGAGATGGGGGCATGATTTTCCTAAGGATAAGGGGGAGGGAATGTTAACCTTGAACTAGTTTGGGAAAATCCATGTGTCATGGGGAAATCCCATTAAAACTGTCAACTACCCCTTTTCTTGTCTTTCTTCCCAACCATTTATTTCTGCTAGAATGTGGTTGAGGTAGCTATTGCAGGGAAGGGGAAGAGTATGGGAAAATTTGAATTGGGAAAAGCACCCAGTTTTGAATCTCATGTTTTGACTTCATGGGCAAGAAAAACACCCAGAACTGTATGCCAGCTTCGCTCACGCATTACGTCTTCATTTGGATTTCACGTTTTGGGAGTTGCAGGACGTCTTGCTCATCCATTATTCTCCATTCGTGTGGAAGCTTTTCGGTAGCTAATCTCTTCCTATGTGTCTCCTTCGCGTTCTACAAGTGTTTTCCCTTGGAGAGACTGTGATTGTTGTGTTGCAACGTTATCTTGAACTACATAGTGTATGACACCCTATTACTCGTGTTCTAGAGTAAAGCCAGTGTTGTTGAGTATCCATGTGGTTGTTGTGTTTTGCACCCTGGTTCGGGTCTGAACTATGTACAAGACTTAGGAATGGGAGAGATGTAGAATGTGCTTGATAAACCTAGTGTGGAACCTCACAATAAGATAAGAGTGGTTGGTGAACCTGCTATGCACATCTTGAAGAGCACTAGAAGGGAAGGTGTAGCTTGAGGGACTGTGGAGCAGAGAAGGGGACACTTCCTTGTGTTGGGTGTGTAGGCAGTGGGGAAGCCAGGCCAGATAGGTCGTGTGAAGGTGTTCTTAGCTCTGTAGATGAGCTCACTAGCTTATCAGTTCATCCTGCCCATTGCCTTAGAAGCCTAATAAACCCAACTGGAAAGATGGCTTGGCTGGTAGCCTGATAAACCCATCTGTTGGCTTGGTTCTGTCTTGTTGCGTTTGACCTTGTGAGTAACCCTTGGTTGGAAAGTCTAATAAACCCAACTGTGAATGTTGTCTTGGATAGGTATCCTGATAAACCCAGCAGTGAGATGGATAGACTGTGTACAGTCTGATAAACCCATATGCTGGCTTGACTAATCCTTAAGGTGAATGTGGGCTTGACTGTGAATAGTCTGTGAAACCCAACTGTGAGATGGCTTGGTTGAATGGCCTGTGAAACCCATCTGTTGGCTTGTTTTCCCTTGCATCATGATAAACCCAACTATGTTAGCTTGGCTAAGTTTTGTTGCACCCTTGGCTATGTATGAGTCTGCTAGTGTTTCCTTATTCCTTGAGGAAATCATGCCCAGCTCGGGGGTGGTAGTGTTGCTGAGAGATTGATGAGCGCACTGGCCTATGGTTGGGTGGAACGTTGTAGTGACATAGCTGGTTGTGAGACAAGTTCTTCTTAAGATAAGTGTTCTTGTCCATGTTAATCTCTGCAATTTTATTTCTTGCATTTTAATTGCTTGATGGAATATGATGCACATGTTGGATGTGTTGAATTGATGAATTGTTCCTTTGAATAACTACACTTATAGGCATCTATGTATGTTTCCTTAAATTCATTGTTAAACTAAGTTGCAGGGTTAGAATGTTGGATTGATGTTGGCCTAGATGGCCAAGTATGTTCAAAGACTTTGATTAGCAGGTCGAATTTTCGAGCAGAAACCTTCTTCCGCAATGGTTTATTCCATAGGAGGGATGCAGGATGCAGAAGACATCCTTTGGCAGATTTGGACCTCTGCAAATTCCTTTCCACAATTCCATTTCCGCAACTTAGGGGATGCGGGATGCGGAGATGTCTTTTTGTGAATTACGGTTTTCCGCAGTTTTCGTTCCGCAACTTACGGGATGCGAGATGCGGGATGCGGCTTTGCATATTTCGATTTCCGCAACGGTCATTTCTGCATGCGGGAATGGAGAATGCGGGATGCAAGCTCGCGGTATCACGATTTCCACAACTCCCAATCCCACAACTCAAGTTTTTCGCGCCGTCGATTTTTGCGGGATGATTCTTAGTCATTGATTTGATTCCAGATGCATGACCGTTTATGATTATTGATTTCCATCTCTATTTCTCTCTGTCATCCGATCTCCTTTGAGATCTTTCCTTAAATATAGTCGAATTGATCAATGGAAGACGGGAGGGAGCGTGACAGTGTTGGAAATGTCGAGAAGTGGTTTACGGCCATGCCCTGTGTTTCGATGAACAATAAAGGTTCTCGATGAAATTTTTAATTCCGCATGATAATGGGGTATGGGTACGCTACAATAATATAACTGGTAACCTACTCGTGGAGCTTTCTCGACTTGTATATGTGACTACTCTTCAATTATATCAGAACCAATTCAGTGGATTAATTCCACTGGAGCTAGGGAACTTAAAAAGTTTGGAGAAGCTTCACTTGTCTAATAATTATTTCGTGGGTCATTTGCGCCCTAACCTTGGGAATCATTTGTAACTAAAATGTTTAAATATCTCATCAAATAATCTTACAAGAAGCATTCCTCTGCAGCTTTCCAATTGCACAAATCTTGAACGACTTGACATTACCAGGAATGGTTTTACTAATAGTATCCCAAATGAGCTGGTCAGTCTTGTTAGTTTGGAATTACTGAAGCTTTCTAATAACAAACTGTCATGAAGAATACCTGTATTCTTGGATGGATTTCTCATTTGACAGAACTACAATTGGGTGGGAATAACTTTTTGGGACATATCCCACCACAGCTTGGTCAGCCTCAAGGCTTGTAGATTGCTTTAAATCTGAGCTTCAATAATCTTTCAGGATAAATACTAGTTCAACTGGGAAAACTGAGTTTGTTAGAATCCATCCATCTCAATAATAATCAGTTTGTTGGTCAACTGAATCCTCCTTCATTTGCAAATATCTCCAGTTTGATGGTGTGCAATGTTTCATACAATAACCTTACTGGTCCTCTATGTGACAGAACTAATTTTCGCCACATGCATGTTAGTTGTTTCATTGAAAATCAAGGGATCTGTAGAGGACCAATGCCAGATGCATGCCAACCCTTAAATGCATGGTCATCTGCCTTTTCCCCTGTCTGGCAGGAGATGAAGTCCCCTATGGGGCAAATTGTGGCCATAATTACTGTAATGTTAGTAGGGTTTTCACTGATTATTCTGGTGGCCTTGAACCCGGTTTGCCAGGCAGCAAGAATGTGTGCTTGTTCCTCCTGAATAACAACAATATGTTAAGTCAGTGGTTTCCTTTTTCCCAACAAAAGGATTCACTTTCAATAAGATTATCGGTGAATTGAATGCAACGACAGATTGATATTTACAATCTTGTTGAAAGGTTTGCTGATAAAAAATCATCAACCCACCTTTCTGTACACAAGCTCATTAACCCAACTAGCATTAATCCACCTCTTTGTACACAAAAGAGATGGCAGGCCTACCAATATCTCTGTGCACCGAATAGAGGGAAGGCCTACCAATATCTATGTGCACTCGATAGAGGCAGGCCTGCCGACATAGGATAGGTAGAAGTAGAACTGCTTCTCAGTGACACTTCATGAACGATGTACACAAAAAAGATGGCAAGCCTATCGATATCCATATCCATTGAATAGAGGGCAAGCCTATTGATATGGGAGAGGCAGATGTGGAACTGCTTCTCAGAGATACTTCATGAACAATGGGGTCAGTGGGTGTGTCTTGGAGTGATATCGGTGTTCTTTTTGCTTTGGAAGTATTGTTGGAGGTTGGAGTTTGTGAGGAGTTTTGTAATTGTTACATTTTTTAAAATAATGTTAATTGTTTTAATTTGATTTCCTAAGACATTATGTTAAATTTAATGCTAAGTAGGAACTGATGACTCAGCAGAGTCAAAAGAAGTGGAATGTAACTCTGAATATTTTATTATTAATAAATAAAAAGTGGAGACAACAGCTTGGGAGAGCTGTTAATAAGAGTGCTACTGGTCAAACTGGTGGAAGGAACTAGGTGGAGAGCAAAAGACAAGTGGCAGCATCCTCAAACACTTCCTATGTTGCAGGTGGCAACTTCCCTACTTTTGGGGTCATGATCCCCCAAGAAAGTGGGATCAGAGCAGGTGGCTCAATAAATGACAACTAACCCAAAAAGACCTAGGCAATCTTTTAAAATTACCCAATGAATAGAGTTGAGGTTGCTCAGATATTTTCCAGGAGAAGAATCATTCAGGAGGAATGCACTTCAAGGAATTCATTGGGGAAGAGGGAAACTGTAAGGAAGATGTTTTGAGAGATAATCTGCAGTAACTTGGTCTGATACAGCTTGCTAGATGAGAGAATTTACTGATAAATTCGAGATTAGTATTGAGTCTGAAGACTGGTACTTGATTATTGCTGCACCTAGTTCCAGCCAGGGAGACCAGAGCAAGCTCGGGGGTCCTGAGGAGACGTTGTTTGAGCGCTCTCCAGGAATTGGTAGGGAGGAACGGCCTCCCATTGCTGTTGTTGTCCAAGCTTAAAGAAACAGGTTCTGTTATTTATTAATTTTTGTGTTTTATTTGTGTGAACTTGAATGATGCAATGAAGCTTATGATGTAAAGACTTAGATGGTTCAGTAATGAAGTTGTTCTTAGTTTGTTTAGTAACAGAATCTTTTTGATGAGAAACAAAAACCCCACCTGTGTTTTTCCTCATCTGGAGTGACCCAGACCGTACTCCAACACAGGTGGTGAAATTATAAATAAAGATAGTATTATGCAATTATAGAATAAAATGTTAGTTTATTTAAAAGAATGTTTACTTTTATTTTACTGTCAGAAGCAATAAGCATTATGTACCTGAAATAGAGTTAGGGTTAGATTTTAGTCATGAATGTCAGATTATAGAACAAGGAAAGAAGCTATATTATCTTTTACTAACAAAACTAGGTTCAGATGGATAAACAAGTTTTCTGTACAGCTTTTATTCCAGAAACTTAACTATATTATTTTGAAACCGAGAAAAGAATTTACTAGCTAAAGTAAGTAGTATTAGAATAAATAGAAATGTTTTCTTTCTACAGTTATTTCTTCCCAGCTTTTAATTATTGAATGAACAGTAACCAATATGTGATTAAAATAGCTAAACTATGATTGTATTCTACAAAGAAATTAGTTAGTTCCATAAATTTGCTTCCAGCTGTTAATTTATCTAGTTCATTCATTATTTTTATTTAACTGAGCTAAAACAATATCTGGAACTGTTAATCTATCCTTCATAAAGATTAAGCTAAGTATAAATAACTATGGAAGCAATAGTACTCACAGGTAAGATAACATCCTTATTATAATAAATAACAATATACTTTCTATTTGTATACTTACAGGAACTAAGTATGCAAGTAATATACAAAGTACAGGAACATCATTATTATGTAGTTAGAGTAATGATTCTTATCTCATTTTGTAAACATGAATTAAAGTATAAAAATTCTGTACTCAAATATTAACTGGCAGTTACACAAGAACTTCAATAAAAACATAAAGACCCTATTTTCTGAAGGGTATAAACTACTTAACCACATTTATAAATTCTATTATAAATCCTTTTATAATAAAGAAACCTAATAAAAAGGACAATGTACAGAAACCCTAATAGTAAATAATTTAAATAATTTACAGAGTTTAAATTCGGATGTAATAGGTTATAGGAATCTAAATAACAGAACTTAGATATGCTCATTCTGTCGAGCTTGAATTATAATATACATAAAACAAATAAATTTCAGTACTGTACTGTAAACAAAAGAATTTCAGAAAGACTGTATAGACAGCTTTACATTTTCGAGTTAAGGGTAAAACCCTACCAAAATCAAAGTTTACATGGAGTTAAATAAAGGAAAAAGTCTAACTCCTTTAAGCCTCTCGGCTTTAAACAAGATCTACAAAGTAAGGCTTTTACAGCCTGTCCAGTATTTAGATATATATATATATATATATATTACACAGTAATCAAATAAAAACCAAAAATCACAGTCTCGGCCTCAGCCGAAGATCCCATACTAAAATGAAGGGTTTAACCTCTTAAACAACAGCGAACGGGTCCATTTATTTGAACCAAGGAAACCGCGAGGGTTTCAGGTCATGAATACCAACCCACGACTGTCCCCAAGGGACCAACAAGGAGGAAAATGGCATGGTTAAACCAGGCTTACCGATAAATAGCAAGTCGCCACAGTCTCACACCAGCCTCCCAGTTGAAGACAAGCCATCACCTGCAAATAAAGAAGCACGATAATATTAAAACCAGTGAACAAAATATTATTCATACATCAAATTCATAAACTGCGAAGTGTAACAGGAGGGTGGATAATTTCCTTACCTAGAACCTTACGGAAGCACGACCACCCAGCAAGCAACCAGTTACTACTGAGAATGAAAATAGCAAGTGCAGCAATTGTTTAGGCTCGGGTCGGCACATCAAATTTTGTTAGAGGCGCTACTCTGCATTGAAACCCTTTGCACAGCAGCCCTGAGTCAAAAGGCCACGACTCGTAACACCAAGCTAAAAGGTGGGGACTCTTCATAGTTAAAGAATTCAGGACTGTGCGTACAAGATGGCGAAACCCTCAAGAAAAATTACTGACCTACGCTCAAACAAACAAACTTTTGGTTACAGCACTTCTTTGCAGTGCTTTGGACGAGCCTACGAGGAGTATAACCAGCAGAAAGACTGCTAACAGACATTGCAAGCAACGGTGCCGACAGGAAGGTTTTTGCAGAGCGGCCGGAGGCCCGAAGGCGACGAAAGAATGTCAACTAGGGTTCGAGACTACCCCTTTTAACCTTCAAACACTTGGCTGGGATGAGCCCACGTTGACAGTTTAATAATTGGCATGTAGTGGGTGGGAACAATATAGTCTACAACGAACAGTTATCCCAATAATTCGTAATCCAAATCATGCATGGGAAGGTTCTACAAGGTTCGTGGTGCCATTTGTCAACTGACCTGCACATTATAAAAATTCCAATCAAGTAAACTTTAGAATGATGATTAGGGTGTATCATAACGTGGATCTTACCCCTTGCGTGACCTAGCATATATTTTTATAAGGGAGGCTTATAATGTTAGTTTGTAAGCATAGATCAAGGGTAAATAATAGCTTTATGATGGCGCGGTCCTTGTTAAAAAACTTTGCTCTCTATGCTATAAAAAAAAAAAATACTTACCTTAGTTCATAAATATAAGTAAGGGAGATATATTTTTATAAAGCTTATAGAACTTTAAAACAAAGATAAGCTATAAATTGATTTTGAACATGGTGTATTCTTTGACCTCTTGTTCTCATACCTTGCACCATCTGTATACAATGTAGAGTAATAGCTCAACCAATAACTATACTTAATCTGAGTGTATGCTATAGGATGTTATAAAGGAAGCTGTAGAATCAATCTATAATAAATAGCCTTTGGTCAAAGTTAATCTCCAATTGCTGGATTGTATAATTATTAAACTAAATAAGTTTGCATTTGAGTATAGTAAGTCTTGAAATGTTAAAGAATCTTGGCCTCTAGCTATTAACGATATGTTGGCCTTAAAATAGATATTAGTTCCCAAGCAAATGATGTGCAAAGAAATTCAAATCTTTAACCGCTAATGCAAATCCTTTAAAGGTAGCTTGTATTAAAGTAGTAATCCCTTTAAACTTCAAGTAATGGAAGTAAAAGCTTGGGTGTATAAACTCTTTATTAATTTTACACTACGCTCTTATCACTTACAGTAATCCAATCCATCTGGATGTAAATGTATTTGTGCACATTTTAATTTAGATTCTTGACTTATTAACTCTGCTATTTTTTTACAGCTGCTTGTAAAGAAAGAATTGAGGCATTTTTGCAGTCGATAACCTTGATAGACATCAAATAGTTCAGTAAAGCTTTAAAGAACTACAAATTTACGTCTACTAGAAAGAAGACAGTTACAACCATTAATGTTAGAACTGAATCACATCCCTTAAGAGTCCTAAAAAGGAAGACAGTTTAATGTTTTTACCTTGATAAACTTTGGAATTTGGCTAGCATTTATTTTACTGAGCTTTTATTTTGCGACGAACTTGTAATTAAACACTTTAGAATTTTGACAAGCAGGACCCAAACTTCTTACCTGCAGTCTGTAAGAACAGGAAAACTTTCTGCATTAGCTCGAAAGCTAAATAAGCCTAGAAGTTCATGACAGTCCCACCTTGTGGTCGCAAAGAGAAAACAAGTCAGTAAACTAAAAATGAATTGTTCTAGCATTAAAACATAACCAAATAGATAATTCAGATAATGAATTCAGTAACATATAACTAATTAAATAATTAGTTTACTGCATTTATGAAAATTATCTGTATTTTGAAAATTTTAAATTTTTCGGAAAATTTGGGGTTTTGACACCTGCCATGAACTATATGATGTATTCAAGTAGAGCATTTTTTAACTCATGCAAGTGAGGTTATGGAATAAGCAAGGATCTTTATAAATTTTAAGAGAGCTGAGAAGTGTCCCTGCTTATGTATCTAAAAATATCATGTGAAGGCAAAGATTATACCTAGACTCATAACCCTTTTAAAATATAAAATAAAAACATATCAATCTTACTTCCCACCACCAATATTTTTCATTTGTCACCTTCAACCAAATTCCTTGTTGATCCCTATACACCTAACCTATTTTATCTCATTTCCCTTTCATTGTTTTAATTCTCATTAGATGTCACAAAAGTAATATCATTTCCTTGCCATGCTTGAACAAAAAGGACTTGCCTCATCTACATTATGGTATGTCTCTCCTTGATGCTTCCCATTTGGTTATGCGTCTTCCTTCATAATATCAAAAGTATGCAATGTTGCAAGCACACAATCCATCCTTAGCAGAATTTGGGGATTCTTGTGTCTTCTCCCACTAACAAGCATGTTCAAAACTCCCTTCTTTAGGGACATCCAAACCATGGTTATGACCTCCCTTCCAAATTATTTTCCATCTCCACTAATAATCACAAACTTGTACCCAAATTTTTTCCATCTCCATTAGCTAGATCCAAAATCCATTTAGATTTTCTCTATGGCATCATAAATTTCTTTTTCCGTGCCCAAAAAACTTTTGATGATCCTAACACATCATGGTGCTCCACAAAACTCATTTATGATCTACTCTCAAATGAAGCTTTATTTTTTCTCCCCATAACGCGGATTCCCTATATATTTTCATGAAATTTACATGCTTTTGGATGTATTTGCATTTAATTTATTTCTTTCATCTTTTCCACAATATTTGATGCCTTGCCACATAACATCTTCCTTGGATTAACTTATTAGTTTAAATAGTTGCATTGCTTTCGCAAAACCTATTTTGAAGAAAACACAAATGTATTTGTTCTTAGAACTATATAACCTCTCAAGAAAAAAACCATGCTATAGTTTAATTTCCTTCCCAACAACAAGAAAAACATATATAATCATTTTCTTTCTCTTCCAAAACATCGTGCCCAAACCAAGCTTACACGTTCTCCTCGCTAAACTCTGTCCTCCTCTCAACACTCATACAACTACATAAAATAGTGTTTTCCATTCATCAAAGTGTCTCAATAGATTACACAAAATCTGTTCAAAAAGACACTCCCTACTATAATGTTTTCAACACTAAATAAATGCCAGCAATAGGTTTGAAATGAGACTTCATAGATCAATACCTTTGGAAAGATCTGCACTCTCAGCTGAAGGGATGCATAATCAATAGACTTATTTGATGTGTTTGACTACTTGTCCACCCTTTGATTCCAGTACTGACCAAACTCTACCCTCAAGCTCTACACGTTTTTTGGAAAGGCTATTGAAAGTAGCATTAAGCTCTCATGTTTGAGAGAAGTAGGGAAAGTATAGGTAAACTTTGAAGAAATCCTTGTATTCTATTGAGGGATTGCCATGACATGTTGATTAAAGCCTCTCTGTAATGGTTGTCCCTTGTTTTCCATGTTATGATATGAACCTTTGGTTGCTAATGTTATCTTAAGCTTATTCATCTGCCACAACATTGTAGAGTTGAATGATCTAGGCGATACAATCTTAAAGGCACATATATTTTTCTTGGTAGATTTTTATTGGAATGTTGCGGGGATAGGAGTAGATGTGATTATTGCATTTACTTGTTGTGCCTATTAATTGGAATGAAATTGCCCAAATATCTAAGACAATAAAATCTATGTAGAATTCTCCCTAGAAATATGGAAGTTCTTGATCCCATGTAGTAGGAGAGATTTTATGGTATCACATATTGGAAATTGTGCATCTTGTTAGAGTTCATTCCCATGGAAATGGGATATAATATGTTGGCACTAGGAGATGTTGTAACATGTATGTTCTTTGGAACACAATACTAATTTCATTTATCATGGTATTTTAACCATCTATAGAATATACTTTTCTTTGTGTGCTAGGACATTAGTACTGTAAATTCCATTGCCTCAAGAAGAAAAAAATGTTTGTTAGTCAACTAATCAATTATGAGGGATAAAATTTCATTTCTTTCTCATATTTGCATTGCTTGTAATTGTTTCTTCTTGTTTGTTTTCCTGGCATCTAACATTACCTTAGAGGTTGGAAACAATTCATGGCAGCAAGATCTTTAGTTCATAGAGGCCAACTCCACATTTTCTATGTTGATTCTGGATGTATTCATGAATTCATATTTTACTCATTTTGCTTCCTGGTATTTGTACTTTTCCTGTCAAGCAGCTAAAAATGTATTAAGAAGAAACAAGGTGGAACAATCACTCATATATTCACTCAATATAACCTTTATTGAAAATTCGTATGATTAGAGAGTGAATGATAGTTATTATGTTATCTTCCCAGGCCATAGTTTGTAAGGAGACCCAAAGCACATAACTTATGTTTATGACAAAGTGACTTAAATTGTTCAATAACTGCTACCTTAAATAGTATGTACTAAGGATTATGTTTCTATTTAACTCTGTTCCAGAGGTCATTTCAGTATTACTTTGTTACACTCTTCTTATTTGTGCCTTTCATTTGTTGGATACGATGGTATTGTGGAGAGATTGGCTTTTTTGAGTCCAGGCAATGAGAACTCAAGTGTGGTAATTAAAGCGCTTTCATATTTCTGGTATTTTGCGGGATGTTTTTTTAAGGTTACATAGTGTCAAGCTCTCATATTTCCGGTTGTTAGAGAAGTCTAAGTTGGTTGGAGATGAATTGCTCTCAAAGGTAGACTCCTAGCTATAGTTTGTGAATATATTTAAAAAAAATTCTTATTGAAATCAACCACCTTATGTGAACATTGTTTATTAATGTTAATATATGGCTCTTTTGTGCAGATAAAATATATGCTTGGACGGAGGCCTTCTCTTTCACAATTTACTGGAGTTCGTGAGTCATGCCTCCTTTTGAAACTCCTCTAACCCCTATCCTATTGTCCATCTCATCCCATGCATGTCTTGAATAAGCACAATAGATTAACCAAATGGCTTATTGTTTCCTCATCCTCCTTACAAACTATACATCCGTTAGGCCCTTGCTTGTTCCTATTTTGGGTAACTTCCCACATTAGGACCTTGTTCATTAGAGAACAAGGCACATAAAAAATTATTTCTTTACACAAAGGATTTATCTTCCATTGTGGTTTCCACCACTTTCATTGTCCTTAGGCCACCAAATGACAAACATAGTTTTGTAGCCTTATATAGGGGTATAAATACCAGGGGATGGATTCTTTAAACAGTTAAATTCATCCTCTACCTTCTTAATGCAATCATGAATCGCTTTCAGTTTTGTTGTATAGACATCCCTTAACTCTCCTTTAACACCATCCAAACTACAACAATGAAGTACCATCCATACTGCAAGGTTCCTATTCTTGTAGGGTTATTTCAAGGATATAATGTAGCTACATCTTTTCTTCAAATTTACATATATAAATCTACTTGTATACCAATATGTTTTTGCCTTAATTTATCTGCTTTTTTGTGATCATTAAATACTGATTTTAGTTACAATCTCATCTTTGCCTTCATCAGAAGTTGTGTGATTCTACAACGTGCATTCTATAATGTGCTCCATGAGATTCTGTAACATCAATTCCTAATTGTGCTTAATCCTCAATGCAATCTTGTATAATCAAACAATTTCTGGGAATTTTTATCCTTGAAATTCTTATATTAAGTTGTTAAATTCTGATATGTTAATTTATAAAATCCCTTTAATGATCTTCAAACAAAAATAAATTATCGTGGAGATATTTGAAAATGAATTTCTTGTAGCTTTGAATTGCTATATATTTAGTTTCAATTTCATAGTTTAATTGTGCAAGTTGTTCATAATTGTTGTTTCCAATAGAGTTTTCTTTGGCAATTAAAACTGTAACAACACTTTGCATGGATTCATGTGGAACAATCCTCTATTTTTATTGTTCCTCTGTATAAGCAATTGTAATAAATTCTTGGAGTGAAAGAGAAAGTTGGAATTCGAAGAATTGATGTACAACATGACAAGTATGGGTGGTGATATGGAATAATTTACTATCGCTTAATAGCTAAGATAGGTGAAAATCGACAAGGTGTAATAAAACATGGCAAACCAAAACTATCAATAAATTTAATTTGCAAAATTACATTTAGTTTCTGAAATCTAAAGAATATTTGTTAGTTCATTGTACTTTTTTTTAGATGCATATATTTATTCTAGTTCAGCTGTAGCAGGTTTTTTTTTTCCAGTTGTGGGTGCATGTTTCTGCATTCAGTGACATGCCTATATTGAGCTTATATCTACATAGATTTGTCTCTACAATTGGGTTTATGTTAATTCAATTTATTAATAGAGTATTTACTTGCTTTTTTGTACAATAAAATTATTTAATTCCAAGAACGTGACTATGTGAAAACATTTCATGTTGCATTTCTTCTTTCGATGTTTTATTGCAATTCTAATAGGATTTCTTTCTTTGCAGGTATCAAAGAAAAACTACAAAGTCTTCTTATTAAGATGTTAATCTTATTAAAGACCATGATTGTTATATTCACATTTGAAATGTATTTTGTCAGATGTGTTTGATTTTATCATTATGTGTTTCTTCTGCAATTTCTCCAATCAACTATGCACATCTATCTGCAAGTCAGATGCAGTTATTTCTCAAAGTAGAGAATTCAGAAGAAATAAAAATAAATAAATTAAAAATTAAAAAAAATAAATAAAAAATAAAAAAATTACACTCTGGAAAAGGGAAAGGTTCGGTTCCATTTCGAAAGACAAGGATACAATGTTCATGTACATTAACTCCCTATGCTGGCCCAAAATGTTTGCAACACCATATTTTTCTGTTGAATCCTACACGGGATTATTATTGTTCATTTTGTACTTTGATTCGTATCAAACACGTGTTTCATTTTTATAGTTGTTAGAGCATCAATTATAACAACACATTGGATTCTTTTCTTGATGAGATTAGTTTTTTCCATGCCATGCCATGCCAAACTATGATGTGATGTTCGTTGTAAATCCCATTTGGCATTGCTCTCTTTCTGAAAAGCAACAAGACATGTCTAAAATATGCTATGGCATCCCATGCCAAGCTGTAATGTGATGTTAATTGTAAATCCCAGTTGACATACCCTTCTTGTATATGTTGCGCTATCTCATACTTTCTATTTTGTAAACGTGTTAAGTTCAGTAAACTTGTTATATATTGTGATTTGGACTATTCTCTATCTTTTGAAAAAAATGCAGTGTTCCATTTTGTTGTGTATTAATTGCATTGTTCCATTGATCAATATAATGTTGTTTGAATGAAATAGTTATCAAAATCTTTTTTCGTAATACTTATATAGAAATCTGATTGTTAGAAATAATTTTACATCTCCATATAAATAATAAAAGACATTACATACACACTAGGAACACTACATTCTTTTAATCATCGTCGCATGCAACACAAAATTTAAAAGGATCGTATCATTTACAAACATTTATATACACTACCTCAATTTAATATTTCATTTGTTGCCTTCTTTTACGCTCTAACAACTACCTTATCGGCGTATTATTGCACCTTCTTGGGGCAATTGCTAGTATATGTTCAAATTTGAAATTGAAATTAACCGTTGACGAATGGTATTTTGCATAAACATGAAAAAGTTGAAGGTATTTCTCTCTAATTCCATTAAATCCTGATCTCATGTTTATATTTTTATACTATATTCCCCCAACGTCAACAATAACTCAACTTTCTAGTCAACAAGAACTAAATTTTCTATATTACAGGAATCAACAAGAGCTCCATCAGTTACATACAACATAGATAAAGCGTGTTCAAATAAAACGTCCTAAACAAAATTTACAACTATGGATCTTCCAAATATATCTTCCATTGAATAAATTCCTCCGAAACTTATTCAATTTGCAAGATGATTTTTTTGTGAATTTTTATGGATGATAGCCCACTTTGTTTGGTAACCATAGTTTGCTCTATTGTAAAGAGGTTAATTTGTTGTTGTTTTTGATACCCTGCAAATCCCACCATCATCATGTTTTTCTTAAATTACTTTGTGGGGTTTGGGGTTGCGAAAAGTATAGAGAAGGAGTTGAACCAAAGCCCAAGGGAGTAAAAGGCGTGGTCGTTGGTCTAAACATGGGAAACCTTCAAGTGGGTGCAAATGAAAATGCAATTGCTGCCTTCAAAATCTGATTTAAGGACCTCTTAATTTGCAACATCCCCCTTTCCATGCACACTAAAACACGGGCAACACAAAACAATTTTTTCTTTGTCTCTCTTCAAACCTCTTCATGTGATGTACCAATGAAGGTTTGCATTTTTTTTCATTTTACATTGTGTTTCACATATATGTATATAATGGAGTGGTTTACACAGGTATTTTTAGGGTCATCATGCTCACCTTGATCTTTTTGCTCTCATTCATCATCCTCAACCACACCCCAGTAGTCCAAATATTCTAGGAAAATGAAGACACATCTTAGAAGTGCGCTAATAGTCCTGACGTCGACCACACTTTGAGAGATAAAGAAAGGAGGAAAATACAACATGCAAAAGCTAGAATGGCAATGAAACGAATTCAAACATTCAAAACTCTAACCATTCCTCGCTACAAGGGAAATGCAAATCGTAGACACAATAGCAACTGCGAGCAAATCGTAGACATAATGACATCTACGAGTGAGTAAATATAGAATCATTTACACCTAACAAATATCACTTTGGCGCATAATAATTCTAAGGTAAATACTTATTTTATTTTATTTTATTCAATATTTGTCCTTATGATATAACTAGCCTTTTCAAGAAATTTGATCCAATAATAAGATAACACCTTTAAAAGAAATTATTTTCCAAAACCACGTTTCAACAACAAATTAAAAAAAACCTTCATCTATCCCATACACCTTCTTCTTTTTTTTCCCCGGAAAAAATTCATAATTTTATTTCAAAGTAGAACAAAATTACATATCTGCACATGTAAGAGGATCACTAGGATCCCTACATTTGTCACATATTAGCTGTCTCATACAAGCGTAACCAAAAAATTACATAACTGTCCAAAATAAGGATATCACAACCCAAATCAATAAACAGGTCACAAAAATCTGTGATCAGACATACTGCCAAAAACAAAGGCCACCGCCTCTGAGATGCCGTCGCCGCCGCATAGTTCCCGAAGGAGCAAAATGGGTCGCCACGCAAGAGTATATCAAACAGACACCATCACTGCCATATAAGGCAGGCAATCTTTCTCAGCAAAATCAAATAGATCATGAAGGAGCCCAACACCCTCGAAAGATAGCCAACACGAAGTCAGAAATCTGGCAAGGAAGTTGAAGACTCCAATCTGGAGAAATCCATAGCTCTCCGCGGCTTCTTGGATCAACGGAGGAAGAGCGAATGGTTATGGCGGACCGCCGATTTGTGCAAGCAAGAGACCTGCACACAAAAACTACAGCGCCAATCCAGCAGCATAGCCAGATCAAGAAAACTCCATAAATGACTGGGGATTGAACAAGAAAAAGACTACCGCGACCGCTACCAAGAATCCACAAACCTCGACCTCTCCAGCATTCACGACAGATCAAGATCGATCTCTCGACCCTGCCATAAACCCAGTGGCGAGCCCAGATGGAGAGGGCGAAGAAAGAGCTCCAATAATCAAATTAGAGGCGAATCAGAGCGGAGGAGGGGGCATAAGCCTGGGCGGCTACTAGCCGCAGGCTGCAAGTCCTCCCCAAACCCTCAATCACCCCCATCGATTCTTGGAGCTCCGATCCCCCAATTTCATTCCGGTTGGCCATAGAATTTTTCCTTTTCTTGTTTTTGTCACTGCTCATTTCCTGAGTCTACATATGGAGGCGATCACAGGGTCAGATCGGCAGGCTGTGGGCAGAGCGGCACGAAAGTTGGGCGGCTCCTCTTCAGTATTTTCTTAGATCGGCTCAGAGTGCATCAATCGCTCGGCACGGCACTCGGGTCTCGGCTCCGCACCGCCCCCACCTTCTGTTTGCAGGGCCAATATCAAGACAAGACTGAAGCCACCAAGAAACTGCAATCAGTCAAAACCACTTCCAATTGCAAAGGATCAGAATGAAACCAGCAAATCCATTCAGGGGCAGGAGCCCACCGATCACGACCAAAACCCTCAGCAGCGTGTTGAGCATTCAAAACCCTGGCAAATGAAATCGATACACAGAAACCGCCCCCGCCATGACGCACAGCGCTGGCAATTTGCAATGGAAGCCATTTCATCTAAGATCGAGAGCCGAAGCTCTCGACCCCCATTCTTGGAGCGCCTCCCTTCCTCCCTATCCCATACACCTAATGTGGATTAAAAAGTGTACTAATTAATAAGGTTGAAATGTTTTTTACACAAGAAAAAAACACTATATTGTTCCAATAGATATATATGAAAACTTATACAGTTAATACAAGAAGCAACAAACCATCATCTGGAAAGTGTAGTCATCGACAAAAAACTCCACAAAAGACTATCCAACAAAAAATCCATGTATCTCAACAAGACTACATAACCACTCTAATAAATAGATCCACAACAAAACACTAACTAAACATTCAGAAAATAGAAAGATAGTCCTTTGATCTTGTTGAAGCATCATTATGATCTTTGAAATAAATCTTGCCTTCAACCGGAGACAAAGCCTACTTAGAAAGAGTGTAAGCCTCCTCATTGAATTCTTGATATAAATATTGAAAGTCAATGTCGACAAATGCTGATATAAGTGATCTTATTTTCCTTTGCCACCCTTCAAGAGATACAATCTGAATATTATACTGTTGAGGGGGCCACTTGACATCCTAAATGTCATCATATTTGTATAATTATAAGAGATAAAAGTAACCTTAACAAACGAATAGTTGGAGCGGGTACAACTGCTCCAACCTCTCTCATGATGTATAAATTATAATCAAAGATGAATACTAAGCAGGATTGGATGTCCCTTCCTAAATACTTTTCTTTGATGGATGTGTATGATCGTTCACTGTATGCCTGAATGTGATGTGAAAGCCTAGCTTTCAATATCTGGCATTGTTGCTTCTTTCATGAGATATGGGTGACAGCAGCAATGCATGGAAGCTGGATCGAACCTATAAAAGATCGTGAGGAGAAAGAATCCCTGCAAGAATCAAAGAAATGCTAACTTTGCTCAATTGTTGATGCGCTGTTGAAGACTAACCAAGAAGCTTGCAAATAGGAGATCAAAGACTGTGCCTCCATTTTGAAGACTAACCAAAACCAAAATCTTGCAACCAAAAGAACCCTGCAAGAAATGCTTAGAAATGATGATGATGCATGATGTTGATGTAAAGAAATAATGATCTTGAAGATATCTGCTAAATGGGGTCAAGGGTATTTCATGATCATCTACTTCTATAATCATCCAATATTCTAGTTGAAGACGTGACTCGAGGAATGCGGATGGGAAGAATGTTGACTCGATGAGAGAAATCTTCAAAGTTTGGATGCGTTGATTGCTCAATGCACTCATTTACTTGTCGACCAGTCATTCGAATGCTTACCACTAAAGGAAGTATGATCACGATGAGCAATCGCCGCCTAAGGAGAGACTGAAGATCGCCCGTTGCTTGATATCGACGATCATAAAATCAAAGAACATGTAAGAAAGAATGTATTTAATATAATAAAATGATAACATCATTAATCAATTGGAGTGACCAACTTCCCTCCACTACATCGACTCTCATACCTGCATTCACATTTTGACCAAGTTTGAAGATGTCGGATATATAATCGCCCGAGAAGCTGTTGATCTCATGTCGTCATTTTGTGAATATCAATTCATGTTTAATCATCTATGTTTTCGACCAGAGCAAGCTGAGTTTGTCGAGTCGAAAGCCGACCAGAGAAACTTCCTGTCTAGCGTTCGTTGGATTTCATCAACTACAAAAGCGTATTTTTATATTTCTCGTCGATTAGCAAACTGTCGTTTACGCTGACCAATACCATATCACTAGGATGTCAACTAAAGCAACTGAATTTCCATTGAATGGAGAACTCTATTCGAGCAAAGAATTAATTCTCTATTGAATCAACTCGATATGTTGAAGCTAAACAAATTATAAGTACTGAACAGAAGCGCCACAGACTGTCGTATTTTTTTTTCCAGTATAAGGGTTGCATTGTGTCATGTAACTCATTGGAACTCAACCACATGACTATCTAAATGAGTTTGAATATGTATATCCATCCCAATTTAGTGTTGAACCAACTGTCAATGCCACCGTATGCCACCATGCGCTCATCCATCGACTAATCGACTGTTGGTTACACCTATCATTGGTCAACCACCAACGCAATCGACGGATCATCTAGTAAAAAGTAGTCATGAACAAGTTAAATAAACAAGACAATGGAGCTTCAAAGGTGTCGAGCCTTACTATTTATAGTTATATAATAATGAGTTGTGGTTGCTCGACTTCTAATTTTGTTGAAATATTTGCATATGGTTAGTATTTAAATTTTTTGGTCGAAACATTTTAGGTTGATGAAGTTATAAGTTGTTATTTTGTGGTCGACATGGATTGCACGAATATCATCAATGTAAAAATAAAATCGAGTCATTATGTAGGTGAAATTCGAAGCCTTGGTCAATCCAAAATATAGTCGATTCTTACTCAATTTGAAGCACAAGTGATCAGGTATGTAAAAGAGTGGTCGAGTCCTTATTATTTTGGTCGACTCCCTTATTTGATCGATGTGCATGTCTACTCATTCTAGTCGAGGTCAACTACTTGTCATGTATAGTCAGGTCAATTAAATTTTATGTATTTTAAAAAACATGTAATTGTGATGACTCATTCATTATAGTGATGTGACTCTTCTTTAAAGATTTTGAAGTCAAGAGGGGGTTAAACGTGAGTCTCTTGTGAGGCAGTCGATTCCCTCCATTTTATGTAAATCAAGTTTGTCTCTTACCAACCATTGTAAGTTGAGTCATGCTAAGTCATTCAACGTACAAGTAGTTGATCACGACGAAGACCATGCACATGAGCAGGAAACATACAAGCTTGCAGGAAATTTAAACTCTCACGGCAGAAGAAGATGATGACGATGGCATTCAAGCAAATATCATTCACCTACACATAAAAGTGCCCCAATGAGACATGATGACAATGTGCTTAAACCCCTCAATATCAAAATGTTGAAACTGTTCCTAGGTTGTGACCTCGGAAAGCTAGAAGACAGAGAAATGGCATAGAAATTCAAAGAGCCAAAAGGCCTTGCATGCCTGAACCGATGGAGACATTGGTCAGATGAGCCAGGGTGAGGATTTAAGCCAAAATACCTCATTGCGGATGGTTGACCGTCGTTGTCAGAGGATGAGACTTCGATGGACTACTGCCAACTTGAAGATGGAGGCTGAAGGGTAACCAGTCATAGTAGATCCTTGTACATGTGTGTTCTCCTATCAAGCTAGTGGTTGTTGCGGCTGAGTTACCTGTGTAGACCGGTATGCATGGTTGATGCACAGTGAGGACTACTTCAGTAGTAGCAGAGACCCAGAATGTTGATACATATTTCATTGTTCTCTTCGGGACAAAGAAACATTTTAATTGTGGGGGGGATGTTGAGGGGGGCACTTAACCTCCTAAATGTCATCATATTTGTATAATTATAAGAGATAAAAGTAACCTTAATAAATGAGTAGTTGGAGCGGGTACAACTGCTCCAACCTCTCTCATGATGTATAAATTATAATCAAAGATGAATATTAAGTCAGATTGGACATCCCTTCCCAAATACTTGTCTTTGATGGATGTGTATGAGCATCCACTATATGCTTGAATGTGATGTGAAATCTTAGCTTTCAACATACACCCATTATTTACACAATCTATCATGATTTTATAGTCTCCAACCACTTGAAATGGTTGGATTTGCTTACTTCTAGCAAAATATATCAAGCACCATAAAGAAAGAATTTGCATTGATGTATTAGTACCTCTACCACAATTCATCTTTAATTTGAATTCCACTAACTAATTGATCTTTAAAACTGCTCTTGCACCACACCTCGAACCCTGATCATGCGAAGCAGCATACAAATAGACAATAGGATTATTAACAACAAAAATAGTAGGTCGATGTATCCTACACTCCTCGTTTTCTTTTTCCCTGTAGATTTCCCCATACCCACTAGAAATCTTGGTATATACCTTTGAAACATATTTTGTCTTCCCCTCAAATAAGATGGAATTCCTATGTTTCCATATCTACCAACCTGCAAAGAAAGGGAGTTCTTTCAAGCTCACAACCCCCATCATCCAGTTTTTTTAAAAAAGGTCCAAAGTATTTTGTTTCCAGCCTTAAGCAATTTTTAAATTGACTTTAATTTATTTCCAAACCATCTGAGTAAAAGGGAAATGAATCATTAAATGATATATTGTCTAAGCTGCAGAATAACACAAAACACAAATAATAGGACCAACACCTCCTCTCCCAATATATTTATCCCGAGTCATAATTTTATTTTCCATCATAAGCCAACCCACAAGTTTGATTTTTAAGGGAATATTCCATTTCCAATATGAAGATTACCACCAAATTTTCATGAGAATCATATAAAGTAAAAATGATAGTATCATTAGCAAACTTTGCAATTATAACCTCCCCTGATTTTTCATTTTAAGACCAAACTAAATCATCCTCCATCTTTGACAATTGAAATCCACAATGGTTCAATCCTAGTACATAGTTGTCCCATTCATCCTTCAGAGTCCCCTAAATTTCCAACTTTGTTGCTCTTTTCCACAACTGTCCATTCTCACATGCTTCATGAATGTGTCCAACTTGTGCCAAATAATGAATACCCTTTCCATGTAAAATATTAATCGACTCCTCTAACAAACTATACAAACTAACAACTCCAACCATAGAGTCCTCACCAATTATAACAAATAAACCATTACCAAGTTTCAATACTAACCATTCATAAAGGATATGGAATGAATTTATGAGACAACTCCAACTATTTGAAATGCCCTTTGTGCTTCTCTTTTCATCCCTGATCTAGTCCACTATTGCTCGATGTTTCAAATACTTTCCTTTAATTACATCACGCCATAAACCAATCAAAAAAATACTCCTCCAAAGGGTTTTTATGCTAGCACTTTGCCAAAATGATATGTTTTTGATCCCCCACCATCCATATTTCTTTGGTTTTTCTATCTTGCCCCACCTCATTAGATGAATTCCTTCTTTGTCCTTATTCCTAGACCACGAGAAATTGAAAATCCTCCTTTTGATCTTATCTAAAGTAGATTTGGAATCTTTGGAAATGCAATCCAATACACTGGAATATTTTCCATAATTGAATTCACAAGTATATACCTACCACCTAATGACAACCATCTATTACACCAATGCCCTATTCCCTTATCCAGCTTCCTCAAAAGCCACAACCAATCCTCTTTAACAAAATTGTTTGACTTAATAAAATAGCCTTTCATCATATAAAGACTGAATCTTGAAAGGAAACATAGATTTTAATTGTTCTAATATTTCCTCTTCTAATCCACACTTTAAGAAAATAAATTTATTTTCACTTAAATCCATACTTGTAGCTTTGAAGAAAAGTTATAGAATTTCCTTATACTCTTCCCATTCTTCAACAGAACCTTTTCCAAACAGAACTACATCATCCAAAAAAATCAAATGAGTAATTTTCTAAAGCATAGTCGCTTTAACTCCATTCAATAAACTATCCACCCATGCCTTCTTAGTAAGCCTACTTAACCCTTCTACTATTAAAAGGAATAATAATGGAGACATTAGACACCCTTACCTAATACCTCTAAATCCTCTAAAGAAATTGATAGGGACACTATTGCAAAATTAAGAGAGCTTACACATCCCATAACCCAGTTAGTAGCCTCCAAACTTAGACCAATTTGGAACAAAACCAGTCTAAGGAAATCCCAACAAACACAATCATATGCCTTAATCAAATCCAGCTTTAGAATGAAAGAGTTTGCCTTCCTAATTTTAATGTTGTGCAAACTTTCTTGTGCCACTCCAATTGCATCAAGTATCTGACGGTTATCCAAAAACCCAAATTATTATTTGACATAGACTTTAATAGACAAATCTCGATCCTATTGGCTAGCACCTTAGAAATAATATTATAAACTAAGTTACAAATATATATAGGTCTAAAATCATTAAAAGATTCAGGTTTGTCAGACTTCAAAATTAATGCAATAAAAGTAGCATTTAAAGCCCCAGTTACTTGTCCCTTAAGTCTTGATTCCTCCACCATTTCCAATAAATCAAGACCAGTAAGATCAAAGAACTCTAAGAAAAATCGACAGTCCACCCGTATGAGCTAGGACTTTTCGACTTAGCAAATCCATCAAATATTTTTTAACCTTAGATAACTTCATATGATTTGTAATATTATTTTCTTCTTCTTCAATAAAAAACCTAAGTTAACTTTGTATGACCTTCACCTGATCCACTATGGATGAGTTCCGAGGGTCCCTAAAAATATTCTAAAAATGTTCTATAGCATAGCTTGACCATCACCATTCATTAATTCCCATAAAGTATTAACCTTCCTTCTGTATTCAACAAAATGATGAAAAACCTTAGTATTTTGATGCCCCCTGGCAAGCCAAATGGCTCTAATTTTTTGGCGTCAATTTTCTTCTTCAATATTTAAAAATATCAACTTTTTCTCCTCCAAGTCATTAATCTCGACATTTTCCTCCTCTAAAACAATCCCACTCGGATTATTCTCATAAATACTATCAATTTCTCCCTCAATATTAATAAACTCTTCTTTCAAACCTGCATTATTCTCCTTTTCCCACTTGATTACCAGAGATTTTAAAGCTTTTAACTTCATAACTAAAGAAATAATAGGAGACCTGCTATTTTATTGAGACAATAGACACCAATTCTCCTTTACCATATTAATGAACTCCTAGTCCTATAACTAAACATAATTAAATTTAAAGGGATACTGAATCATTTCCCTCTCGTCTTTAATTTGTAGAACCATTGGAAAATGATTTTAAATCTAAGTATTGACTATCCAGGACCTGAAATGATCCATTGAATATGCCAATTCCTTAGAGATATAAAATCTATCCATCCATTTCGCAACTCCATTTACACCATTTCTTCCATTTACCAAGTCAGGACCAGAGTCGCAGGTTCCACATTCAATGACCCATTAACCTGAAATAATTGGTTGAAAAACGAGGCCAAGGGATCTAATTTAGCTTTGGTACCCCAAATTTCTGTATACGGTCTAATGAAATTCATATCCCCCCTAATATCACATTTCTTGCTTTTGATAATCCATTGCCATCAATTTCCTCCCAAAAAGCCTTTCGATTAACGTATGGCCCATAATAATTGATTAAATATAATTATCTATTCAAATCCTTTGCAGATCCTTCTAGAGGACAAAATTATGAGTCCACAATACAAAATTACCAATCCTTCAACAATTTTGCAAATATCTCCCTAGCTTTCAAGCCACAAACCATAGTTTCTTGAACCATCACTACATCAGGATGAACTAGTTTCAATAAACTACGAAGGGAAACAAATTTAACAACCCCTCCCACTCCTCTGATGTTTAAAGAAAACACAATAATCTCTTAGCTTGAGCAATGGATTTTCGACCTCTAAGAACCCTCACACCATCTGCTACATTTCATACAGTAGTATCAAATGGTTTAATGAAATCCACATGTTTTTTTCAGCTACGAGTTCAAATTGGAAATTTTTTTTTGGCAATCCTCTAATTCCAACTCCTTTTTTGTCAACTGTTCTAGACAAATTCAATTTATTACTACAATCCACAGAGGAAAATGTATGACCTTTAGTATCACTAGAAATATCCTTTACATAAACCTTAGGAATGACTCCTTGATATATTTGAAGTGGGATTTTTTTTTAAATGTCTTTATATGACAAGATGAGAACATTCAACACCTCTTAATCCATCTTATTTATTTTACTGTATGATTTTTAAATCCTCTAGCATTATGAGACGTTATTCATACCCTCAATCCTCTCCAAATAATTATTTATTCCCCTGATATCAATACATTCATCCCCACATACTGTGTTCTTGATTAAAAAACCCAACAAAAACCCCTCCTCAAAACCCAAACGCAAATTCGACAAATTTGCATTCATATCCTCAACCAGGACTTCCTCCACTGGACCCAAATGCTCCTGATAAAAGAGTTCTACTTCTAAAATCTTATAATTACTCGTATCAAAGGGTGATCCATCCCTGCTTTTATGGGTGTCGTAATTAATGCTACCCTCCCAAGGATCAACCAATTTAACCCCAAAACTTTTCAAACCATAATTTTTAAAATTTTTCCCAAGGTTAAACCGATTTAACCTTAAAACGTTTCAAATCATAATTTTTAAAATGTCCCAACTCTAAATCATCCAGAGAATAATATAGTGAAGGGGGGTTTTTTTAACTTACCCAGAAAGGAATTATCCTCTGACAGACTTGAAACTGATTCTTCAATATTCAATAGACCTTGTTCTCTTATGACTCAATCATTGGTTGATAGTTCCTTTCCCAATGCATATAACATGTACATGATTCCTCCATGTCAGACACAAAATCATTTTCCCATTTCTGAATTTTACCAAGACAATCTTTCCTAAGTTGACATGTGTGATGATTAAAGGGAACATCTTAAGGGAATTCCCTAATAGTCTAGTTTTTGGACAAATATCTTACTTATCCACTCAACCTCGAGTTCTGCTAATAATAAAACCTTGTGAGTATCAATTTCAATCAGAAGAAAACCCATCCTTTTATCTTCTCCCTTTAATAAGGCTTGTTCCACATGCAAAAGTATTCTGAGTTCATTACCCACCCCAATAAAATCTTCCCTATTCCAAAATTCTAATGGGAATATAGAAAGTAGAACCCATAAGTGCCAAAATTGGATATGTTCTTTAATATGATCAGATAAATGAGACCATCTCTTAAGCATGAGACTTCCACTGCCGCATAGCCATACCCCCCTCAAAATCTTATATAAATCTTCCACGTTTTGGAACTTAAAATTGAACCACCCCTTTACTAGAATTGAGATCTTTAGGAGATAACCCAAGACTAGCCACCAATGCTCTTCCACCCACCATATGACGTCCTCCTTTGTAATTGACAAGTAACTAAACCTTCCTACTAATGCACATAGAGATATATATGGCATCTCTTCCATCCCCACATCCCTTCCCAATCCCATTCTTTGACTACTAGTCCTAGCTTTCCAAACCTTCTTACTCTACGGAACCACCACCATTCACCACCTTCACAAAACCATTACCATTCTCAACATTCTCTCTAGATATTGAAATTCAATTATGTTTGAAAATAACTTTCACCTCCTGAGATAGAAAAGGGAGAATGGACACTGGATGTGAAAACTGTCCTTTACAATTAGTCTCAATTACTGCAACACCAAAGGTCACCTAGCCTTTAGTTCAAAATCTCATCCACAATTGACACACTACCCAAAATGTAACTTTCCACGGGGTCCCATACCCTTGCATCAACCTTATCATTGGCCACATAAATCCATATGTCCTTTGACCCCCGCCTTCTATTTTGATTTGAAAGCCAAATAAATTCTTAATTTGATTTGAAAACTCCTTCATGTCTCCACATAAACGCCTTTGCGGGAACCATTAAGGCCTCCACCTTGGCTTGCAAGTAATAAGGGATTTCCTCCGTGTCAACTACCTAATTAATCCACTCCAATCAACATTCAATACTCCAATCATTTTGCAAATTGTATTCTATAAACCCTAACCCTAAATCCATTCTCCTTTTCCTAGTGCTACTGTCATTTAAAACAAAATTGAAATGTATTTATACAAGTGAAGGTAATTTGTGTTTTCCAAATTAACAAAGAATCATACCTTTTGTTTTCACATAGATTAAAAAAAAAAACTTCAATATTAAAAGTATCAATAATAGATTTATGGCCATAAAACCAATACAGAATCTGGTTGTAAAACAATAGAAAATGAAGAGTTTATATGGGATCGGCAAACAAACCAAAAACCATATAGAAGTATAAATAAGATCCTTTCAAATCACATTCAACTAGGAAACAACAACATACAACTAAGCTCAAGCCAAAGCACATTGACCATTAATGAGGGTCCACCATTTACAAACCATTAAAATTATGCGTCATAAATTAAAAAAATTATCATGTTATGGGATCAAAAGAAGTTGAAAAGAGAATTATTCAAGAAGTCGATTAAGGATAAAAATATACTCACCTAAACATATGTCTTAGGCTGATGAGAATGTATCCAATAACCATAATAGCCCCATGTAATGTCCCTTTTTGGAATTTTGGAGAAAAGTGCAATTTGGGCAATTTTCGAGCTTTCCTAGTCAAGACTGTAGGGGGTTCCAACTTGATCCAAATGGTATTGAATTTGAAATTTAAGGGTGTTGTGAGTCTTATAACATACCGATATGGTATATGGACACTTTGTATCAAAATTTAGACCTCTACAAACTTGTTTTGGGTTGAGGTGAAACAATGTAATTTTACTAGGAAATTGTGTTCAAATCCCCCAATGGTGATGGCCAAACTAGCTCTCCAAATAAAGTACGACACTACCAAATTTCATAAAAAATTATGGGAATGAGTATCAGACATAAATTACTGACCTTAATCATTTTTATGAAGTTCTTTAAATGGCTTATGATCTACAACATTTGTAGGGTAATTTTCTTATAAATTGCCTAAGGGAAATTGCATTACTAGCTAGACTTTGACATAGGAAAGGTAGAATATATGGTTCTGAGAGTAATATGAAAAAATTTGGTAATATATGGAATACAAATTTCTTCCCCAACAGCATAAAACTCAAAGGAAAAACCTCCCACAAATCTGATACAAAACTCCTCCAAGATTGAAGCCAAAGTCATGGAAACTAGTGATTCAAAGGCATGGGAATGCAAGCATTTCGCACATGAGTTTCTTGGATTTCAATCGACGGAGTATATGGACATGAAATTACAGAGTAATATATCATATATTTTTGTCACAACATCGTCAAAATCATAGAATATCTCTCATACAAATTTGGTATAAAACTACTTCAAGATTGAAGCCAAAATCCATGAAAACTAGTGATACAAGGCATGAGTATGCAAGCTTTTCATACATGTGTTTCTGATATTTCAACTTACATAGAATGTGCACATAATATTACAGATCCATACATAATATATTGATTCTCCATCATCTTCAAACTCATATAAATGTGGGGGAATGGAGAAGAAGGAATGAGAGCATAGGGAGATAGATGAGAATTTGACTGTATGGACCTTCAACCTGCAACTAAAACTCCTTCATTAAGCTCCAATGAGAGGTTTTAATGGCCTCTCCATCAACCAACTTGGAAATGAATCTAAATCCCTCGAAATTGGTTCACAAGCAGGGAGAGTGAACACTCACCGTGCAATGGACAAGCAAAAGCTCTCCAAAATGCCAAAGGCCAGTTAACAAATGATCAAAACCTCTTCTCCTTCCTCATGAAATCCTTTTATTAACTTCATGAGGCCTCCTAAGGTCGAATTTCCCTCCATAAGATTCCTCCAACTAATCTCAGTGGATTAGTAACTCATATGACACTTGTCTTCATCTTCATGCTCCAATTCTTTCCCCAATTCAAATGGATTCCTCTAACTCCCAAATTCGACCTCTTGGTGGATATTTTTATCCCTGTAATGTCATATTTGTCATATGTCAGCAATCAGGTATGAATTTGTCATACTTGTCATAGAATCTTCCATTATTTGTTGTCATAAACTGCATGGATTCTCCTTCCAAGTGGCACATGTTGTCTTCTAATATCTTCCTCTTCCATGGGAGTTACTCTCCTTTACCAATTCAAATTCCTTAGCTCATTATATGATATTTGACACCACATCACCATCCAATAACATTACATTACCCATGTGTTCAAATATGGATGAAGATCATGCCAAGTGTGCAGGAACTCTAGTAACCCAAAGGTTCCACAAGCTTCCAAGTGTCTCCATGAATCCATGCCACCTTATTTTATTAGCATTTATCATTTATGTGACCCATTTAAATGTGAATATGATAAACTAAAGTCCTTTGGGGTCCCATATCCCCTTATTATAAAATATATGTCTCCATCTCAACCTAGGGAACTAGTAGGTTGGTGAAACATTATTTGCAAGTAGTCTTATTTGGAAATTATTAAATTGGGGACATGACAGTCCTCCCCACTCAAGATTTCTTGTCCCAAGAAATTCCAAGTTTGGATGCTGCAAAAAAATTAAATATTCCCAAGTGGCATCCTCATTTGGTACTCCTTCCTTTGCACCAAGTCCTCTCTTATGGTTCTACTCATTAATTTTCTTTAGCTGCAATTTGAGTAGTGGCACTCATGTTTTCATGTCCCAAATTTTGCATTGGGTCACAAAGGCCTAATCACATTTTCCATATTCATGAGAGTTTGTCAAATGGATGCTAAGGGTCAAATAATTGCCAAGGAGGGAAATTACTAATTTCCTAGGTTGGGGTGGAAGCTTTGGGATTTGGAATAAGGGGGACAATAAATGATGTTTGAACATTAGAATGGAATAAATATTTAATAAAGGAGATAAATAAATAAATACAAGAAAAAATCCAACTGGCAATTGATCATGAAGACAAATGGAGAATGTGGGACCCACACAAGCTAGATTTTCTATGCCACATGGAATCCTCCTCTTGTCATTTTGAATCCATAAGAATACCAAGGGTATTGGGATGAGTTGGAAGGTCAATATAATTAGAATGAATCAATTAATATCGGATTGGAGTGGAAGAGCAACTCCCCTAGAAGAGGAAGAGGCATTTTGGAGCTAGTGAGACACTTGGACTGGATTCCCTAGATCTATGACAACAATGATGAAGATGTTATGACACCTATGACACAAATCAGATCTGAAGGATAACATCCGACATATATGATATTTCAGAGCTAAAAATAGCTCAAAGAGGGCTCTCAAGGGAGTTAGAGAAGCTAAGATGCTTCCACATGTGAGTTGGTGGAAGTGGGAGACTAGGAATTGTTGTACAAGTGGCATTCTTTGGAACCTCTTCCCAACTAGAGTTGGAATGCATCTCTTGGAAGGAATTCGACCCATAGAGAGCTTGGAAACTTTATAAATTTCAAGAACAAATAATGAAGGCATATTTTTATCATTTGAGAAATTTGCATATGTGAAGAGAGAGAGCTAGTGGATGACTAGTTTCTTGCCTTAGCCAATTTCAAGGGTAAAAGATTCCCATCCAAGTTGGTGTTTAGAGAGGCCACTCAGGTATTTCATGGAGATTTAACATAGTCATAAGTTACAGTTTCAATCTATAGGGAAGCTTGTGGACACTTCAAGATCAGCTTGTTCTTCCATCTATTCCAAGTTTTCTCATCATATTCTTGCTCTATGGATTGAGGCGCACTTGGTGAGCTATTGATCTCTTTGGGGAAGCTTATAGCCCCATTATTTAATGTTCTGATATAAATTTTCTGTATTTCAATTTCAGAAGACTCTCATGTCTAAATACCAAAATATTTCATGTAAAAATGTTAAACAATGAAGAAATAGTGTCATTTCCCCACTATCTTGTTGTGAACCAATGTAATGTTGATGGATTCGAATGGATAAGTAAACTACTGATGTTTTATGGATGAATGTAATTCTATTATATGATTTATATGATTTATGATTTAATGTTTTATATGATTATATGATTTTATGTTTTATATGATTTAATTTTCATTATATAATCATTTGGAGTCGTTTTGTTGAGTTTCATAGCATTTGGAGAAGATTGCCTATCATTTCCCCCAAGGTTGAAACTAGTCTTTTTGCATCTGATTTAAGGGAGTTATAGTAGACATTAAAAGTTGAAGGGTGATGCATATGAGTTCATTTTTATTTCCTTTATATGTCTCCTACTTCCATTCATAAATTCGATTTGGATTGAGTGCATTTGGAAAGTCATTTGCAGCATCTACCCCTAGGGGATTTGAACCACAAGTTGCTCGTAAAACCCCATACATTGACCAGATTGCCAAAGTGAGTTGCAGAAGTCATTTGATGATTTAAATACACCTATAAACACCATTTTTATGTATTAAAATCATCCATACACCTTCTAGTGCAGTTTGAGATCATTTGGAGCTATTTGGAGCCATCTACCATTGGGGGTTTGAGCCTCAAAATTACTAATAAATTCCATGAGTTCTCTTGGATACCTATTCGACCCAAAAACCACATATAATGCTGCAAATATACTTTAATTGATCTCTTATAACATATCCAATTCTCATACCAACCATTAGTGGAGGTTGTACAGTGTTTGGAAAAGACTTTTCCAGGACCCAAGGGGGATTTCCAACTCGAAATTAACTAGTCTTGTACCGAAAATTCTTCCCTTGAAAATTGCAGAACCTGGTTGGGTATATCAGTTGATTACATGTATGATATATTTGATAATGTGTCCCATCACCCCTCATGACCTTCCTCACTAAGTTTGAAAGTAATTGGAGGAGTTTGGAATCAGTTGTATCCATATACTGAGAGTTGAAATTTGGTGAATTTGAGCACTTTAATAAAATTCTTAATAAGGAACATTACACATGTACTACAATTTTGTGTTCCCAAAAGTAAAGAGATGTTTATTTTTCATATTGATATATCATGTAACATCACCACTAACACCAAAAGGATTAATCAAATCCATAAAAACAAAATTTGTACAAATAATCCTTAACTCCATATTTTGGAAACATTTTTTGAACTTTCACCCTTTTTTGCTTCTGTATAACTCTTTGAAGTTGTTACTGAGTTATCAAACTGTGAGTTTCTTAATATTCCAAGAAAAATTCAGAGAGGAACCATCATGCTTATTGCTACACTACTCTGATTACAATAATCTTCTCAAGTGGTGACTAAATCTCCAATGTTGCTTGTTGCCCCCAAAATTGAAACCAATGAGACCTAAAATGATCCCAAGGTCCCATATGATCCTAATACATGCATGGTGAGAAATTTCTATGATGAAATTCCATGAACACCAAGCATGTGAAAATTGAATCCATCTCTCAAAAGGTCTCCCACATAGGAAACTGGAATACTGCTCTGCAAAGATGAACTCAAACAATTGAAGGTTGGTTTTCTTTCTCAAACCAACAATCGAACTATCACTCCAAGTGAGATGAAACCAAGCAATACCAGTATCCCATTGCTTGTATTGCACCCTTCCAAACATCATTAGTACAAAATATATACCATGAAATCACATACCAACATCATACAAATGTACATCAATAAGGTACCTCATCAAAAAATCATGAAAGTGCTTGTACATCCAAGTAAGTATATCATCATGTATCCCATACACACAAGCATCAAGTATTATATCAGATCTACCCCAATGACATAGGTGAAGATCCCATGTCCCATAATTCTGCTCCAAAAGAATATAATGTGCATCATGATAATCAACCATGTGTTCTTTCATCCAAGAAGTGGATGATGAGCCTCCACCAAAATCTGAACCAAATAAGGAGCGAAGAAAACATGAATGCTTCAAGTGGATCCAAGAAGTAACATCAATACACCCATGAATATGTATATCAACATGAGATAACAAAGGATGTTGCTTCCAACAATAATGTTCTTCAATCATATATCTCTTCACCCAAGTGTGGGATGAAGTTCCTCCAACATGAAATGGACTAGGCAAGGAGCAAGGAAAATCATGAGTCTCCAAGTGACTCAAGTGAATACCATATGTGCATCTATGTAGATGTGTATCATCATAATGTAAAAATGGATGCTACTGCAAATGTAAAGAAGATGGTTCTCTAATCATGTCATCATCAAAAGTAGAGATATAAATTCCATACTCTTCATGTGGAACCATAAAAAGAAACCTTTCACCCATACTTCATTAGGATGAATGCTGCAAAATTTGTAAGTGTAGGATGTAGGAGAAAGAACCAAATCACCCAAACGATCAGAAAGTGCAAAATTTTCATCATGTGAAGTATCCATAAGGGTAGGAGTATGCACCTCCCTTAAAAATGCAAAATTTTTGTCATGGGTTGGTTCCAAGGTGGTGGAATCATGCACTTCTTCAAAAAGTGTGTAACCATTTTCAAGAGGCAACTCAAGTTACTCGTCCACCACAACAAGTGATTGGCTCTCATAAATATCATCTTAAAAAACATCAAGAACCTGCACTTTTTCATCTTTCTCATGATCCATCATGTCACGAGAATCCTCCAAGCAATCTACCATATGACAATCTGAAACATAGGAGGAATAACACATATATTGCAACCTCTCAAGAACTTTCTCATTTTGAATTTTGAGCTTATGAATATCTTCATTATTCTTTAAGTAGGATTCATGTAACCATTCACTAAGCTCAATCACATTATTTCTATCAAAAAGCAAAGACATGAAATTACCTTTGATGTTGCACATTGCTCTTTGAATCTTCTCCATGTCTTCAAGGAAGGATGACTCCTCCAATGAAGAAACTTTCCAACAAGAATTTGATAGCAATGCTTGAGTGTCATGGAGTATTCTAATGGCCTCATGTATATCCCTTTCACTCATCTTAAATTACCCTTGAATGAAGGATGGTTCATGAGACTGAACCTCCTCTTCTTCTTTCTGCTTGATTTGATCAACTTCTTGAAGCTCAAGTGGTGATGGGAAAGTTGATATTGGTTCTTCATTATCTACCACAAGGTATTCATATTCATTCTTATGATAACTTTTTCTTGCAGAAACACTTTCAAATATGATCTCTATGTCACCAACATAGAGTTGTGAGCACCCATAAGTAGGTACTCCTTCATAGTTCAACCATCCATCAACAGATGCCCTTTGGTCCATGTCCACGGTAGAGTGTGTCTTAGAATGATATTTTATAGTTTCAAGGGACTCTTCTTCATTCTCATGTGATGTTTCCTCATATTTTTAAGATTCACTTGGGAGTGACTTTCGATCCTCATGATGTAATGCTTTTTCTGCTTCACCTCCCACAGAACTTGATGGCTCCTTGGTCTCCTCCATACTTGTGGATTGTTGATTGTTCCTTAATGAGTTAACATATGATTTCTTGTTCCTAAATCCATAAAAAAAAAATATTAAAAAATAATGGTGTTATGTGTTTCTTCATGATGGGAACTACTACTATCCCCTGTTTCTAGCTTACCCCTAAGTTGGCTAGCCATCAATTTGAATCCTTGCATGAGTTACTTGGTCGTATCATCAAAATATGACTTGATGAGTTTCTTAAATTCATCCTTATAATACATAACTTCAATAGTTGCCAATACCATGCTTTGATACCACCGTAATGTCCCTTTTTTGGAATTTTGGAGAAAAGTGCAATTTGGGCAATTTTCGAGCTTTCTTAGTCAAGACTGTAGGGGGTTCTAACTGGATCCAAATGGTATCGAATTTGAAATGTAAGGGTATTGTGAGTCTTATAAGATACCAATATGGTATATGGACACTTTTTATCAAACTTTAGGCCTCTGCAAACTTGTTTTGGGTTAAGGTGAAATAATGCAATTTTACTAGGAAATTGTGTTCAAATCCCCCAAGGGTGATGGCCAAACTAGCTCTCCAAATCAAGTACAACCCTCCAAAATTTCAGAACAGAGTATTGGAATGAGTATAAGACATAAATTACTGTCCTTAATCATGTTTATGAAGTTCTGAAAAATGGTTTATGATCTGCAACATTTGTAGGGTAACTTTCTTAGAAATTGCCTAATGTTTATGAACTTCCGAAAAATGGTTTATGATCTGCAACATTTGTAGGGTAACTTTCTTAGAAATTGCCTAAGGGAAATTACATTACTAGCTAGATTCTGGCATAGGAAATGTAGAATATATGGTTCTAAGAGTAATATGAAACATAGAGGTAATATATGGAATACAAATGTATTACCAAAAAACATAAAACTCAAAGGAAAACCCTCTCACATATCTGATACAAAACTCCTCCAAGATTGAAGCCAAGTAATGGAAACTAGTGATTCAATGACATGGGAATGCAAGCTTTTCACACGTGAGTTTCTTAGATTTCGATCCATATAGAATATGGACATGAAATAACAGAGTAATACATAATATATGTCTTTCATAACATTCTCAAAATCATAGAAGATCTCTCATACAAATATGGTATAAAACTACTTCAAGATTGAAGCCAAAATCCATGAAGACTAGTGATACAAGGGCATTAGTATACAAGCTTTTCATACATATATTTATGATATTTCAACTTACAGAGCATGTGGACATAATATTAGATCCATACATCATATATTGCTTCCCCATCATCATAAAAATCATATAAATGTCCTCATACAAATATGATATAAAGCTACTTCAATATTGAAGCCAAATCCATGAAAACTAGTTATTCAAGAACATGGGAATGTGAGTCTCTAACATATGTATTCTTGATATTTCGACTTACAGGTCATATCTACATGATATTACAGAGCGATACATCATAAATCAAATCTTTGGCATCAACTATCCTCAACAAGGTGCAAGAATCACTCTAACAAGCGCACCATCAATTGTGAGTGTGGGGGAATGGAGAAGAAGGAATGAGAGAATAGGGAGATAGATGAGAATTCAACTGTATGGACCTTCAACGGTTCACAAGCAAGGAGAGTGAACACTCACCGTGCAATGGACAAGCAAAAGCTCTCCGAAATTCCAAAGTCCAATTAACAAATGATCAAAATCTCTTCTCCTTCCTCATGAAATCCTTTTATTAACTTCATGAGGCCTCATAAGGTCCAATTCCCCTCCATGGGATTCCTCCAACTCATCGTAGTGGATTAGTAATTCATATGACACATGTCTTCCTCTTCATTCTCCAATTATTTCCCCAATTCGAATGGTTTCTTCGAACTCCCAAATTCGATTGCTTGGTGGATATTTTTAGCCATGTCATGTCATATTTGTCATATGCCAGCAATCAAGTTTGAATTTATCATACTTGTCATAGAATATTCCATCATTTGTTGTCATAGAATGCATGTAATCTCCTTCCAAGTGGCACATATTGTCTTCTAGTTTCTTCCTCTTCCGTGGGAATTACTCTCCTTTACCAATTCAAATTACTTGGCTCATTATATGATATTTGACACCACATCACCATCCAATATCATTACATTACCCATGTGTTTGAATCTGGATGAAGATCCTTCCAAGTGTGCGGGAAATCTAGTCACCCAAAGGCTCCACAAGCTTCCAAGTGTCTCCATGAATCCATGCCACCTTTTTTTCCTAGCATTTATCATTTATATGACCCATTTAAATGTGAATATTATAAACTAAAGTCCTTTTGGTCCCCATATCCCCTTATTACAAAATTTATGTCTCCATATCAACCTAGGGAGCTAGTAGGTTGGTGAAACATTATTTGCAAGTAGTCTTATTTGGAAAATATTTAATTGGGGACATGAAATCCCACAAATTTCTGAAGTGATAACTTAGTCTCTGAGGAAATACAATTCCTATCATAGAATTCTTCAACAAAAATGAAACCTTCTAGCACCTGTAGGGCTTGTTTAGATAACCCATTTGCAATAACATTATGTTTCCTATACACATATTCATAATAAATATCCGTAAAAGATTCTTGGAGTTCTTTATGTTTTTAACCCAACTATTAAGAGTGGTAACCTTTAAAGAGAATTTGGAGAGGCATCAATCAATAATAATTTTTGAATCACCTGCAACTTGTAAATTAGTGATGTTTTTTACTTTAGCAAAGAAAATCAAGCTCCATAAAGAAATTAATTCACCTCTTGTGTTTGTACCACCCCCGCAATTGAACCTAATCCAAAACAAACTAGATGATCTCTTAAAAAACACAAGCCTGACCCCAAATAATTGGTTGTTGTTATTCAAGGCTCCATCAAAGAATCAACTTGGCTTCCCCGTATCAAAGACTAGAGGTCTAAGTTGATGGATCTAATCCATCAAATAGGTAGAAGGAGGTTTATGTATCTCCTTGGAAGTATACACTGCTCTATTCCATACACAGAAATATTTCCAAGATATGTCTTTGGAGATTACTCTAATTATATGCTTCTAAAGCTCCTAACAAACAAAAAATAGGAGTTCCTTGTGACTCATAAACATTTGATGTCCATGATTTAAGACAAGTAGTGACATATAGAGAATTCCAACCATGATTTATCTGACAACCTGATCTTACCACATGTTATACTTGCTAAGAAAAAGGACAATGAATAATCATATGATCCACAATGTCCACATCCTCCTTACAAAGTATACACACATTTGGCCCAATGCCCCCCTTCTTAAATAATTGTCCCAAGTAAAAAGGGAATTATTAAGAGCCTGTGAAATAAAGAGTTTGATCTATAAAGGCACTGACCACTTCCATAAAAATTCAATCCACCAACGCATGTCCACAACCTCTTTAAAGAATAAATCGCCATAAGCCATCTTAGCACTGACCTTCCCTAAACTTACATCCCAAGACCAAACCAAAGAATCCTAGTTGTTTGTTATCATAAGGCCACTCCTTTGTAGTCTTAGAAGGAATTTGTTCCATTCAACCACAAGGGATCCCTGAAGGTTTATATAATATGCCACCATCCATCTAGTATCAAGATTCAAACCCCCAATATCCACTGCCACTTGGTCTAAATTAAGGGATCCCCTTAAAAGGAGAGGTTGAACAAGGCCTTGAGAGAGAATAGAAGACTTAGAAAATCCTAGGATAGGATCTTCCCCAATACGAATTTGCTTCCCATTACTAGGATTCCAAACTAACCAATCCCCCATAACCTGGAAGGAGGCTACCAATCCCCTTCGAAAATTGGAAACACCCCTGACATTTTTTACTGGCATTATGACTCAATATGTAATTGGTCGATTGTGTAGATATTTACTTTTGATAACATTGCTCCATAATCCCGGGGATAAATAAGTTCTCCAAAGAATCTCAGTTGCTAAATATTTGGAGAAGAGAAATATATTATTTATATTCCAACCCCCTGCTTCTTCAGACAAGCTAGTCGCTCTGAGCTAACCAAATGAAAGCCAACCTTCGATAGATTATCGGACCATAAAAAAAATTGAATACTTTTTGCCTAAAACAATTCAAGATTGTTTTTGGAATATATACTAAGGAGGTGCAATAGACTGGAATAAAATGAAGTATTGAATTTACCAAGGTAAGCCTCCCCCCCAAGGCCAACCACCTCCAGCACCAATGGCTGATCGTTTTGTCTATTTTTCTTAGTAACCAAGACTGGTCCTCAATATTATAGTTGTTTAGATTGATTAAATAAGTAAGATATTTTAGATCCTTGCTAAGAGGAGCAAACTGCATAGGGAGAAAACAAGAGCTCCCTCCTCCACCTCATTTTCTAGAAGCGTATATTTTGTATTACTTATGTGCATTCCAGGGTATTTGTAGAATAGGCTCAAAATATTAGCATAAACTAGCAATTCCCCCACCTCACCTTTCTCGAATAACAACAAATCATCAACAAATAGGAGATGAGTAATTATGATCGAAGGCGTTACATTAACCCCCCACAATCCTACTATCTTGTTGTTCCATAATGATCAACCTGCTTAAGCCTTCCATTACAATGAGAAACATCAACAGAGATAAGGGGCATCCTTACCGCAACCCCCTTGTAGCTTGAAAGAATTTTTTGAGACACCAATGATTAACACAACAAAGTTCACAGAGACCACACATGCCATTATCTATTTGGTAGCTTCTAGCCCAATACTAATCTGTAGACAGACTAATCTAAGGAAAACCCAATCCATGCGATATTAATATTTCACAAGATCAAGTTTAAGAACTAAATCCTTCAATTTTTTTACCTTGAAACTGTGAAAAATTCTTGTGAAATGCCAATGGCTTCCCAAATTTATCGATTTTCTAGGAAACGAAAAATGTTGCAAATGAGAGGCATTTGAGAGGAAGGGATTTATCTTTATCACTACAAACTTGTAAACTAGGTTGCAAAGTGAAATCATCATGAAGTCATTAAAAGTGACCAACTTCAAACATTTCGGGATGAGAGCAATGAAATTTTCATTTAAGGCTGCACATACTCTACCATTCCATCTCGATTCTTATACAATAGCCAATAAATCTTGAGCAATGATCTCAAATAAATATACGATTAGCTCAACTATCCATCCATTAGGTCTAGGGATCTTAGACCTTGCAAAACCTAAGATAAGTTTCTTAATACCCTCTAAATACACTAGGGCTACAATATTCCTTCCCTCCTCCTTCGAAAAGAAACAAGGATAGTTTTGGACTTTTGACATTTAATCCACTATGGACAAGTTCCCATATATTTGGATAAAAACTGAAATGCTTCAAGGCTTCATCTTCCATCTATTTATGTTATTTCCATATCCTTCCATCATAAGAAGAGGTTTCCCAAATGGCATTTTGAATTCTTCTACTCTCTATAAATTTGTGAAAGAATTCGGTATTTTGGTCACCCTAAGACAAGTAGATAGCACAACTTTTGAGTCTTTGGAACTCCTCCATTTTGAGGATGCACAATCTCCAACCATCAATATTCGCAACTCTATTTTGACCCTAATCAATAGAACCCCCACCACTCCATTATTATAAAGAGAGTCAACTTCTTCCTCAAGGGTAAAGAGGTATGCTCTGATAGACTACTTCTTGTTCTTTTCCCAACCAATAACAACGTATTTAATTATTTTAAGTTTATATACTAACACTCACATGGTTGAGCCCACTTCCATGTCTCTCATGGAGCTCCATTCTATTTTGACCATATAAACAAAATCTACCACATGGAACCAAACATGGTTAAACTTGAAAGGAAAACTTGACCTTTCATAGGACACATCCAACTGGAGAACTAGAGGAGCATGATCCAATATGGATAAATTTTCAATCCAAGATCGATATTTTACAAGCTCTTCCACCAAATTTTCAACCATTAAAAAATTTTCAAGTATTTTAGACACCCTCCCTTCCCTTGATTGACCATTACTCCAAGTAGGAGCAAGATGAGAGGGAAACACACCGATCAACTCAACTTCAAGGAACACTTGTCTTAAAAAATCCTCGAGAGGATCTATCTTGAATGAATTCCCCTAAATTCAAGCAATGAGACATATAAGTTTATATCTCCTCCAAAATTAGGTTAGGCCCCTTAAGAATTCTATCCTCCACCACAACCTCCCAAAAGGACCTACGATCGACATAAGGACCATAATAATTTACTAGATGTAACTCCTAAGGCATGTCAATAACCATGCCCTCCAACAGAATCCATGTATATGGCATGTAAGGGACTAGATTGGATTTATGAGGGTTCCAAGCTAATAGAATGCCACTAGATTGTCCCTCCACAACTATTGAACACATAATACATCCAACAAACAATTTATAAAAAGTCTCACAAGCTTTTCCATTGCATACCATAGTCTCCTGGATGAAAATAATATTAAGGCCAACTTTCTCAAATAAACAACGAAGGGCCAAAATATTGGAGTGCCCCCTACCCCTCTAAGATTTAGGGACAACAAAATCATCGCTTTGATATCGCAAGGGATTTTTGTACTCTAATATCCCTGGGACCGATTGTAAAAACCTTCTCAACAACAACCAAGTTTGAGGTTAAGTCTTTATGTTTTCTTGTGTTTCTTTATTTGATAGGAGATAGTTCATTAGCCAAACCCCCTTTTATCGCCCCCCTCTGCTCATATCTATCGAATAATTTTTTATTCTAAAGCCCACCCTTTATGGCCAAAGGAGTAGATGTGTCATCCCCCCGCCAACTTTTGGAAATGACCTTGAATACACATGCAAGGGTTTCTTCTTCAAGATTTCCTTTTATGAAGGAATTAGGGAAGTAATCATCTCTTCCACCACCTCACCAGAAACATTTGATTCCAAGGACACCTCATAAGACACTTTAATACCTCTTCAAATATAAACAAAACACACTTACTCGATGCGAACCCCACCGATCTCAGTTCCAGAGAAAGGAAACAAAAAGGGAGATAGAAAGGCCCTTGAGGAGAGACCTCCTTACTCACACGAGAAACATATGCACCACTCCCAAAACGAGACACAACCATCTCCCCAGACCCCGATACTTTGCTAACCACATCCACACCTACAAGCTCTTTTGAATTCAAGATAAAAGCCACCACAAACCCAGAAATAACCTTCGACTCACCCCTATTTTAACCCTGAAACCAAACTGTGATTTATAACTCTTTTACACTATCCAATTCATAATCATTTAAAGAAATAAATATGGATGGGGAAATTTATTTAATATTACCAAGTATGTTGTCCATGGTCAATGAAGATTGTGAATCTAGAGGAACATTTTCCTCAGGATGCACAACCACATCCTCCACACCAATACCATCATCAGATGAAAGATCAGTGAAATAGTCTTAAGTTATCAGCCTTAGCCCAAGCCAAAACAACAACCACACAATTCTTTCTTAAATGGCCAACAACTCAACAATTTGTGCACTTGAATGGTACTCCCTAGTAGTCTAATTTCTATACAAAGGATCTACCTCTCCATTTAATCCCCAATTTGACCTCCAAGCCTTTTGAAATATCAATTTCTACCAACATCTTGCCTATCCTCTTATCGACAACAAAAAGCATATCATCAACAATATGCAAGTACCTTCCAAGTTCATTTCCCATGAGCACAAAAGCTTCACGGTTCCACAAAACCAAAGGATAAACTGGAAGTAAGGCCCATATATGTCTTAGTCGGATGTTTTTTATTTAGGCTCAAATGTAGAGTGCCATCGCTTGAGCATCAAACTATTTTTTTCTTTTAGTAAAACCCCTTGTAAGATCGTCAACACTTTGTTCGCCTGCTAAAAGGTGAATACATACCATCATCTGGAAAGGACAAATATCTTTGGACTGTAGTCCAATATCGACCTCCAAGATGACTCTATCCATGGCACAACATTCTTGCTACTTGTAACTCAATAGTTGAACTAGCCAGCCAGAGGGGTTAGAGAAAGAGCTACAACATCCTCCAACCCCACACGACTACTTAGCACCATAACTCTCTACCTTGTCTAATACTTATAAGTACAACCATAGCATCCACAATCGCCTACTATCTTATGGTGTAGACCCTAATTCTATATCTCGTCGACTAAAGGGCGAAGAGAACCACCAATTCTCTCCACTCCTACCAAAACCTCAACACTAGGCTTTGGTTCAATTGTTGTCACCACTTCTTTCCCTAAAAAAATAATGAGAGGACTTCCCGATATTTCTCAAGGGGTTCACTTGCTGGGATGGACAACTTCAACCAAGTTCCATCGAAGTTTCGAGAATTTTGTAGAAATTGTCGATATTCCTCATTTGACAAAAAAATACCATTCTGATCCCAAAGGTCATATGCATCCTAGTCATCCCACAAATCCACCTCATCCTTGATTTGGATACTAACATCCTCCATTTCACCACTATGACATCACACCAAGAAAACCACGAAAATACTGAGTACCTGACCCCAAAAACTTAGATAGAACATAACACCATAGGGAAAAACTTGTACGGGGAAACACCAACACAAGTCGTTAATCTCAATACCAACAATGACACCCAATCAACAAGAGCTATAACTAGATAACAAAAGAAACCCAACAATCCAAGCACCACCACAAACACTTGAAATCCAAATTCCACCAAAGACTCCTTAAACCCTAATCCTTCCTCTTGAAACTTCTAGACAAAAATGACTTTTTTTCACATAAAAATAACTATACTTTGAATTAGTAAAAGTATATGTATATTGACAAAGATATCTTGAGGTGCAATGAATCATGCCGAAAGAGAAAGTTCCAATCCTAATACAAAACATAGCAACATACCACAAACATTTAGCAAATATCAACCGTCTCATAAAGGAAAAACACACCACATTTTGAAAAACATTAGACCAGTCCCACAAGGAGAGTACATATAATAACTGATCTTCTCCCAAAAAAAGATCACCCACAAAAAGCTGCATTTCCACATAAATAAATGACCCATCCGAGAACCAAGTCATCCAACAAAAATCTAGAAAGCCTCACAAACAGCCTATAGGTTGAAACTCAATCAATGAAGAGAGAAACTAACTACTAAGCATAGTTGTAAATCACCAAACAATATACATAAACTAAAAGGCCATCATTCCAAAATTAAAAATCTATGCTACCTTCCTCCGTGTATAAACCACATATAGATAAAGCATCTGCGAGATCATTGAATTCCCTATAGGTATGGATGATCCAAGTCTGAAGATGAAGAGTCTAAATAGAGTATTTATTTGTTTCCCAATTTACAATTAAGAACGAGTCTCTAGCCACTTGGTCCAAGATAATATGTCTTAAATTTGCAATCCATCCATAATCCCTGAGTTCCCCTCTATTATTGGTGCACGGGCACAATTCAGCCATAATTTGATCTAATGAGATCTGTCTAATTCGATAATTGCACCAACACCAAATTTATGGGTTGAGTCCTGCGAGGCTTCATCAATTTTCACAATGAATACTGGGGATTTTGAAGCACATTGGTAGAGCTTATTTGTAAACTATTTGCATTTCCACCATGCTAAAAAAGGATGTGATGTCTTTACCAACAATCCTGTCAATGGAGAAATTTTTGGTTTAAAAAATCATAATGGTCCTCACTTTCTAGATTTCCCAACTTATAAAACAAGATAACTCATCCCATTGAGATACATATTTAAACCAACTCATCAAACGTTTTGGAAATGAACAATTTGACTAGTCAAAATTTATATTACAAGCTTTGCACGCTGAAAACCATACATGTTTTGCAATAGGGAATATGATAAAGAAATGCATCACTAATTCAACACTCCCTGCACTGAGAGAGCATATGTTTGGTCCAACGAAGCCCCTTCTTTTTAAGTTGTCATAACTGAGGATTCGGCTTTCTAACGCTAGCCATATGCAAATTTTGATCTTATGGGGAACCTTCCATTTCCAGCATTTTCGATACCACCAATGATTCTCCACCACAAACCTTGATATTATAGCATCATATGTCAGTCTAGCAAAAAGAAGGCATGTTTGGGTGTTCCAAGACCATTTTGTAGTGTCATTTTCATTCTAAAGTTGAACCTTACCTCTTTACAGCACCAACGTATAATTAGTCCATTCCACAACTAGACTTCCATGAAGACCCAACTGAGCTGCCTCAATCAATTTTATTGTTGAATTTAAACCGTTGTATCTAACCACACCTTGATATAAGAAGAAGTATCCTTTCATTTATAATGTATAAATGTGTTCATTTGATACTATATATTTAGTTGTGCCACCACTAATTGGATCTTCATTTACAAAAATTGAATGATCATTTCCAGGAAACCATGCTAACCACTCACCCATAACCGAGAAAGATGCAATTAAACCGACCTCCTTTTTTGTTTTATTGTTTGACCTTAACCACTGGATCACAGATAGTTTTTTTATATGCTTTGCTTTTTTGACATCACTCCACAAGCTGTCATCGAAAATTGTTCGCCAAAGGCTCTGGCTGAGAGCGCTTTTGAAAATAGAAAAATGTGTTTTAAAGACCAACCTCCCATGTGTTTTGGACGAGCCAAATGTTCCCAATCCACTAAGTGAAATTTATGTTTACCACTATCACCTGACCAAATAAAATTGAACATTTTCTTATGGATGCATAAAAGAATAGCTTTTGAGATTTTACTTAAGGATAACCAATATACAAAAAGATTTTCCAGTACTAGTTTTGCTAGAGTTAATCTTTTGCCAATGGAAATCCATTTCCAACGCCAATGATAGATTCTTTTATTAAATATTTTTATTAGCCACTGCCAATCTTTTTTCATATATCCATCTGGTTTGATAAAGTATCTCAAACACTTATTTCCTACAACAATCTCCAATATTTGGAAAGGCAAAATCTTTTGAATGTATGCTAAAGCCTCCATACTAATATTATGTTTCAGGAAAATAGTTTTTGTGGCACTAATAAACATACTTGTAGTTTGGCATAATAAGTTTAGAAGAGTATTGTATGTATCCCATTCCCCTGCCATACCATCACCAAAAATCATCACATCATCAACAAATGATAGATGTGTAATTGAGATCAAAGGGGAGACTTTTACCCCTTTTAGGTGATAGTTCTCCTTTGCTTTTAAGATTAGTCTAGTTAGGCCCGTAATTATGATTAGGAATAAAAAGGGTGAAAGAGGGCACCCTTGTCGAAGCCCCCTGGAGCATGTAAATTTTTTTGTCGGATTCCCATTTATCAAGATAGCATAATTTATTGAAGTGACACATGCCATAATCCATTTTAAAGCTTCCCATGGAAGACCAATTTGCATAAGAGCCATTTTGAGAAAAGCCCAATTTACCTTATTGTATGCTTTTATCAAATCCAATTGGAGAACCATTACTTTGAGGTTTCTGGACTTTATTTTATGAAAAACTTCTTGAGCTATCCCAATTGTGTCTAGTATTTGTTTGTTCTCTAGAAAGCCAAATTGTTCCCTAGATACGTGTCTAGATAGGATCGGTTTGATTCTTTGTGCTATAACTTTTGCTATGATTTTGTATATCAAATTACATAATAATATAGGCTTGAAATCTTGAAAATTTGATGGATTTGATGATTTTGGAATTAATACAATAAAGGTGGAATATAGGGCAATTGAAACCTTACCTAAACACCTTGACTCTTACACCACAACCATAATTTCAACACCCAAGATGTCAAGAAATTCCAGAAAAAGTTCAACAGTCCAGCCATCTGGCCCAGGACTTTTTGATTTGGTGAATCCTTTTAGAACCTTTAATATCTCATCTAGAGTGACTGATTTTGTCACGCTGCCCCCCTCTTCCTCTAGGAAGAAACAAGATACTCCTTTATAACTTTTATATTTCTTATAACTGGAGCCACACTTGGATTTGTTGATGTATTTGTAAGTTCAGAAGATATTCTGATGTATATTATTATTATATGTTGATGTACCCCCATTGGGGATGTGTTTACCCCCTTGAGGGATGTCTTAATTGTGTTTAATACCTAGAGGTACAACCTTCATTGTAAGTCGGGTCAATAGTCCCCAATGTAAGATCATGTAACATGTATTCTGAGTCTCTCTGGGAGAAGTCGGCCCTGTTAGGGAAGACAAGTGGACCCCAATGTTATATTTGGTTAGTGACTTGATTAGTATAAATAGGGAGGCACTCTCCCTCATTTATACATGCCTCACACTCTCAAGTTCGCATGAGAGATAAGGAGAGACAAAGGGAGGAGAGATAGATAGTTGTTGAGTGCTTCTTATTACTGCTTTTGATCATCTTACTATTCTGAGGAAGTTTGTGGGGTTTTCTCCTTTATGGTTTCCCCAATGAAGATCTTGGTGTCTTGTGTATCTACTATATATTTTAAATCTTGTTGTCCTTGTTATTCTTTCAGATAAAGATCCTAATTAAGCTAATAAGATATAGAAAAAATAACATGGTATCAAAGCCTCTCTAAAAGAAGGCATTGTACAACTCCAAAAACTAGGGCTTCCTAGTTCAAGGTGTTCTCTCCACAGATTATCAAGAAAAGAGGGCTAGCCTAACTCGCCTCAGTAGGGTGCATATTTTGGTGGAAGCAGTTTCAAGATTGAAGAAGTTTCATTTTTGACCCTATCACTAGTGCCGGAAGAAACTAGGGCATCAAGTTTTGGAGGCTTCCCACCTCAGCTTTCAGAAAGTGACCTAGCTGAACAACTCCCCTCAAGGAGTTGCATCTTTCTATCCAAACAGAATTCCCAAATTCCAAGTTTGGAAAATTAGGCTTTCTTTAAAAAGCCCTAGGCCAGCCAGCTCTGAAACCAGGTCGGACACGTCAAATCGGTAAGATATAAATATTTTCTATTTCCATTTGAGGTTCTCATTTGGAAAGATGACTCACCACACTCAGCTTGAGGACAATATTGGAGGGGATGATAACTTTCGAGCATGGAAGTACATAATCTCTCTGATCCTTGAAGAAAATGACCTGGATCAGTTTATCACTGGAGAAGTTCCAGAACCATAGGGAGATGAGGCTAAGGTTGCTCATAAGAGAGGCATGGCTAAGGCTAATACAATCATGTATGATTCCATCAAGGATAACTTCATCCCCCATGTGTCTTCATTCAAGATACTGAAGGAAGTGTATGATGCTTTGACAAATATATTCGGTGGAAAGAATATGAACCGGAAGATGACTTTAAGGAACCAACTGAAGAATGTGAAGATATAGAACTCCGATACTATGCAGTCTTACTTCATAAGGGTTGCTCAAATCAAAGAACAACTTGAAGCGGTTGAAGAGAATGTCAAAGAAGGAGAAATTGTAATTACTACCCCTGAATGGTCTCCCTATATCACGAGACTCATTCATTCAAGGAATTTGTGCAAGAAGGAAGCTGATCTCTTTCAGCAGACTCCGAGAAGAATGTGCACAAGAAGAAGCTAGACTCATGAAAAGAGAAGAGAAGATGGGAGCAATTGAAGATCAATCTCTCATGGCACACACTAGGAAGAACTTCAAGAAGAAGAAGGAAACCTTTCATCACAATAACAAGAAGGACAAGAAACCGAAGAAGACCAAAAGAGATACTTCAAATGTTTGATGATGTACTTATGATGAAAAGGGACATTTTGCAAAATATTGTCCCATTAGGAAAAATAGACACCATGCTCATATTGCCGAAGATGATGAACCAACAAAGAAAAGATTCATACGGGAGAAGAATGATTCAGATGAAGAGTATGTGTCAATCTCAGCACTTACTGGCATTATCTCACATGGAAGCAATGATTGGCTTGTGGATAATGGAGCTTCTAAACATATGACGGGATACAAGGAACCATTCGTCAACATGTCTGAACATGACTCACCTCACAAGGTGAAACTTGGGGATGATTATCAATACTCCATAAAAGGGAGTGGAGAAGCTTCATACAAGCTTGACTCCAGGAAATCCTTAAAGATGAAGGATGTGCTATATGTTCTAGGATTGAAGAAGTATCTTCTCTCCATTTTTGCACTAGATGCAAAAGGGATTAGGGTTTCTTTTGTCGATGGCCAAGTTCTGATGTGGCCCAGAGGAAAGACAATAGAAGATGCAATAGTGATTGGAGAAGATGGAGGCTTGTACAAGTTAAAGGGACTGTTTTCCTCTTTCTCTTTCTATCTCGACACGTGGTTCAACCACAACACAATACCAACAAGACACCACAAGACATCATCTCGACAGAGCAAGCTCAGTCGGCAATGCCCACGAGGCAGGCGCAGTCTCACCCGAGATATCTTAATGGGTAATTGCCAGAACCATGTTTTTGTAGTTGGCGAGGGATTATAGTCCCTTGGTGCACGACCAAGACGCTCGACAAAGGCGATAGGATGATGAAGTTTGTCACTGCGCGACCGGGGCACAACTGTATGTCAGCACGCACGTGACACAACCCTGTCCTTACCCTCAACAGCTGGCGCAACTTGTGCGACGCAGTTGATTCCTTGCACTTGACAAACAATGCGCGACTTATATTTTAACTTAGTAGTTTAACCATGAACTAATACATAACATTCTGGTAATGCTTTAAAGATTCATTCATTCACTGATGAATAAGATGGCATCATACATTCAACAGTAACTCATCAATATACAGTAAGCAACTACTTGACATTCACATAAACATTCAACATCAGTCAACCATTCAACACAGGAAATAACGTGGAAACCCATATGGGAAAAACCACCAAGGTGTTCTTCATCTAGCATGAGAATTTGTGTATAACACCTTGCAGTCTACGATCTGCAGACTGTTCTTAAGATACGTCTTTCTGACTCAATCTTCTTGCTCTCATGCTCTCTGGTTTATTCTTCTATCTACTCCTACTAATCTGCACAAATCCTGGATCGACTCTTCTACCTCTACTATCTGCGCACTCAGCTGCAAATTCCTTCTACTACTAGGGGTCTGCACACACAACCTTCTACTGCTACCATATTGTTCTCTGAGTCTTCTATCCCACTAACCCTAACTTCCTTAACCAAAACTGAGTGACTTAGTGAATGAACCCTTATACAGAGTGGGCTATTCCTATTTATATATTCTACAAGACCATGCAGGGTCGACTACATACTACTCATCTGTTATAGGTCATAATCAGCCGTAAAAAATGGTTACAAGTTGTCACAGACTGACACAAGGGGCTATCGGCCTAACTTACATATATTCCTTCATATGTATGACATCCGTCAGCTTACGCTGACTTTAGCAGCCACGATCTTCCTGACTTGTCGCTTTCTAGCCGTTACCCATTTGTACGCCTGCAAGCTCTCTTTTCCTTCGTCGCGCGCATGTTCTATCTTTCTGCATCGGTCCCTTTGCTTCCTTCTTGACCTACTTTCTCCTTTTGTTGTGCGTGCACTTTTCCTTCCTTGCTTGTGAATCAACTTCTTCCTTGTGCACTTTTCCTGGCCCAACAGGGACAGCCTGAACAAGCATTGGTTCATGAGTCAATTGAACCATGTGAACAATGGCACAAAAGGCTTGTACATGTGCACTACATAATACCAATGGAAAGCAAAGCGATCTCTTAACTGCAAGAGATCCAAGCAAAGCATGAAGGCATTTGCAAAGGATGTGCACAAGGAAAGAATGTGAAGAAGACATTTCCCAATAGTGAGAGCAAGGCTAAAGGAATATTGGAAATAGTACACTCGGATGTATGTGTACCCATGTCTTATAGCTCATTAAGTGGGTATGTGTACTATGTTTCCTTTATAGATGGTTTCTCATGTAAGACTTGGATATATTTCTGGAAAGGGAAAAGTGAAGTTTTCAGTAAGTTCAAGCAATATAAATCCTTGGTTGAGAACCATATTGATAGGAAGATCAAGATTCTATGGTCAGATAATGGCGGAGAATCAACCTCGAAAGAATTCAATGAACTATGTAGAGAATCTAGGATTTAGAGGGAGTTCAGCACTCCATACAATCCTCAACAAAATGGGGTTGCGAAACGAAAGAACTGAACCATCATGGAGGCAACAAAAGCTATGCTGACTAACCAGGATCTTCCTATACACCTTTGGGCAGAGGTAGCAAGAACAACTGTGTATGTACAAAACTGTACTCCTCATTGAGTACTTGACAACAAGACTCCTGAAGAGGCTTTCTCAGGAGAGAAATCGGAAGTCAACTATTTGCGAATATTTAGCTGCCTAGTGTACATACATATCCCAAAGGAGAAGAGGACCAAGCTCAATCCTTCTGGGAAAAAGGGTATATTCGTAGGATACAGCGATACATCAAAGGCCTACCAAATATACTTCGCAGGATTCAAGAAGATTGACATCAGTAGAGATGTAACCTTTGATGAAAACTCGACATACTTCATATCTAGGAAGACGAGGTACTTGAAGAGATGAGAGTCCGAGATATGGAAATTGGAGAAGCAATTCTAGAAGGCCCTAAATATCACGACATGACAAAACCATAAGACTCGGTAGAGACTTTCCCTGAGAAGGACTCCCACAAGAGGAAACCAACTTGGTCACGGGAGCTCATACAAGAAGCTAAAAGTTATGGCGCTCCAAAAGGATTACATAAAGAAAGAAAAATAGCAAAGCCCTACAATAAATATGTGGCTCTGTTGTGTGACATCATTGACAAAGAACCTTCTGCCTATGAAGAGGCTGCAGAAAAGAAAGAATGGAAGGATGCGATGATCAAGGAATATGAGTCGATCATGAAGAATGATGTCTGGGAGATCATTTTGAGACTGGAGAATAAATCTATCATGACTTCAAAACGGATCTACAAGATCAATCATACTGCATATGGAAATATCAAGAAATACAAGGCAAGGTTCATAGCACGAGGCTTATCATAGAAAGAAGGCATAGACTACGAAGAGACATTTGCACTCGTGGCAAGGTACACTTCCATTAGGACCATACTTGCACTTGCCACAGTTATGAAATGGAAAATACACCAGATGGATGTCAAGACAACTTTCTTGAACAGTCTAGTCGAGGAGGAAGTGTACATGGAACAACCACTGGGATTCGAGACACATGACAGGAAGACCCATGTGTGCAAATTGAAGAAGGCCTTGTATGGATTGAAACAGGCACCAAGGACATGGTCTGATAGGATGGATAGCTTCCTGTTGAGCTTGGGATTTACCAAGAGTAAAGTAGATTCCAACCTCTACTTCAAAGTGGAATACAAAATACCAATACGATACTCCTGCTATATGTTGACGACTTGTTTTTCACAAGCGAAGAGGAACTCATTACAGATGTAAGGAGGAGACTTGCTACAGAGTTCAAGATGAAAGACCTAGGTATGATGCACTACTTCCTAGGTATGGAGGTGTGGTATAGTGCATATGGAATCTTCCTTGGGCAAGGGAAGTATGCAGTGGAGATTTTGAAGAGATTCAGAATGTTAGACTGCAAAGGAGATAGCCACACATATGGCATCTAAATTGAAGCTTTTGAGTGATGCTTCATTTGAGATGGTTGATGCCATGATGTATAGTTAGATGATTGGCTCACTGATGTACCTGACGAATAAGAGACCATACATATGCTTTGTTGTGAACACATTGAGCCAATTCCTGACGGATTCGAGACATGTTTACTTGATAGTTTCAAAGAATGTTTTGAGGTACCTAAAAGGTATAGTGGATTATGGGATCAAATATGATGTGAATTAGAAGATTAACCTACACGATTATGTTGATTTGGACTAGGCAAGTAGCGCCACTGACAGGAAGAGCACCTCAAGTTCTTGCTTCAGTTTGGGATTTGGCATGATATCCTGGTTCAACGGGAAGTAATCATGCATGGCGCTGAGTACAACTAAGGTAGAGTATGTTGTCGCTTTCTTGGCTAGTTGCGAGTTAGTGCGGCTGCAAAAGCTTCTGTTTGATTTATTTGATCTCTAGTTGGATGTTACTTGTATCTTTTGCGACAATCAGAATTGCGTGAAGCTGTTAGAAAACCCAGTGTTCCATGACAAGTCAAAGCACATTGAGATCAAGTTCCACTATATCAGGGATATGGTGCAGAGAGGAGCAGTGAAGCTCCAGTACATGGCAACAAAGGAGCAGATAGCCGATGTGTCGACCAAGCCTCTATCCAGAGTGAAGTTTGAGTACTCTAGAGAAAGACTTGGTGTGATCCAAAATAAGATCTCTCGAAAGAGGGAGTGATGTGTTCTAGCATAGCTGGAGAGACAGGTTGTTTGAGCGTAAACTCTTAGTGAAGCTCGTAGGTTTCTCAGACGTAATCAATCCTGTAGGTTATCCTCATATGTAATAAGTCATGGTGAAGCTCGCAGGTTATCCTTGGATGTAATCAGTCTTGATAAGTTTCTATGCTAGAGAATACGAGAGCATAATATCTCACATGGGAAATGAGACAAGTTTTTTGAGTGGGAAAAATCCTGGTGAAGCAGGATGCTCGGACGTAATCAGTCATGTATGTTGTCCTCGGATGGAATCAATCCTGACGAAGCTCGCAGGTTATCCTTGGACGTAATACGTCCAATGATAGGTTATCTGAATGTAAAAATGAAACGTAGCATGGTACACAGGTTATTAAGATGTAATACATCCTATGGGTTGTCTGAGTGTAAAAATGAGACCCGGGCATGGTACATAAGTTACTTGGATGTAATACACCTCGAAGGTTATCTGAATGGAAAAAAGATACTGGATGGAGGTTGTTTAGATGTAATAAGTCCTTACATGTGCACATACATGTGTGTTCCCATGTTGAGATGATAAGGTCATGAAGCACATGAAGGTGCACATAGGCGATTCTCCTTTGCTGGTAGAACGCAAGTTGACCGTGGATGCTCTGTTTGCTTTTTTTGTTTTGTACAGGAAACAGGACAAAAGAGATGATCTGGATACAACGAGATGAAGGTAGAAGACACAGGTTATTGTCGTGGCAATGTAAATAAGATCCTGACAGCTTCTACGAGATATATTGATTGAGATGTGATGAAGACCTGGATGTGGACTAGGCCTACACCCAACCGAGAGAGGGTTGGCTCTGTATAAACTTCTGATGACAGATAGTACTGGTTGATGATCAATAATAAGAAGATGATGCCAACATCTATGATGATGACTCTATGACTATGTGATGATGACTTCGTGATGAAGACCTGAACACATGTGTTGATGAATGTGATTGAGAGAGAATACCTTCCTAGTTAAGAGGGAGTGTTAATGTATTTGTAACTTTATAAGATATTCTGATGTATATTATCATTGTATGTTGTTGTACCCCCAATGACGATGTGTTTACGACCTTGAGGGATGCTTAATTATGTATAAGACATAGAGGTACAACCTCCATTGTAAGTCGAGGCAATAGTCCCCAGTGTAACATAATGTAATGCGTATTCTGAGTCTCTCTAGGAGAATTCGACCCTGTTAGGGAAGATAAGCAAACCCCAGTGTTATATTTGGTCAGTGACTTGATTAGTATAAATAGGGAGGCGCTCTTAGTCATTTATACACACCTCACACTCTCAAGTCCGCATGAGAGAGAAGGAGAGACAAAGGGAGGAGAGATAGATAGTTGTTGAGTACTTCTTATTACTGCTTTTGATCATCTTACTATTCTAAGGAAGTTTGCGGGTTTTTCTCCTTTATGGTTTCCCCAGTGAAAATCTTGGTGTCTTGTGTATCTGTTATATCTTTTACAGCTTGTTGTACTTGTTATTCTTTCGAATAAAGATCATAATTAAGCTAATAAGATCTAGAAGAACTAACAGGATCTTGATAATATGTATGAAAGTATTTTACTACTTCACTGTATAAAGAGTCCATATCCCCAATCCCTGAGCCCTCCTCATTTTTTAGAGCACAAATTGAATTATGGACTCTACAAAAATCTGCATAATTGTGGAAGAAATTGTTGTTTTGATCTCCCAAAGAGACTCATATTTCATACTTTTGAGACGCCATGTCTCTTCCTCTATTATGAGAATTTTCATTTTTTCCTATTCCAAAACAACCACCCGAATCAGTGAGGGAAGAGAGCCTGATATATTTGACATATTTGAATTCTGAATTTGTTCCTTAGTTCTTAGGAAATCCTTTTTTGGGGTTTTTTTCCTGTCCTTTTCCCATTTTTGTACCACCTGCTTCAAATATTTTAGTTTTTGCACAAGTTTATGAGAGGGAGAACCTCAACACCATCATCAAAATTTCATCATACTTCACGAACCATGTTTTTCAAATCTTCTTCCATTAACCATGAATGGTTAGATTTATATGGGTAAAAATCCATTTTCCATCAAATTCAAATTCCAAAACTATTGGTGAACAATATGATATAGCAATGGAATCCGCCCATGATCTGTATATGTGCATTTGTTCTAATATCTGCTTTGCTAGAAAAACCTATCTAATATTTTGGCAACACACTCTATTCCATGCCTGACATTTCTCCATCTAGGTGATAGAGGGACAAGCTCTATATCAGTCAAGTTTTGTTAAGAGAAAATATCCAAACAATTATGGAGATTGTCCATTCTTGCATGCTGCCCCCAAATCTCTGTTGGAGATAAGGTAAGGTTTAAATCTCCTGCAAGGATCAAATTGGGGATATGTAAAATTCCCTCCTTAATATTCGAATCCCAAAATTGATTTATATTTCTATATGGTCCGTAACAATTAATTATATTGACTTCACCTACAAAGCCATGTAAGTTACCACTTAGAAGGATAACTAATGAAGTTCAAAAAGATGATAAACTAATCGACCTAGGGTTCTAAGCAACTAATAGTCCTCCTGACTATCCTTCTGCATCTATTGAACATATGGCCCAATCTTTTTAATTTTTTCGAAAGAACATTCTAGCTTTATCTACAGTAACCATGGTCTCTTGGAGTAGAACTACTGCTGGATTCTCTATCTCGAACAATCTTTTGAGGGCAAGAGTTTTCTAGAGCCCCCCTTCTCCTCTAACATTTAGGGAAATAAATTTCATTTTTTAACCTTTTCCTGGGCTTTGAGATCTCTAAGAGCCCGAGATTTTGTGGATGGAGTGCGTACTTTCTTATCCAAAGATGATGCATGCAAATTATCAATGCCACCAGTATCTTTTCTTTTCCTTTCCTCACACTTTGTGTTTTGATTGGGGATAAATCCTACTTAAAACCCCCACATCTAACTCCTTTATGTTTAATATTTCAAGGTGATCCTATGATTTATCCCCCTCATGATATTCTCTAACAGGATCCCTAAAAGGTGCATTACCAATGTATGATTGCAAATTTTTTTTAACAACATTGCACTATGAGGGAGCATATGCTCGAACACCCGAATGTTTTGACAAGTGCACATTATCCATTGAGCTCTCAATGTTGTCATTTACAACTGTATCCTCCACTAAAAATTTTCGGCCTACATGATGATCTACATTAATCTTAATATCCTCTGGAAGGCTTTGAGGTGAGCCCCCTCTAGGGCACCACAATTTTTTTGAAAATTGTAGGTTAGTATATTAGACCCTTGGATGATCCTAGGGTTTGTGTCTAAACAAACTATGGGATTTAAAGGTTCCCCCAAAACCCTTGTATCTTAACACCCACCATATTGAGAACCATAATTATGTATGTCTATTCCATGATAGAAAAAGGGCCCCTTCTAATTAAATCTACCCCCAGAACATCTGCTTTATTTTCAAGACTGTATATGAAATTTAACTCAACTTTTGATAATGTAGAAACAAAAGCAGGATTAAGATCAATAACATTACTGACAAACGTGGCTGAATTTGAAACCATTACCAAGACTTTGACAAAGGATGAGCTTACAACATTGCTTAACTCTCTAGGGCTGGATTTTGGCTCACCGCTATCATTTGACGACCATGCATGAATTTCATCTATCGAATCCTCACATTACAATATTGAGCTCACTGAAGGACAACTTCGCCATAAGTGCCAAACTTCTTTGCATCTTGAGCATCTAAACGAAATACCCCAACAATCTAGGGTTTGTGAATATGATTTTCCTTGCCATTTAATCTCGATTTCTCGAGAAACCCCTTTGCCATATCTATTTCTACAAGCATCTGCCCAACCCCTTTGTCCATACCATTCAATACATCCTCACCTATATGAAAAAATATCGCCAAGTGGTTTCCCACAACAACAAAAGCCTCTTTATTCCACATTTCTACTAGAAAACCCAGAAGATGAACCCATAAATGTCAAAATCTAACATGCTCTAGGTTTGGGTTGAAACTAGAGGGCCATCTCTTCAACATCAAGCTCTCATTTCCTCTTAACCAGGTATTTTTCATGATATATGATGTGTGTTCTTCTTTTATGAAAACAAACCCATATCATCCTTTTGGAAGGATCGAGATGGTTGGTCTATATCCAATACTTGGGGCCCAAATTGAAAAGGTCCATTGTGCAATATCATGGCCATTCATTGCCCTATAATTGAACTTTTCTACAAGGGATTTTAGTGACAGACCAACTATGCCTTCCAGGTCCACATCCCTACCTAGCACCATCTTACAGCTCTCCTCTCCAAGCCTCCATTTACCAAATTGTTTAACAATGCCATAAAACCTATTTGAATAATAAGCCCCATATTTATTTGTTGTGTGAGAAACATTAGGGTTTGAAGTATCTTGGATGGACTGTGAGGGGGTATCTTAACCTATGACTGTTCGATTTTCAGCCAAATTCTTCTAGTTAAACCTGGTACCAATGCTTTGGTTAGGTCCACAGAATTCGGTAATACCTTGGTTAATGATGTGGGTAGTATGAGTCAGAACAATATTTTAAGGATTTAAATCATCCTTATCGGTTTGGTTAACAAGTGTATCCACATTGTTAACCCTAAATTCCACCCTCCGGTTGGAACTACTAGCCAAAAATTCATCATTTGTTTCTGACTTTCATTGTATTCCACAAGGGCCTCACCATGTGTACCATTTGTAACACATGTATGAAGCATGTAAAAATATTCCTTATCCGGCCTAAGGATCCCTGATTTTTCCCACATTCGTCTAACAATCTGTCTCTGTCACATGGCTTCAACCACTACCTAGATCCTCTGGAACCAATGCCATAGAAGTCTGGAAATTCTAGCCCCACTTTAGTTTTTTCTATATGCCTTTGTCAGGAGTTTTTTTCCAACTAAGGAGCAACTTCAAAAAGCACCATACCCTATCCACACTACCAAGATTCAACGTTTTACTCCTTATGCAAAACCGACCTACTCTAGAAAAAACACTCATTCTTAACCCTGAGAAAAATGTAACACTGATCCCTAGGGTATTACGAGAATCTCCTTCAAGAGTTTACCATCCTTAGTTTAGAAAACTCCATTCACCAGCCAACAATGAATTCCACTCTCTACAAGTCAATTTGCAAATTCAAGCGTAGAGTTCATGTTTCCATCATTTTGCAAATTCGTGTAAACTCTAGTCATTATGCAAACCTATGATTTATCACTATAGGTTGGAGTTTTAAGCATTTTTCATCCCATCTCTCATTGCCACTGAGAATTCAAAAGATGGTGTATGATTCATTTATTTTCCAGACAAATGACTTGAAAAATGAAGACTTCAACTCTTTTGTACCTTGACCGTAAGGTATAACACATATTGTGGATTAAAAAGTGTAATTTAAAGCATAATTTTATATCATCTATCGAGAACAAAATTACATTTAGTAGATACACTTTGTTGTGTATTTTGGTAAAAACCAGTATGGGCAAAAGAGGAAATAGAAACAGACCCTGAAAGTCTTCTGTAAATCTCCACATACAAAAATCTATATAGTTTTCAGCAATAATATGCTTGTTGTCATGTTTAAAACAAGTGACTAAATATAAACATGTCTATCCAAACCTGTACCATAGAAAGTACTGCAAATTGAAACATGTCAGTCCAAAATTCCTGAAACTGTTCACTAACAGTCCAAAGAGGGTCAGGCCAAAAAATACCAAAAACCAAATTCGTGACAATCCCAGTTGTTCATTAAACCGAATAAAATATGCATAGAACTCATATGGATAGGAACAAAAATTATAGTTGGGCAACTTCCTCTATTAAAGGTATGTGGTAATATTCATGGGCTATATCCTGTTTCAATTCCTGAATATTCCACTGGCCCAAGGCCAACTGTAGCCCCTCCTTCAAGGCTTTGTCCGCCTCCCTGTTATTTTCCCTGTAGACATGTCAGCATGAAAAAGAGGCATAAGTGTCTAAAACTGCTTTAATTGAAGATAATCTGTTGGCAAGTCTTAGAGTTCTGCAAAGTTGAATCCCCTTAATCCATTTAATCACATTCATCGAGTCTCCACAAACATTTAGAGTTCTACACCCTTTCTTTGCTGCAAAAATGAGAAGAAATTTTAAGCTAAGTAACCCAGCATAGTTGTTATTGCCTTCCCCCAGCCCGACCATTAATTCAAAGGAGTGATTTTTCGAGAGGAAAAGTAGAGCCCCTCCCCAACAGAGATTATTTTGAGCCGCCCCATGAAAAAACCCCACGGCACCGATCTGTCGATCTCTAGATCCAACACTTCTCTCTGTCTAGTGACCTTGATGTACTGAGGAAAAGCAGGGGGGATACCACAAGCTAGACTAGCTATGATTGTTGGAGTGCATTCTTTATTAGCAAAAATTAAGTTGTTTCTAGCAAGCCATACACCCCATATCACTTATAAAGGGAGGGTTGTCATCGATTCCTGTGATTCAGTCCTCCTCCAGTTCTCCTAGGCCTGTAGTACCAAAGTACCATCCCAAAAGCAATGGAGGCCCAGGGCCTTTGAACACTCCTTCCACACTTCTTTGATGAATGGACAATGTAAAAAAAGATGAATAACGGATTCACCATCAGCCTTACATAGAGCACACCAACTAGGCCCCTGAAAACACCTTTTTTTACAAATTGTCCCAAGTAGGTGCCGTATTTTCCAGCGCACACCACATACAAATTCTGGTTTTTGGTGGGCTTTTGATTTTCCACAGTTTCTTCCACCATCAAATCAAAACCCTCTGAAAACCATCAACGTTGAGTTTTATATACCTCGCCTTTGGTGTATATCTTCCACTCGAATCCACATCCTAGATGAGAACATCCTCCCTATCCCTAAGCTGAATCTGTGCCTGGATCAAAACTTAAAGAAAAAGCTACATTTCCCTTTCGGCAGGCTCAGGCAATTCCAATTCCATTGTCGATTTCCAGTTTTGGGACCACTGGTTCTCTTGAAATGGTGCAACTAATTGAGAAAGGTATACAATACCTTTCTATCTCAATGCCTCCACCGTGTGGTCAGGAAGCCTATGTTGTTGATTGCATCCGACCCACGGGTCCTCACCAACCCTTATTTCCCTCCCATTCCCCACATACGAGGTGAGGCTGGATTCAATCACATCAATGGATTTAACCACAACTTTCCAAATAAAGGATCTGCTTGAATGTGACTTCACAAGACTTCGAATCCAGTCTTCCATAGAGTCAGGGGAAATATACTTATGTATGATGACCTGTGTCCACAAGCTTTCATCCTTTAAGAGTCTCCATCCCCCCTTGAATGCCAATGACTTAGCAAACAAGAAGATATTTTTGAGGCCCCAACCTCCCATCCCTTTCGGGACATCAATCCTCTTCCATCGAACCCATGGAGTCACATGCGCCTCCTGTTTACCACTCCACAGAAAATGAAAACAGGTTCTACGAGCCTCTTCCAAAATTCCTTTTGGAATCCAAGCTAGTGACATCTATTAGACTAGAATTGCTTCTAATACTGCTTTAACCAACACTAGTCTGCTAGCCCTAGAAATCCATTTATGACTCCAAATTTTTAGGCATTTTTCCATCTTGTCTAGCAACCATTTCCAATCCCATTTTTGGTAATCATTAGGTTTTAGATAAAACCCTAGATATTTTAGTCCACCATCCAATCCTTCCAACATATAAGGGAAAATCCCAGTGATTACCTGTAACTCTTCAGCACTCAATAGATGGGTAGACAGTGTTGATTTCCCAGATTTTATTTCCATCCCAGTGGCTTTAGAGAAAAGTTCCAAAATGGCAAAGATAATGTTTAAATCTCGGGCCGAGCTAGAATAGAATATAAGAACATCATCCACAAACAAAATATGAGTTATATACATCTATTGAGAAATCTGAATAACCTTCAAAATTCCAAGTCTTTTTGCCTCCCTTAGAGACCTACTCAATCCTTCAGCCACTAATCAAAAGAGTAGTGGGGACGGAGGGCATGCCTGTCGCAACCCTCTTTCAGCATGAAAAAAAGGGGAAGCAACACCATTGACCAGGACCGAAAATGACACAGTTGTGATGCAACTCATAATCCACCCGATAAAAGCAATTCCAAAACCAAGATGTGTCAACAACATACGCAAGTAAATCCAACTTACCTTGTCATAGGATTTGGAGAGATCGATTTTGAGTATAACCCCCTTGATATTTTTTGTTTTCATGTTGTGAAGTCCTTCTTGGGCAACCCCAATGGCTTCATGGATCTGTCTTCCCTCCAAGAACCCAAATTTCTCTTCAGTGATATGATCAGACAAAATCACGTTGAGTCTTTTCGCAATCACCTTGGAGACCACTTTGTAGATGCAATTACAGAGTGATATGGGTTTGAAATCATTTAAAGAAACAATATTTTCAACTTTTGGAATCAGTGCTATAAAAGTCGAATTGAAACTGGTCGGAATCCTTCCAGAGATTCTAGTATCCTCCACAACCTTCAATAAATCTCGTCCCGTGAGTTCAAAGAGTTCTAGGAAGAATTCAATCGTCCATCCATCCGGGCCCAGACTCTTATCCTTCTGAAAACTTTGAAGGACCTCCTTTAGTTCTCCTTTAGTGACTTCCTCCATAAAGGACAAATTGTCATCCTCCTCCACAAATCTAGGGAAAACCTGAGCAATTCTAACAACTACTGCTATAGACGCCTGGGCAAGAGCTTTGAAAAGCTTCTTAAAATGCTCCACCCTTGTACTGGCCATTCCTTCGAAAGTGTCATGAGTAATTCCTTGGTCATCCAATAAGCTCCAGACAATGTTAGCTGCTTTTCTCCCTCTGGCATATGCATGAAATTATTTTGTGTTGTCATCCCCACATTCCAACCATGTAGCCCTACTCTTCAATGTCCACATCTCCTCCCTTTCCAATAGCATAATATTTCTTCTCCCTTCTAGTCTAATCAACAAGTCTTTGTCCATCTGGTTCATCAACCCCCCCCCTTCTTTATCAAGGATCTCAGAAAGTTCCTTTTCAAAAAATTTTAGTTCTTTGTCCTCCCTCCTTCTCTTATCCACTGACCAATCATTAATAACATCCTTTAAAATTTGAAAGTTTGCTACAAACTGTAAATTTGCAATACTCTTGCTATCAGGATCAAAAGGAATCCATTTGTTGGATATCAAAGGGAGAAAAGTATCATCGTTTAGCCAAGTCTTGTTGAACTTTAAAGGGCTTGGCGGTTTAACAGGTCCATTTTTAAATTCCAGGAAAATAGGAAAATGATCAGACTGTCCTCCACACCCCACCCACTATCATGATAAAATGATGTTTGTCCACCACCTTTTCAGTCACCAAGAAATGATCCAGTCTCTTTGCCACTCTCCCCTCCCCACATCTGTTGTTTTTCTAAGTAGGTTTGAGCTTGGTGGGTTCAATATCCAACCATTTCCTTTCGACCAGCTTTTGAGTGAAATAATTCGTTAATAGATCGACACGGGCATGTGGCCCCCAAACCTCAGCCTGCCCCAAAGAAAAAATTAAGTCTCCACCAATAATCACCAAATATCCCCTCAGTAGAGAGTTGTCAAATAGGTTATCCCAGAGGGGGATCCTATTTAGATACAGGCCATAGACATTAAATACAGTAAAAGTATCCACAAGTTCCAGAGCCTTAAAAGTCATGCCAAGAACTGACTCCATACCCCAAATGTTCAGAACCTTAACACTTATAACATTGCATCCAATAGCTAGCCCTCCAGAGCGACCCCTAACGTCCAAAGTCTCAAATTTCCAACCAGTAAACCAACTTTCCAACCTGCATTTAACCACATCACCTACCCCTAAATTTTCTTGAAGTAGAAGAACATCAGGGTGTTCTAAATCAACCACCATCTTGAATCTTTTCTTGGGACCAGTAAGACCCCGACGATTTAGAGACATGAGTTTCATCTGCGACCCTTCTTTTGGGCATCTACCTCTCTAAGCACCCTCTCAATAGATTGCTATTTACCATCCAACAAATCCTTTCTTGCTTTGGACTGAGCCTTAGAAATAAAGGATTTTCTTCCCCTCCCCCTGGGGGGCACAATAGTAGTTTTCCCCAAACCCCTCGAAGCCACCTTGGTGCAAGACCGAAGAAAATAACCCGAATCAGTTGAATCAGGTGGGGAATGAGGAGAAAGAACCCCGCCATCAATCAGTTTCGGGATCAAAACCTGAGGGAGCTCCCCAGTAACATAACAGAGTTGGGTGAAGAGGCCTCTATAGGTTGCATAGTTAGAGTCAAATTTTTTAACCCTTCCACCCAATCTAGCCCAGACAAATTCAAATTTTTAGTAAATAAATTTATAGACGGGGAAAGAGTAAAAGAAGAAGTACCTGGAAAAGGGACCCCAGTCAAGAACGGGTCACCCACATTTCTGACCACCTCCACCATAGGAAGGGGCACCATAGTCTCCTCCTGATGACTGCTAACCTCAGCCTCCTCGCTCACTAGTTCCACAGGTGTTGATGGTAGCAATGACGGAGCTGTGCACATACTATCCATCCCATTCCTCTTAAACCCGTGTTGCTTTTTGTGACCATTTATAGTGCGAACTGACAAGCTGCAATCAGTCGCTGGATGCCCGTAAGCATGATACCTCATGCAATGGAAAGGAACGTTTTTGTAGTCCAAGATCTACTTGATTTGATACGGACCCCAACTCAGCATCAAATCTTCAGCTAATCCCTCCCTGATGTTTAGACTTACCAGTATCTTGCAACCCTTTTCAACTTCGTTTCCTTAAAAGAGTAATCCGCTTCAAGAAAGGTCCCTAGAATGTTTTGATATTAATAAAATGTTCTTCAATCCAATAATGCAACGACAGGTCCGAAAGTCTCCCGCAAAGTGGCACAATGTCCACCCTCTCCCTGTTTGCATAAAAAAGAGGGTGCCAAGGTTTTAACAACACATGGGTGTGATCGAAGGACCAATTTTGGTTGAGTACCCACTGCAAATGCTCCTAATATTGAAAATTGAAAGCATACCAGCCACGGGTTAAACCAACCACTTATGGGGCCGCCCCTAACGCCTCCATCCAACAATCTTCAGCCCAATTTACCACCGTCTGCATAGAGAAGGATCTACCCAAAACCCGCCCCACCAGCATATAATTTGCCATCTACAAAACCTGTTCCCAGCCTATATCCACCCCCATCGCATAATTATAACCAGGCCTCTTCTTTACCCAATTCTTGCGCCATTTATGAGCGCCTTTGCTGCCGACCCTTCCGTCTGCGTCACTGCTTGACCTGGATGCAAAAAAACCCTTCAGAGACGGGCTAGGGCATCCACATTGCTCCTAAGAACCAAGAGATCTAGCCACAAATCCTTGTTCCTCCACCCTCTGATCATTTCCATCGAAATTCTCCAAAGGGATACCAACGCCCCCCTCCTCCCTAGTTGTGGTCGGCCCCGAAAAGGCCTTGCCACCGTCATGGTCGATGGTCGTCAACGCTCCATCCATCGCTATTGGATCCACCAAACCTTATCTTCCGAAACCAAAACCTCCAGAACCTTCGCCAGGGAGAACCGTAGACACCTCCGATAGATGATACAACGACGACGAGGATAGAAGCAATGCGGACGGTGAAAAACCCTCCTTGCCAACAACCGGTGAGGGTAATACTATAGGGAAACCCTCAACCCAAGAATGTGGTGAAGCTTCCACCTCATCTGACAAACCACCACTAGTCTCATGTCAGAAAATGCCTTCCTCTATGTGTTCACAAGAAAAGTCTACCAGGTCTTCATCAACCATTGCTTAGTAAATGGGTAAATAGTAAAAAACCTTAGGGAAAAAACAAGCAGTTAAAAGTTGTTTATCACAGTGAAAGCAGCCCCAAAACTTGCATTCTAAGAAAAAACCGTCCAGCTCATCGAATGATAGCCCCATCCTCCACGTCGTACATGATCCAACCAGCCCCACCATAGAAACATTGCCATCCCCTACGGGCCGTGATAGGTCTGATCCACACAACCTACAAACCAGGCCTGCGGTCGGTCAAACCCTACCCGTCCTGCATGAGTGCAAACCCTAGCCGCTCCCTCCCCCCATTGTGAATGCTTTTGCTTCTATATCATTAAAAAGTGTACTTATTAATGTAAATATTGAAATGTATTTATACAAGTGAAGGTAATTAATGTTGGCCACATTAACAAAGAATCATACACCTATTGTGGATTAAAAAGTGTACTAATTAATGTAAGATTGAAATGTATTTATTGCATCGAGAGGAGCTAGGTGCTCCACAACCGAGTATGGGGGAGATGTGGTCACCTAAGGTAACTTAACTTTACCAAAAATTAAAAAAATAATAAAACAATTCATATCTACTCATAAAAATAAAAATAAAAATGAAAATAATTAAATACATTACAATAAATAAAAAATAAAAAATATATATCCCCTCATAAAATTAAAAGTTAAAACCAATGTAAATAATAATAAAAATCCATGTCAACTTATAAAAGAAAAACACCCAAAAATATACTTAAAGTAAAGAAATATATTACACTTCCAGAAATTAGATTTTTAATGTGTAAGTTATACTTAAAATACAAATACAAGAATAAATTACATTGAATCTATTTCAATACTTAATAAATCTGTGTTATACTGTTACAAATTAAGATAATTAATATTTTGAAAAAAAAAATCTTTAAACTTTGAGCGCTTAAGACGCGTAAAAGAGACAATGTGAATGAGTATCAACATATCCAGCCGATTTATAAACACTTTTTGTTTTTAAAAACCATGCGCTCCTTCTAGCCTTTTGAACGTGCCATCCGGCTTGCTATTTTCACTTGCTCTGGAAGTGGAGAGTGAGGCTTCGATCAGCATTGCAATTTGACAACACATCCATGGATGACAACAGGTAATTGTAATTCTAAGAATCGCCATTGTTGCATTCTTTTTGAGGTATATGGTCACTGTTTTCCTTTACAGAAGCAAACCCCCAATTCTGAGTATGACTGACCCCAGACTCCAGGGTTAGATGCCACGCAATAGGTGTTTGAAGTAACAATGTTCGGATTTGTGGTGCATATCCAAGACTTATTTCTGTGAATATATTTATCTAGACATAGTAGTGTGAAAGTCTCTTGGCTAGTTGGTAAAGCAGGGCCGTTGCCACTCCTACGAAGGTTCAAATCGCAGAGACATTTTTGCTCTCTGTCGGGCGTCTACGCTGTGCAAGCGGGTCGTTTCATGCCGGGTGCAAGTCGCGGGCAAATTTGACACAATAAATTCTCAAAATCTTTGTAGAGAACCGCCCAGAATGGACACAGGCACGTTTGCCACACAGTGATAGTCGGAAACTATCTTGTAAAAAAAATACATTAATATAGCAGTAGCCTGGGTTTAACCTAAGCAGGCTGTTGAGACCCTAAGATTAGTTGTCCTATGACAGCCATGCATGACTGATCTTTCTATGTATAATTGAGGCATGACTAACATGGGTAAACTTTAGGTGCTCTCATATAGCTGAAATTAGATATAAATAAATTGAGCATGCCAAACTCCTAGGGCCAGATTGCTATGTAAATGTTTATTTTTTGCATTGGTGATGGTCTTTCCATTTAGCTTCTACATAAAAATTAATGAGAAGAGCGCTTGCTGTTTAGACAAAACTTTAATAGGATCAAACACTTATAAAATGATCTGTAAAACCCATCTATGGAGCAGTGTTGCTGGTATAGAGATCCTTAGTATTAGTCTTGGAACTAAACAGATCAATAGCTGTAGTTCTGTTATATCTAAGCGTAGAGGGAGGGCTTCTACGGAGGAGCAACAGGTGGCCATCATCTTAGAACATGCTTAATTTCTGGTATCATGTGTGGCAGTCTTCCATATTGGTCCTGCAATAGGCAGTGTTTCTAACATCAAGGAAGATTACTCATGTTTATGTAATAATGCTGCTTGGTTGTTCCGAAATGCAGTACTTGACTGTATTTTTTAATTTCATCACACACAATGGGAAGTGAGCTATCAACTTTTTAGAATGCTACAAGTTTAACTTCGGAAAGCAGGTCTTTAAAATTAAATGACAAGGCTTTTATAAAATGCTGTAGTTTCACTATAGTGAAAAATTGAAATAGGTTTCTGAAAATGTTAATGTTACACAACTTCCATACAAAATACAAGCAAACAATTCATAATACAGGGGAAACATAGTCAAAGGATCAGGAAGTCCAAATGTTGAAGCAATGGTGTAGATGACTTTTTGTTTTCGTTAAGTGCCTTTAGTACAATTGAATTTGCCATTTGGAGATGGGTTTTCATTACAAATATTCTGCATTTTATAGTTATTGCATGGCAGAGATATGGTTGTTTTAGCTTAAAAACATTTTTGGATGCATTAGCATTAAACTTCATATTTGCAATCTGTATTGTCATTTTGCCTTGGAATGGTGCTGTGTTGGGCAGTGGCAACCATTTTATTTTGTTTGTTCCATGATATTCCCCCCTGTTAGGTACAAGGTGAGAAGTAGGAAGACTTTCCATTGCAAGATGTGTTGTTGCTCGAAACTGAATTCTTTTGTATGATTGATATATTTTGTTGGTTGTTGATGACTATCGTCAAGAATTGATCCACCCATAGCGAATATTTAATTTTGCAAGTTTATTCAGTGTTGAACATCTATCTAAAGAATGACTATGCTTTTATCAATGTTAGCAAGGATGGAGATCAAGTCATTGATCCTCCATGTAGCGAATTCAATGACAATGTTGACATTGGAATAGGTGAAGTTGAATCTTCTTGAAGGAATCCATAAACTTTGAAACTGGACTGGTTTGAAGTAATCTGAGATATGAAAGGTCACTTCCTTTTCATCTCCAATACCCATTATGTGTTTATTTTTCCTGGTTTTTTCCCAAGGTTTGATGGAAAGCTTGGAAAGGTTAAGCTGAACATGTTCATGATAAACTTCATCTTCACTTGAAATTGTTTCTAAAGTGGTTTTATCGAGTTGATCATGTGTTGGTTTCTGATAGGGATCAAAGTAAAAAAGAGGATTACTCTGAATAAAAACTAGTTCACAATGTTGATTCATTTGTTGTATTTCATCATGTTGGAGCTGCGATTGAGTCTGGAGAAGTTCCACTCTTGCTTGTGAATCATGTAAATAAGTTAGCACAGATTGGAGAGTTGCTTTGTTGGTTGTGATATCGTATCATCAATAGTAGTGAGTATTAAAGTGTTCAATAACTCTAATAATTTGGGTATGAGCCCATTTAAAAGACTTACTAAGGCCATAGAGGGCTTCTTGCAACCCCACCCTTTAACAATAAGACTCAATAATTGAAAATCCAACTCAGAAAATGAAAGGTGTTGGTTTTTACGGAGAATGCACCTGATACAATTCAACTTAGTTTTGATTTGACGCACAAAATACCATTGCAAGTACAATAGAAGAAAATTTAAAAAATGAATGTTTGTAGTTACAATTTGATGTTGAATATAAAGCTGAATTGGTCTCCAAAATGAATGCTTTACCTTCTTAATCACAAATAGGCCTCTCGACTTGAATGTTATGGGTTCAAGATTTGGATAATCTCGTCTTATTTGTTGTGGTGCCAAGCCAATGCTCATTGGTAAAATCTAGTGTATTCAAATCAATTGCTTTATCAGAATTTCTTTCAAACTTCTCCAACTTGCAACTCTTGCAATCTCGGAAGATGGCCGCTGTCATTGCCAACCCTCTAAACCCCACAACTTGCTTGTGACCTTGCAGAGGGTGTTGGCGGTCCTCTCAAACCTGCAACATCTCACAAAAGGGATTTTAAGTCCTTTCTACCCTATAAATTCCTTGTGTGTTTCGCAACAGATTTGATGGACGCACTTGTCTATTAGTCCACATAGGTTGTAAAAACTTGAGAATTAAATGTATTCCTAATGCATTTCCAATGGCTAGCTCTTTAAATACCTATTTTTGGCAACCCAACTTTGATGGACATGCACTTCTTGCAAACACTGCTTCGAAACCCATAAGCATGGCATGTTAAGGAAGAGAGCATCCCTCTTACTCATGGCCATGCCATTCATTGGATGGGTAGTATTGGAGCTCTTGCGGTGACCACAAAAGTGGCAACCGCCTTTGCAGCTGGGTGCCCCTTTTACTGTCCCCAAGACTATTTCTAGGATACCTAAAGGTTGAAATTGAGGGAAATACGACCAAGATATGTGTAACTGAGAGATGAAGCTGTGGCTAAGAATTTTGAGAAAATCTGGCTCATGGAATTCTTTAGTGCCAAGTGCCGTGAATCCTTATAGAACATCATAATAGAAGAGGTGGCTTGGATGGTAGGTTTTGTTAAGATTTTTAAGAGTTGTTATGCCAAGACAAAAGGATGATTGAAAGAATAACAAGCACAACAGAACAAAATATAACACAAAGATTTATCCTAGGAAATTCTCATGGGGGAGAAAGTCCAGCAAAACTTCCTCGATATAAACTTCAACCAAGTATAGTGTAAGACCCCAAAAATAAGACTAGTTGCTTCCTCCCTCTCAGATGGATTGCTCCTTTTCTCTCTAGCGAACTTGCTTGAGTGTTGAGTTGTCCAAATGAGGGAGGCGCCTCACCTATTTATACTGATCAATTGAGAAGCGTAATAACCCAACAGGGCTGACTTCTCCTCTCAACCAGGGCCGGCTTGCCTTGGGAGACTCAAAATAACATTTTAATAATATTTTTGTGGGTACTATTGAATTGACTTACAACGAAGGTTTTACCTCAAAAATTTACATGACCAATTACATCAATGACATCCTTGATCGGAGGAACATCTCCGAAAGGAAGAATACCAATAAAAGTACAAAATATAATTTTTTCCACAGTTACATTTCTTTAATACTCCTCTTAACAAGGAAGGTATTGTATAACAGTAGTAACAACAACAACTGTACAACTGACTGGTAAGTCTATATGTCATAGGATGTTTTCAACAACTACATCAATATCATCATCATTCATGGAACATCATCATCATGGAGCATCATCATCGTGGAACATCATCACGAGCATCATCATTGTGGAACATCATAACAAGCATCATCATTGTGGAACATCATCATCGTGGAACATCATCACGAGCATCATCATCGTGGAACATCACTTACAATATCATCGGTATACAAATACTGAACAACATCCGCAAATGGATGTTGGATCACCCACAACATAAAAATGTTGGAACATCATTGTCCACAAATGAATGCAGGACCATCATCGTCTGCAAATGAATGCAGGACCATCATCGTCTGTAAATGAATGCAGGACCACTCTCAGCATGAAAATGTTAGAGCACTATCGTCTGCAAATGAACGCAGGACCATCCTTAACATAAGAATGCTAGGACACTATCGTCCGCAAATGAATACAGGACCCTCATTGTTCGCAAATGAATGCGGGACCACTCTCAATATGAAAATGCTAGAGCACTATCTTTTGCAGGCGGCAGGACCATCCTCAACATAAGAATGCTAGGACACTATCGTCTGCAAATGAATGTAGGACCCTCATCGTCTGCAAATGAATGCAAGACCACTCTCAGCATGAAAATGCTAGAGCACTATTGTCTGTAGGACCATCCTCAGCATAAGAATGCTAGGACACTATCGCTCGCAAATGAATACAGGACCCTCATCGTCCGCAAATGAATGTAGGACCACTCTTAGCTTGAAAATGCTAGAGCGCTATCGTCCTCAAATGAATGTAGGACCATCCTCAGCATAAGAATGCTAGGACACTATGGACATCTGTAGGCACTCTGATAAATACAACTGTATTGACATACCACTCCTCATATCGAGTTGCCATATCACTCCCTACAGGAAACCACATCACCATCACTTCCTCTTTCTTGGGAGGTTCTTTCGAACTACACCAAGCTTGTCTCGAAAATATTCGAATTTTATATGAGATAGAGGCTTAGTCAACACATCAACAACTTGTTCCTTTGTAGGAACATATTGGAGCTTCACAACTCCTCTTTGCACTATATCTCGGATTTAGTGATACTTTATCTCTATATGCTTTGACTTATCATAAAACATCGGGTTCTTTGTCAGCTTGATGCAACTTTGGTTATCACAATAAATGTTAGTCACATCCATCTCGACATCAAACAATCCTGCCAATAACTTGTGAAGCCATACTGCTTCGTTACAGGCTGAACATGCTACAATGTATTCAACCTTGAGTGTATTGATAGCAACAATGGTCTGCGTTCTATGAAGCCATGAGATCACACTTGATCCCAAAATGAAACAACATCCTGAACTGCTCTTTCTGTCTTCAATACTTCTTGCCCAATCTGAATCAATATAGCCATACAATCTAAATTCATTGTTGGCTGCATATCTGAGGCCACAATCCAATGTACCCTTTAGGTACCTCATCACATGTTTTGCTGCAACTAAGTGAACATGTCGGGGCTCCACCATATACCGACTCAAGGTGTTTACAAAAAAACATATATTTGGGCTTGTATTTGTCAAATACATCAGTGAGCCAATAATATGTCTGTATAGTGTGGCATCTACTCTTTCTGAAGAGTCATCATTCAGGAGCTTCAAGTTTGTCACCATCGAAGTGTTCATTACCTTGCAATCCAACATCCCAAATCTCTTTAGGATCTCAACTGCATATTTTTCTTGGTTTAGGAAAATCTCATCTAGGAGCTGCCATACTTAGAGACTTAGGAAGTAATGGATCATGCCAAGGTCTTTCATCTCAAATTATGCAACAAGCTTCTTCTTACATTCGCTGATGAGCTTCTCTTCCCCTGTAAAAAATAGATCATCCACATACAACAATAATATCATGATCCCGTCATTGACAACCTTATAGTAAAGGTTGGAATTTGTTGTACTTTTGGTAAAGCCCAAGCTCATCAAAAAGCCATCAATTCTTCCATACCACGCTCTAGGTGCTTTCTTCAACCCATATAGTGTTTTCTTCAATCTGCATACATGTGTATTCTTATCATGTGTTTCAAAACTTGGTGGTTCAATGTACACTTCCTCTTCTATAACATCGTTTAGGAAAGTTGTCTTTATGTCCATTTGGTATAGCTTCCATTTCATCTTGGCTGCTAAGGCAAGGATAGTTCTAATTGAAGTATATCTTGCTATTAGGGCAAAAGTCTCTTCATAATCAATTCCTTCCTTTTGAGAGAATCCTTGTGCAACAAATCTTGCCTCGAACTTTTAAATATTGCCATATGCTGAATGCTTTGTCTTGAAAATCCATCTTGAAGAGACCACTGATTTATCCTTCGGTCTTGGCACCACGTCCCAAACATCATTCTTTATGATAGACTAGTATTCTTCGATCATGGCATCCATCCATTCCTTCTTCTTTGATGCTTCCTCAAAACAGGTGGGTTCTTCATCAACAAGGTTGGACATCAAGGCCACATAGTTGGAGTAGAGTCTTGGTCTCTTGCTTCCTTCTGGTGCGCCATATCTTTCTGTTTCTCGGATTATATCACGAGCCCAAGCTAGTCTTCTCTTTGTTGAAATCATCTCATGAGGTGTCTCTATGGGTCTTTGGGGTTCTACCATGTCATGATATTCTAGTGTGAGTTCTTCTTCAACATCTCTAACTAGTGGTCTACTAGTTTCTGCTATTCTAGGAGCCTCCTGCTCTTCTTCATGATCTTCATTTGCATAGTTCTTTCTGGAATTGCTAAAAGTTGCATCTTCATCAAATGTTACATTTCTGTTGATCTCAATCTGACGAAAACCTGGAGTGTAGATTTTGTAAGCTTTTGACTCGTCACTGTATCCAACAAATATCCCCATCTTTCATGAAGGGTCCAACTTTGCTCTTTTCTCCTTGGGAACATGTAAGTAGATAGGACAACCAAATATCTTCAGGACTTCGGGCTTCTCATCGGTAAACATTTTTTCTGTTCTGTACATAAACTGCGGTCCTTGCCGCTTCATCCCATAAGTGCATAGGTAGATCTTGATAATGGATCATGGATTTGCCTGCTTCCATGATAGGTCTATTCTTCCTTTCTGCCACTACATTCTGTTGGGGATTATAGGGTGTAGTAGGCTCCCTCTTAATCCCAGCTTCTTATAGAAGTCCTTGAATTCATTTGAAGTGAATTCTCCTCCATTGTCTGAAGGTCTTATTCTCTTTTCAGAGAGATTCCCGACAAGAGCCTTGAACTCTTTGAACTTTTCAAATACCTCATCTTTACTCTTCAAAAAATATTTTTAAGTCTTACGAGAGTAGTCATCAATAAAAGAGACATAATAAACATACTCGCTTAAGGAAGTACCTGACATCGATCCACACACATCTGAGTGAACAATATCCAAGATCCCCTTTGCTTTACTATTACTGCTTGGAAATGGGTTCTTGGTATTCTTTCCTTGAGCACATCCTTTGCATACCCCTTCATGATTAATCTGGATCTTTGGTAAACTACCTTGCTCATAATTGGCAATGCTTTGTAGTTCACATGAGCAAGTTTTCTATGCCATAGTTTGCATGGACTGATGGTACTAGCTGTAAAAGTTGTATCTGTGTGCCCCTTCAATTTGTAGAGTCCTCCTTCTTCAACTCCATTTACATTTGCATCATCTATTGTCTTTCCTTTCGACCCCATGAGAACTTCACCATCAACAAAAGTAACTCTGAAACCTTTCTTATCTAAAGCTAAGATAGAAAGAATATTCTTCTTTAAACCTAGAACATATAAGACCTCTTTCATCTTCATGGACTTTCCAGATTTAGCTTGTAAGAGGCTTCTCCCATTCCTTTGATGGGGTATTGATAATCATTTCCAAGCTGCACCTTGGTCTTTCTGGGTAAGACATGAGAGAGAGTCTTTGTAACTTGTCATAAGTTTGGAAGCACCACTATTTATGAGCCAAGTATCACTTCCATGAGAGATTGATCCTATGAGAGTTAGAATTAAGACATATTCTTCATTAGAGTCTTCATTTTCTCTAGCCTTCTCTTCATCTGATTCATTCTCTTCGAGTGCATGGGCATGGAACTTTCGGTTCTTGTTTTTGAACTGATCTTTCTTAAGTGGACAATGTCTGGCAATGTGTCCCAACTTATGACATGCATATCATTTAAAAGATGAGTAATCCTTTCTAGGTTTCTTACCTCTTTTAGATTCTTGAGATTTTTTGGGAGGTGATCCTCGATCCTCTCTTGTTTCTTCTATTCTTTGCATGAGCTGCTAGAGCTTGATCTTCATTATCATTTAGCTTCTCTTCTCTATTTGCTATCCTTCCTTCTTCTTCTACACATCTTCCCATAGTTTGTTGGACTTGGTCAACTTTCTTTTAGCACATATTCTTCCGATGAAAGGATCCCATTCTCTTGGAAGACCATTCAAGGTGGTCATTACCACTTCTGCTTCTTCCACCATTTTACCAATGGCTTCCAATTGTTCTTTGACCGAAGATACTCTTGAGAAGTATGATTGCATAGTTTTTGCCTTTTGCATCTTCACACCCTTGAGTTAATTTCTCAAGGTCATTCTTCTATTGCTGTTCTTGCCTTCAAATAGGCTGGTCAGTGCATCGAACATTTCCTTTGGAGTATTCTTTGAAGTTACTTGAGGGATCAAATGATCCTTGATAGAATCAACTACGATCCTCTTAGCTTTGATCATATCCTTCTTGTGCTTGGCTTTTGCTTCATCTCCCTCTGGTTCCTTGACCTCATCTTTGATGTAGCCTTCTAGGTCATGTTCTTCAAGGATGAGCATGAACCTATACTTCCATGCTTTGAAATTCAATACTCCTTCAAGCTTTTCATCAAGCTTGGCACTGTTTATCATCTTTAATGAATGAGAACCTCAAATGGAAATATAGGAGGTAGAACTCACCAATTTGAGGACTGCTTCTGGAACCTGCCACAGGATGACCTAAGGTTGGACAGGAAAGCCCTAATTTTCCAATTGTGGTCACTTGCATATCTAGTTGGAGGAAAAGATGTACCTCCCCAAGGCAAGCTGGTCTATTTCTTGCTTTTCTTGAATCTGTGGACAAAACTTTGAAAAATATGATGCCGTAGTTTCTCCCGTCAGTAGTGGTAGGTCAAAAAATGAAAATCCACAGAACTGAAAACTATTTCGACAGAAAGATGCGTCCTCCTAGGGCGAGTTGAATGGTCCTTCTTTTATGGCTGATCTGTGGAGGGAGTTGTCCGGAATAGTGAGCCCTAGCTTGTTGAATTGCTGGATAAGCTGTTGCACAATGTCTTCTTTTAGGTTGGCTCTGATACCCTGTTAAGATTTTTAAGAGTTGTTATGCCAAAACAAAAGGATAACTGAAAGAATAACAAGCACAACGGAACAATAGAGAACACCAAAATTTATCCTGGGAAACCCCTGTGGGGGAGAAAACCCAACAAAACTTCCTCGATATAGACTTCAACCAAGTACAGTCTAAGACCCCAAAAATAAGACTAGCTGCTTCCTCCCTTTTAGATGGACTGCTCCTTTTCTCTCTAGCGAACTTGCTTGAGTGTTGAGTGTGTCCAAATGAAGGAGTCGCCTCACCTATTTATACTGATTAGTTGAGAAGCCTAATAACCCAATAGAGTTGACTTCTCTCAACTAGGGACGACTTGCCTTGGGAGGCTCAAAATAACATTTTAATAGTACTTTTGTGGGTACTATTGACCCGACTTACAACAAAGGTTTTGCCTCAAGACTTTACATGACCAATTACATCAATGACATCCTCGATCAGAGGAACATCTCCGAAAGGAGGAATGACAATAAAAGTACAAAATACAATTTCTTCCGCATTTACATTTCTTTAATAGGTTCCTTGCTACCAACACGCAGAGGAGATATATGGTAATAACTTGCATGTGATAGCAATAACACGTAGATTGATACTGGTCTCGATACACAAAGGTGATGAGAGTTCGGAGGTGAGTGGAATCCAATCCAGAAATGAATATAATTTAACACATATGTGGTAAGAGTGCACACAATTCATTACAAGACGTAGAAGTCTTTGCATGAATTAGGGTTTCACATACTAGTCTGTATGCATATAACAATCTAATACACCAAAGGTAACGATAGCAGGAGAGGAGTATCACGTAGCATTTGAAAGTACTGGAGCGTGATAGTGATGGAGTTTGAAAGGAATACCAAGTCAATACATAGAGGAAATACCAAACGACACACCAACTTAGAGGAGATAGAACATCGCAGGTCTAAGGAGACCATGTAATATCCCCATTTGAAAATAAGGAATATTATCTCCAAATGTTCAACGGAAATTATGGCTGATTTTTAACTTGATCCCAACAGTGGCTTATGTATAGAAATTTGGATTTGAATTAACATGTGCAACCCATAAAATATACTTTGAACCCACTATAATGTGCTAAATCAGGTCTCATATAAAATTGTGGTGCCTGGTTATTAAATCTGGTTCATGACTTTCTTCGAACACTTTGTATGTAACCTCTTTATCACCAATTTAGAGGAGGAAAGTTCTTGGCTCAATGTAGCAGCAAACAATGATATGTACTTTAGATTTGGTCAAGTATGAACACCTCCATAAGCATAATTTTGAATCGAGGAAGACTAGCTTAAATTTCATTGCAATGAGGGTCTTAATTTCCAACTTGGTCCATACACTTCCTAATTATCACAAATCCTTGCTAACTGCTCGAACTTGATCCTGACACTCCCAAATCAACCCAAATAACTTGCTAACAGACTTCAGAGAGCTGAAATGAAAGTTTTATACCATTACAAAAATATTGCACAACCTTATCAACAAATCTATGCATCGTTCAACCGACAACACCAATATTGGAGCATAATATGATAAAATCTCTGTGAATCTTTATTGTAAATGGATGGAGACAATGATAATACTGATATGAACAACATTACGATGCTTAATGTCTTTTACAACAACTCGAAGCTCAAGAAATACATAGATGGAAATGTACATGTGTGCTGATAGAGTAGATCTAGTAAAATGACGATATCTTGGGCATACAGAAACCTTTTGTAGTGAAACAAAAAGTGTTCCTTATTGGAAACGACCCTTCATATGCAACATAACAGGTCTCATAACCCATAAATGCACGGAACTATCAGAACCATAAGTTCATTCACGACCCATCTACACTGGTCCAAGCTCTAAACTAATTGAAGACAACTCCAAATGATAGTTCTGCCCCCCAATTCGCGCCCACATCAGATATACATGATATCCAACCCAATAGAGATTGTTTGCAATAGAAATGGGATCCAGTTGTGCGCCCTCCTCAACCAGGAACCAACACAACACCTGAAAACAATGGAAAACTAATGCTATAGAATTACTTCAATACTAATGATTTCTTCAAATTTGCAACCAATTCACACATACATCTTATCAATGAAGCTCAGTAGAGAAATCTAAGTGATCCCTCTCAACATCTGCAATGAAGCCCAAATGAAGAGATTTGGATGATCTCCTCCTCTCTACTAGCTAGGGTGGAATCTTTCACCACCGAAACTAGTTCAAAAATGCAAGGGGCACATCTCCCAGGCTTGAAAACCATAAGAGCTTTACAATCAGAAATCAAATCGTCAAAAGATCCCACACATGAGTCCTCACCTTTCTTTTGTAACTCTTCATTCATCTTTCCCCTCCTAGAGTTTTCTCTCTTTAAAATATTAATAAATACCATTTTCATGAGAGGCTGATTCTGGGAGCACATCAACTTCTTTTTTCTAATGTTATTTTGGCTCAATTGGACCTTATCCTTCCTTAAAATTCTAATTAGGAGATGCTTAACTTGATTTGGGGGAGTTACACTACCGTATGGGCCCACTCTTCCCTCATGTGTCCTCCTTGGCTAATTTAGAAACGGGCTTGTCATAAATTGTCATAGATGCTGTCATAGGTGTCATAGCTTGTCATAGATGTCATAATTTCTGTCATAGATGTAATAGATTTGTTATTTTTAGTCCAGGGGGTTACAACCCTTGAGATGCCTTCGTAAGAGGATTCCTTCCACCTTGGATGGGAGTTACACCACATATTTGGACTCATTCCTCCACTAATGTGCCCTCCTTGTCCAATCTGTCCAATGCCACCTTATTTATGAATTTATGGCCATTATTATTACCAAAATTATGGCCCACATCACCCCTTCAATAATTTCTCATGAACTTTACAAAGTGACTTTAGGCCATTAATTCTCAACTCAATTATTTTCCCTCGAACCTTCGGGATTTAAAATGGGGACATTACAGACCAACGCCAATACACATAATACCCATAGTCGACAGAGCTGGTAGAAGAGGTAGTGCGTAGTAAGCTAGGGTTAAGAAAAATGCTTGACTAGCACCATTGAATTTGGAAGGGGAATGGCAGGATCGAGCTAAAAAATATCATGGATTAAAAAAAACTAGTGCTTTGATAGAAAACACCCAAAAAACATAGCTCCCTACAGGCCCTAAGAACTATAGGGCTTTGATACCACTGTTGGAAAGATTTGAATGAAGATAAGGCTCATAAGCGTGTGATTGCATTTCATTAAGATGATACACACACAAATACATATAGATGTGACCCTTGGTTTCATATTCCAAGAGGTCTCTTGGACTCTTTGAAGGCTTGATATCTCTTCTTGTTAACCTATGACTTGTCACATGAATAATAATAATAATATTAAACAATATGCCATAACCCTAAGGATTATGTTTCCAACAGTTGCACTGAGTAGTTCCACTAGCTAGCTCAACTAATTTAGTGTTCATATGCACTTATTATAATTAACTAGGGATATATACCACAAAAGAACCTTGTTCAATCTATGAATTGAGAAATAGTGGTGATGGATAAATAGGGGACATTGGTTAATACTAAATAGCCTACTTGTTGGCTAAACACACATATTATTAAGATAATGCATGATTCAATTGTACTTCCTCCAAATGCTCCTTAACTTTTATTATCCTTGTCTTTACATGGCCCAAAAGTTTCAACAAAGGAAATGAAAATTTGATGGTATCATTGTAATTATCCATGAAACTTGGTTTTGCTAGACTTTATTACACTTGTGACGTGGTGATAGATTATGGCGAGGTGCTTCCATTGAATCAAGCAGTTAGCCTTGTTTTGAGAGTGGATTCTTACATTTTTTTGGTCTCATAGTCCCATTGTTTGTATATAATTTGTATAAAACTCATGTATTTTTTGTGACATTTTGGGTGAAACCCACCACTCATCTTTAGACATAAGAGTACAAGTGTGCTCCCCATGTTCTCGAGATGGGGAAACACGGATATGAAATGTTACCCAGTGCTTCCTTTGTGACATTCCACACAGCAAGGGAAACATTTCCCTTTCTTACATGACCCCTGTGCTCTCCCTTTGAAAAGGGGGATGGCTGGGTGTTGTTCCCCAAAATTCTTCCAATAACTTTCGAGAAAGTTCACAATTTTTTTAAACACAAAGACCCTAAACTCTAATTCATTAAATGTTATTGGTTTTCATATATATTTAAGTCTTATTTTTTTCGATTGGGGACGAGCACAAGAAAAATTGGGGACCCCAATGTCACTTATGATGTTCCCTAAAAGTTTGGGGGTGTCTCCACACATCCCTTGAACATCTTTTCTCGTTCTCATACACCCTTGTCCTAGAAACTTGGTGGAACATTGGTTAGACAACTTGTGCAATGATCCAAAATTTCGTCTATTAGCCAACTTTGCAACCCAGATTTATGCAACAACATTTGTAAAGTAGTTTAACACAAAATTTTGTTATATTAGGAAAATAATACCACAACCTATGAATAGGTTTCATCCTCTTAGATAACGGATTCTTCTTGGCTACACCTTGCATGCATGAGCAAAATATGGGAATGTACATGCCATGTAAACCACCGCTCATCTAAAAAATGAAATTTTTGTACAAGAGGGTGATTGGCGAGAGTTGAATGTGCATGGATTTGAGGTTTCATCTATTCCTTAGGGATTTTCTTTCTTAAATTATTTACTTGCCACTCAAGAAAAGGAACAAGATGGATGGATGCCACTTGTCCCAACACTTGTCATTTGTTTTGTTCTTTGTTACACCATATGCCCCCCATTCTCTCTTTCTCCCATGGTCGCAATCATATCCACGTTTCTATATTTATTTGCATCTTATTTACATATTATACACATGATTGACTCTCAAATCCCATCATTTTAGGATATGTGAAATATACATTGTATAAATTCACATCCTTAATGGGGCCTTGGTTTTGAGCTCCTTATGAAGGATGACGCCATCTAGACTTTATGATTTATCATTTACAACTTAGGGTATCACCCCATCAACCATGAAATAAATTTATGAATGGAATTACATTCCCAATGGGGCCTTGGCATAAACATGTTAACACCATGGCAAGCAAGGTAACATTACAATGGTCCACCTACTTTAACATTTGCATCATTTACAAGGTTTCAAAATGGGGTGTCAGATTTCTTCTCTTAAGATAAGCATTGTTCTTGATGGAGTCTTACACTAGCCACTTCAACAACTTTGCTCCTCGCCTTCACACAATGTGAGTGATTGTGACATTTTTCATCATTTGTCAAGGAATTTTGATGCTTTGGTTACTCTACATTGTTGACTACTCTTGGGCAAAGGAATACAAGTATTGTTTTGCATTAACTTGTTGTTCTTGAGCTATAAAAGGATGTGATTGCAAGCAATGACACAACAACATGAACAAATAATATCTTGAGAACATAATGCATAAATTACAATAGGAAGAATATAACCCATTGCATTATAGAAATAATAACAGTCATTTTTTCATGTATGATTTCCCAAGACTTTGGCACATAAGGAGGCTTTTGCTAATAATTAAATTGTAGCCTTGTCGATGACAATTGGGTTAAGGTGTCATTGCTAGCTTAGGTGCTAAGTACGAGTTTCTAGGCAAAACCCTCCACTAGCATTTATATTAGAACAAGGGAAGCAACATAGGTACACCTTGGTATCTTGCTTGTTAAAACAAGAGAAGAACTGAATATACATATCTTGCTAAAACAAGGGGATCACCAAATATGCACAAAAACAAGGGGAGCACCAAATATGCACACCTTGATAACCTTTTTGCTATAAACGGGAAGTACCAATGAAGTGAGGTGCGGCAATGCCAAATTATATATTGTCACAACAAGACTTCAGATATAATTCTTTCACAATGTGTCAGTCCTTAACATAATCATCATAATTTCAATGTGTTTATCCTTTTAAATAATGTTACCATTTTGGATGATATTTGCTAGCACTTCTATGCTTGCTTGATAGAACTCATGGCTCATAAATAATTTGGTCGTTTGTCCTCATTAAGATTGCAAAAACATCTCTCAACCAACATGCAAGTGTTTGAGATATCAAATTTTTAATATCTTTTTACAAAACTTTGATCTTCATAATGAATAAATGATCACAAATGTCATAGTTGATACAAGGAATAAGCCCCTTGTAGGAAGGCATACATGCTTTTGTTCATTGATGTGTTGATATGCTTATCATAACTTGATTCCTTCGTTACATCTATATGAGTGACTCATGATAGTGTGGTTTAAGTCAGTATGAATATGAAAAATGTAACACTCATAATGCCTTAGGCCATATGAGAGGGAGCAATTATCATCTCTCATGGATTTTTCCATGAGTGGCCATGTTTATGCGTATTATAGTAGTCATGAGAATATCATGAGAATATCGATGATATGTCTCACCATATAAGAATATTAGGGAAGTCCAACTATAAGAATGTCAATAATAAGCATATATGAAAGTACCAAGATTGATTGTTGTATGTAGAGATGCCAACCATATTTGTTCATAAATATATTAGAAACCCCAAGTCAAAAAAATACCAATAAGGTTCACATATAAGAATGCCATGAATAAGCATGTGTAAGAGGTACAACATTCATATATATGCTCCAACTTCCTAGTATATCCGATAGATAAGATAAGATAATTTTATTAATGTCCAACAAATGACCAAAAAAGTAGGTAAAAGGGGATTGCTGAGTAAAATGATGTCAATACAAAGCGGGAGTCCAAATTGATTCCTATAAAGAGTAAGATATCGAAACTAAAGTATGGATCTATGCTAAAGCCTAAAAAGCCTTCATCTTTGAGAATCGACAAATGCATTGAGAGAGAGATACACAAAGGGGATGAATCCAGGAACTAGAAAGCAAATAATGGTGTAGGTATGTCATGGTCTACTAGATCCATCTCTCTCTTAGCTCTGAGGTCAAATGAAGAAAACTTAAGATAGAATAACTAGTGGATGTTATTTTGTATCTTCGAGGTACTCTTGCATTAGGTGCCTAGGTGCAGGAGCCCGAGATGATGGGGTCTCATTAAATGTCATTAAGTGACTTTATTGTGTATTTATTAAAGTACTTTTTGATGTGACTTTATGATTTTAAAGTGAGATGTACTTTATTAAAGCGATTTTCACTTTATAAAGTGACTTTCACTTTATAAAGTGACCTTAAGTTATAAAGTGTACTTTTTAATTATTTAGGGTAAAAGGGACTTTTTGAAAAGAGGAGATTTTATACAGTTATGACTTGAAAGATTTAAGTCATCTTGAGAATATATCTCTGTGTTAGATCTTGTGGGCCAAGATCTAATCTCGACCCTAGAATTCGAAAAGACAATGGAGTTACCCTAATGAGAAAAATAAAAAGAGCATGAGACTTCATTTTTTATTCATTCAATAGAAGTTGAGTGAGAGGCACGAACTCTAAGAGAAGAGTAAGGGGCTCGATTTTCTAGAGGAAGAGAGAGTGTTTTAGAGCAAGGAGAAATGAGGATGGAAGAGGTTGCTTGATTAGCACTCAAGAGGAAGAGGCAACTGGAAGGGGCACACATTCCTAGGCTGGAAGCACACCTTTCGAGACAAGAAGGGCACAAATAGCGAGGCAAAGACAACAACATTATTTTCTATAGTTTGTACATGCATTAATGAGTATGCTTGTACAATGAATTTTGGAGGCCATACTATACCTTCATGCACAAAAATCAAAGCTGATTTCTGGCACAGTTCCTAAGGAATTTTTTGCTGAGTAGTGGGTTGTACTACTGGTACATAGGTACATAATTTTTGTACTATATTTTTTGCCTGTATAATTATTTTTTATGAATGTACATTGCTGGTAGTACAGGTTGTAAGGTTAATTGGTATACTTCTCGAGAACAAGAGAAAGTACAATGTTGTTGTTATTGCTATCTAGCTATGTAATCATTTCTGAGAAGCTCCATCATAATAAAACTCTCTTGGACTGGTTTTCCCCTTAGGTTTTTTCCAGGGTTAGTTTGACCAAAATCCTGTGTCTTAACTTGTATGACAGTCTGTTGATTTTATGATTTTCCATTGCTAAAGTTGCTTGATGAACGATATATGAGCTTACAATCACTTATAAATTGAATGCAAATGAAATGTGGTGATTTGTATGCTTGTAGAAGTTTAATATCATAAGTTCATTAAGTGTTTGACGAAATCTGTGAGTGAATTTGTGCACAATTTTTGAGATTTCTTCATGGTATTAGAGCTAGGGCTTTGAGTTGGACAGTGGACTGTTTTTACCAGCTGCTTGCAAGAGAGTTGCTGGTTGGTGCTGCTGAGAAGTAGTTTTTGACATAGTGGGTTGAGTTGTTGGACTTGCATTTTCAGTGAGATGGCCACTGGGTTGAGGATAGAGGAAAGGGTGGACGGTGTAGCCAATTTCAGTCCTTGGAAAACTAGGACTGTGCTGATTTTGCAGGAGAATGAGTTGTGGGACATCGTGAATAGCACTCAAGCTAAGCCGGTGGTGTTAGATTCTTGAGATTGGACTGGTTTTCCCTTTAGGGTTTTTTTCTAGGGTCAGTTTGACCAAAATCATGTGTTTTAACTTGTATGATAGTCTTTTGTTTTTATGATTTTCCGTTGCTAAAGTTGCTTGATGAACAATATATTAGCTTACAGTCACTTACAAATTGAATGCCAGTGAAATGTGGTGATTTGTATGCCTGTAAAAGCTTGATATCAGAGGTTCATTAAGTGTTTGACTAAATATGTGAGTGAATTTGTGCATAGATTTCGAGATTTCTTCAGTGGAAGATTTGGACTGCCGACTGAGTTGTTGCCTTGAAAGTGTTGCTCATCGCTGGAGTTTGGATGATGTGGTTTACTTGATGGTAAGGGATCTGGTTTGGTTGGATGATCTTGTTTGCTTGTCGGTAAGTGATATGGTTTGACATTGTTGTTGAGGTCGCTAGGAAGGGAGGATGGTCCCTCTAATCTGCATTGATCTAGAGAGGGAAGTAATGTTGCTATTAGTTGTTAGATTTTCATAAGATTATAGCAATATATCTTAATTGCATTAATTAATAAGATCACTAGATGATAGACAAAGCACAGAACAATAACGCGAGTATTTTTATCCTGGGAAACCCAAATGGAAGAAAACCCAGCAACCTTCGTCTAGAGATAATAATTCTGAGATCAGTGTACAATGAAGAAAGAGAAAAAGATGGAAGTATCTTCCAGAGATGGAAACCCCAAAAATAGTCTTCTTCAGTATATGCGAATTTCTCTCTCCCTGAAAACTGCGAACTTCTCTTGTGCTGCTGCTATGCTGCTGTGTAGAACAATGATGAGGGGCGCCTTTTATTTATACAGATTTTCCACTAATAATTTAACTGGGGCCGACTTCTCTTGGGGGAGCAATATAATTTATATTTTATAATTTATTTTATCTTTTCTATTGCTTGCTTTTCTCCCCAAGGTCTACATTGTTCTTCTAGGGTTTGTATGATTGATTACAATAAGTTCATCTCCTGTAGGAGGTACAATACAAGAACAATAAGAATAGCTTTTGAAGTTGCACAAACTCCAACACTCCCTCTCAACAAGGAAGGTATTCTTCTGTCTTCATCAGTATCACGATCATTTGGGTTTCATCTGTACATATATACTGTCTATATCATCTCTAAACGTAATGAAGGTTGTCCTTATGAATTTGTTCTATCGGGATGTCTGAGAGAAAATATCCTGCTACCTATCCGTCTCTACTGCCGATGGAATACTTCCATGCTTGGCTAGAGATCCTGAATGAGCAAATATGTATGAACATCTACTACCTGTTTGTCTCATCTGGTGATGGGGTACTCCCATACCTGGCTGAGAACCTGAACGAGTAATTGTGCATGACCATCTACTACCTGTTTGTCTCATCTGCCGATGGGTTACTCCCATACCTGGCTGAGAACTTGAATGAGTAGAGGTACCTGTGCAACCACACGACCATCTGCTACCTGTCCGGTGCATCTGTCGATGGGATTTCTCCCATACCTGGCTGAGCAAAGGAACCTGTGTGAACCCGACCATCTACTACCTGTCCGTCTCATCTGCCGATGGGATTTCTCCCATACCTGGCTGAGAACCTGGACGAGCAGAGGTACCTAGACAAAAGTATGGTAAATGTCTCTCAGTCATCTCTCCCTCTCAAGGAGGGATACGTTCTCTTCTACTCCAAGTCTTTCGCTAAAGTATTTAAGCTTCTTCTTGGGAAGAGGCTCGATGAGAACATCTGCAGTCTGGTCATCTGTCGAAATATATTGGAGCTAGACCGCACATTTTTGCACCATATCACATATGAAGTGATATCGAATCTCTATGTGCTTCGACCTGTCGTGAAATACAGGATTCATTGACATCTACACACAACTCTAGTTATCACAGTGAATCACAGTTGGCTTTGGAATCTGGCTAAACAATCCTGTAAGAAGTTTAAGAAGCTAAACTGCTTCTCGGGTTGCTGAACTAGTAGCCATATAATCGGCCTCTGCAGTATTGAGAGCTACTGAGTTCTGCTTCCTATTGTACTAGGAAATTACTGCAGAACCCAAACTAAAACAACATCTTGAAGTGCTCTTCCTATTTGTAGTGCATTCGGACCAATCCGATTCTGTAAACCCTTGCAATCTCAAGTCATAATCTTAATTATATCGTAGATCATACCCCACAGTGCCACGTAAGTATCTGAGCACATGTTTTGCAGCAGTCCAATGAATCTGCCTCGGTTCGCACATGAACTGACTGAGGGTTTTCACAACAAAACAAATATCAGGTTTGGTGTTCGTTAGATACATCAAGGACCCAATCATCTGGCGATACATAGTGGGATCGATCAAATTTGAATCTGAAGCAAAATCTCTCAGCTTCTTCAAATTTGCATCCATCGGAGTAGCTATGGACTGCTGTCCAAAATTCTGAATCTCTTCAGTATATCCATGGTGTATTTTTCCTTGACATAGGCAAATCTTCTTCTGCCTTTATCATACTTCTAATCTCAAGAAGTAATGTATCAATAATGTCATTGACAAAGGATGTCTTCACATCCATCTGATACAACTTCCATCTCATAGCTGAAGTAATAGAAATGATCTGATGGAAGTATATCGAGCAATAGGAGCAACTGTCTCATCATAATCGACTCCCTCTTTCTGAGAGAACCCTCTGGCAACAAATCTGGCCTTGTATTTTTCAATGCTCCTATCTGCTCCATGCAAAGCTTCATGCTCCTCTGCATTCTGCAAAATTTGTCGTGCCCATCTAGGTCTTTTACTGCCATATCTATGGGAGCATCATCTGGCTCAACTAGATCATTGGGACTGATCGGTTTATTCGTTTCTTCAGACTCCCTCTTAATGTTTGGAGGGGGAGATGATCTCATCTCTTCATCGTCATCGATCTCCATATATGATCCTCTTCCTTTTCGGATAGCCATTTCTTCTTCAAAGGTTGCATCCCGACTGACTTCGATTTGTCTTGATCCTGGGATGTATATTCTGTAAGCTTTTGAAGAATTGCAATATTGCATGAATGTTCCCTTCTTGCATGAAGGTTCTAACTTGGGCACATGAATGTAGACTGGAAAGTAATTATTCATCTTGGTGACGACCAGGTTCATCAAGGATCCTTCAATTGTCTTGTTCGAGTCACGACAACAATGTCGTCAGGTTTCTATCTAATGTAATAGATTAGAATCCTTGCCTTTGAGGGGTAACTCTTTCTGTCTCTCAGAAGTCAGTTGAGTAAATCTTGTTGAAGCAGTAGACAAATTGACATTCGTAGAAGCTTTCCGCTTCTGATCACCAAATCTCTGCATGAGATCATTTTGGGTCTGAGAGTCATAATACATGCTTCTAGAGGCTTTCTGCTTTCGTTCCATCCGTATATCAATGGGATCACTTGTCCTAATAGATCATGGCATTTCCTACAAGTCAAATCTCGTCAGATGGTTAACGATATTTCATAATCAATGTATTAACAAAATAATGTAAGCAACCTTTTAGTCAATGCTTCGACATAACACACGTAAGGCCATTATTCGGATGCTTATGGTCTCCATTATAGCATACCATTAAGAGTGTGTACTACTCCAATATGTTATAAAGGAGTCCTCATCCTAGATGGGTAGTGCAGCATGACAAGCTATTTAACTAGATCTGTGTAAAACATTTTAAAAAACAACTAGATCTAATCTACTAGAGCATGTAAAATCAAATACTTATCTTTTGTAGATTTGTGGGTGGGCTCCCATTGTCAGAGTCCACTGGTCTTCATATGCTTGCTTGACAATCATCATAGTCTGGATCATTATATCATTTCTTACAAGTAGAACTCTGAACGATCATCATTCCTTGGCTCCTTGCGAGGAGGATCTTCTTCTACATCAGCAGTTGAAGCTCCATGCTGCCTTTTGTTTGAACTTCGACAGCTACTGGCATAATGACCGTATTTCTTGCACTTGTAGCACTTTTTTGTAGTTTTGTGGGTGGGCTCCCACTGTCAGAGTCCACTGGTCTTCATATGCTTGCTTGACGATCATCATAGTTTGGATCATTATATCATTTCTTAGAAGAACTCTGAACGATCATCATTCCTTGGCTCCTTGCGAGGAGGATCTTCTTCTACATCAGCAGTTGAAGCTTCATGCTTCCTTTTGTTTGAACTTCGGCAGCTATTGACATAATGGCCGTATTTCTTGCACCTGTAGCACTCTTTGTAGTTTTGTGGGTGGGCTCCCACTGTCAGAGTCCATTGGTCTTCATATGCTTGCTTGACGATCTTCATAGTCTGGATCATTATATCATTTCTTAGAAGAAGAACTCTGAACGATCATCATTCCTTGGCACCTTGCGAGGAGGATCTTCTTCTACATCAGCAGTGAAGCTTCATGCTTCCTTTTGTTTGAACTTCAACAGCTACTGGCATAATGACTGCATTTCTTGCACCTGTAGCACTGTATCTGAGATAAATCCTTCTCTTGTTTCTTCTGATCTGGGGGAGACTTGATCTCTTATCTTGGTGCTTGTGATTGAAGGACTTCCTTCCCCTTCCCTTGCCTTTCTTAGCATGAGATATGAATGCTTGGTTCTCCTCAGGTTGAGTGCTATGAAGTCTTTGGCGTGCAGCTATTCTCGTCTCTTCTTGAGTGCATTCTGCCCATAGCTTATCAAATTTGGGTAGCTTGGTTCGACCACTTATAGTTTGAATGAAAGAATCCCAAGAAGGCGGGAGACCATTGAAGGTGGTCATAACGAGATCCTTTTCTTCAAGATTGTCTACACTGGACTTTAGTTTGTCCTGGAGCTCGGTGATCCTTATGAAATATGAGGCAATATTCTCGGACTTCGTCATCTTCATATTTGATAGTTTATTCTTCAATATGAGAGCCACATTGATGCTACTGTGTTCAAATAGTTTCTTCAAGGTTTTGAACATCTTCCTTGCTGTTGTCTTTTTTGAGATCTGAGGAACCAAGTGGTCTCTAACTAAGTCCACCAAAATTCTTCTTGCTTTGGCATCATTCTTCCTCTAGCGAGGTTTGTCTTCTTCGACTTTTGATTTTGGGACCTTTGCATTTACACACTGTAATAGGTCATTTTCAAGAAGAGCCCTAGACTTGAAAGCTCCATTCAGACGATCTTCAACCTTCATGCTGATCATCTATAGATCTGGATCTGAAACCCTAGCAGAGACTAGGTCAAAACTGAAGTTTGGAGTTTTAGAAAATTGACTCCACAGATAAATGTGCCCTAGAGAGGCGAGTTGAGAAGAGGTAGAGTCGAGCCAAAACTGTGGAGGGAGTAGGTTAGAAACTGAAACCCTAATTTCTGTTGCAGCTATAGAATTAGGTCAAAAATTGAAAATTCCCAGAATTGAATTCTGCCTTCACCAAAAGATGTGCCCTCCTTAGAGCGAAATTTCCAAGGCTATTTTTCTACCAAAAGGTTGAGTGAAGACCTTTAAAGATGAAACCCTAGTTCCGACAGAGTTTCGACAATAAGTTTTTCTAGCGCTGCTCTGAAACCATGTTAGATTTTCATAAGATTATAGCAGTATATGTTAATTGCATTAATCAATAGGATCACTAGAAGATAGACAAAGCACAAAACAATAACACGAGTATTTTTATCCTGGGAAACCCAAATGGAAGAAAACCCAACAACCTTCGTTTAGAGATAATAATTCTGAGATTAGTGTACAATGAAGAAAGAGAAAAAGATGGAAGTATCTTCCAGAGATGGAAACCCCAAAAACAATCTTCTTCAGTATATGCGAACTTCTCTCTCCTAGAAAACTGCGAACTTCTCTTGTGCTGCTGCTATGCTGTTGTGTAGAATAATGAGGAAGGGCACCTCCTATTTATACAGATTTTCCACTAATAATTTAACTGGGGCCGACTTCTCTTGGGGGAGCAATATAATTTATTTTATCTTTTCTATTGCTTGCTTTTCTCCCCAAGGTCTACATTGTTCTTCTAGGGTTTGTATGATTGATTACAATATGTTCATCTTGCGTAGGAGGTACAATACAAGAACAGTAAGAATAACTTCTGAAGTTGTACAAACTCCAACATTAGTTTGTCTCTTGGATCCCCTAAGTAATGGAGCATCGTAAAAAACGAAGTAATCCTTTTGGTGGAATTCGGTCTAGGAGGAGGCTGGAGAATGTGGGAACAGAGCTTGAGGGCCTCTTGAATGTATAAGGCCAAGCATCTTTAGTTAGGTTACCTGAAGAATCTAGAGGAGTTTGCGGCCCCCTGAACTGGCGATGGAGTTGCTCAGGAATCTCATAGTAGATTGGACAACGTAAGATGAAGTGGTCCTCTATCTTGACCTATCCAATAAAGTACAACTAGGAAACCTTGTATTGTCGGTCAATTTGATGGTCAACCTCAACTTGAAGTCTGTTTGAGCTTACTAGAAATTGTACTAGGGGAGTACGAAGGGAGTACACCTAATGGCTTAGTGTAGAAGGCCATCTTTAGACGTAACCTTTTGAGGGTTAGTCAAAATGACCTATACAAATTCTTTGTAATTATTATCCTGGATGATCTTGTTTAGCTCTTGCTTGGTAGAAGTGGACAGGTGCATCCAAGGAGTATCTAAACGAAGGAAGATGGTCCATCAAAATACCCACCAACTCCAAAAGATTTGAGATCCTTGCAAACCAAAATTGAGCACAACCAGAAGGGTTAGTTGAAGCAATGGGTTTGATGAACAATAGGCCAAGTATGAATGCTAGTCTTGTCCTTTTGTCGAGTTGATGAAACTCTGAATACGATGCAAGGGTGAAATAAGGTTGAACTCAATCTCAAGTCAGAAGGGTCAAGCGTTGAACTCTGCAATAATGTTGGGTTGAGGTTTGATTTTCTTGCATTTGATGATCTGTTGAAGGAGAAGGTTCTACACTCTCTTGGTTGAGGTCCAATTAGTCTCTAGCAAATAGGTCCCCAACACTTCTGATCCATAAAGAACTATGGGTTGGACAAGGGTATCCACGAGGGACATTTTGGATGGTATGTCCTAAAAATTGTGTCTGAAGCATTCTCTCTTGAGAAGGGGTAAGGCTTCGTACCCCTTGTTGATCTAGGGTTGAAGAGCATGTCTTAGATTGATTTAAGGCCTTGAGAATTGCACCCCCAAGCAGGTATAGGTGTTGGTGACGTCGATCTCCTCCCCGTTGAGAAAGAAATGGTGGTCCACAAGTACCTTCTTCGATCCATTCGATATATCCATTCTTCAATCCATTCAAGATTGTACCCCTTGTTTTAAATTTTACCTAAGTTGATCATCATTTTTTAAAGGTCATAGGAAGAGAAACCACACACACACACACACACACACACACACACATATATAATTGAAAAATGCTTGGTCTGGCTCTTACATGAATAAGTAATGTACAAAGACATTTTATTTCAAAAGATTGGGCTACAGACATAGCCATCACAACCACTAGCTAGAGCTAAAATCAGGTTGATTATAAACAAAAGAATGCTCTCTTAACCAAATAAATCCCGTTGGGCATAACACAACAATATGAGAAATCCATAGCAAAATAGAACAACAAACGATCCTCGATCCAAAATAAATTAAGTACAACAACTAACAAAATTTAGGAGAAGTCTAGCATTTGGTGATAGATTGTCATGGTCCTTGGGGTTTGGTCCCTATCCAAGCTCAAGTTCAATCACTATAGGTTGCTAGACATCATTGTTGAGGTCATGGAATCATTCAACCTCAAAAATGGAAAGAAAAAATGTTGGGAACTTATCATTCTGAAACTATGTTGTGTAAGGGAAGGGGTGAACTTTATTGGTGTACTTTTTGATTGTTGATTGCATGTCCAACTCGATGGTGTTGTCTGCCCTTGAATTTTGCGATTGTTGAGATCAAATTGAGTGTGCTGGAGAGGCACCTTGAGGTTCTATTCTCATGGTATAAGGCTGCCTCCCCAGAAATCAAGAGTTTCGTTAGGTGGGCCACATGTATTTCCACCTTTTGCACTTGTATCATAACCTGTATGTGCAAACTTGCACAAATTAGTATGTCGTCAAAGTGTGTGAATCTTTTAGCAAGTTGCCCATTATTATTGAAGCATCATTCCTTTTCTTCCAAATGAAAATTAGTATCTCCACTCTTATCATTTGCCATGAGATTTGAACCTCAACAATCCAAGGAGTGTTGCAACATGAACTAGTAGGTATAGTTAAAACCTTAAAGAACACCGTTGGTGCAGCTACAACCTAGAGGTGTTATCCATTGTCACCTCGATAACCACCTATTTGAACTTTCGGTTGGCTCTTCTCCAGCTTGAGGGGGACTTCCCTAGCTAGGAATGCTATGCTATGGCGATAAGGGCACATAGTAATTTCAAAGAGTTAGCCTTAGCAAAACTTGAGGTCTTCTTTTGTAGTATAGGTGATGGGAGGGTTTTGGAGACTAGTGCCAAACCCCAAGGCATATGGATTCTTCACGCAATCCCCCCTTGGTCCTTGTTTGTAAAAGTTTGACTAGAACCTCTGCAAAGCAAGACACGTTCCTACCCAAAACTATTCAAGCTTCATGCAAAATTTTACCAAGGAAGGGTGGTTCTTTGGTACACCTTGTTAAGTTTTCTATGTTGTTATAACTTAAGTCCTAACTTGATAAGCATTTAATACATTTTCACAATAACAACATAAAGAGGATCATTGAAAGAAAAACAATCATAAGGTACACAACAATTTACCCTGGGAAACCCTAAAGGGAAAAACCCAACAAAAACTTTCTTAATATAGATTACCAGAATGCAATGGCCAAAGAACAAGGTCTCATAAGAGGGAGAGACCAAACCCCAAGCATAAGAGCCAAAACACCAAAGACACTAGACCTTCTCCTTTCTCTCTCTTGCGTAATACAAGTGTGAGTGAGTGTGTATAAATGAGGGAGGGTGCCTCCCTATTTATACTAATATTCTAACTGACATTTTACCTAACTAGGCTGACCTATCTAATTGACAGGGCCGACCTACCTAGGAAATCTCACAATAATAATTATATTATTTTTTTCGGGGTACTAATGACCCGACTTACAACGAAGGGTTTACCTCATGACTTTTACATGACCTTTTACATTAGTGACATCTTTCGAAGGAGGATTAATAATCATGTAAAGTACATGTAGAATATTCTTCGAAGTTACATTATTTCAACAATCCCCCATAACAAGAAGGGTATTCTACTATAAAAAACAACTGGTGTGACTCTACATAACATCATCGGAAGGAGAGAGGAGGCATCTCCATCATCATCTTTTGGAAGATCGTTTGGTACATCTATAAATCATCATAAGTTTTGAACAACATCATCATCTACAACATGGAGCTAGAGCATCATCATTTGCAGCATGGATTTGGGGCATCATCATCTGCAACATGGATTTGGTGCATCATCATTTGCAATATGGAGCATCATCATCTGCAACATGGAACTGGAGTATCATCATCATCTGTAGTATTGAACTGGAGTATCATCATCATCATCTGCTGGAACATCATCATATGCAGCATGGAACTAGGCATCATCATCTGCAGCATGGAGCTGGAGCATCATCATCATCTGCAGCATGGAGCTGGAGCATCATCATCATCTGCATAAAAACTGATACATCACTAGCAACGACAGCACGAAGTTGGTTCATTAGCATAAAGCTGGAATAACAACAACAACAACAGCACGAGGCTGGCTCATCAGCGTAAAGCTGGAACAACAACAACAACATGTGATAGGTATAACAACATCATCAATATCTCAAGGCTAGAGTAACATCATCTATGGCAGGTGTATTAACAACCAACACGATGCTTCTGTTCGGAATTACAGAATCATGGACAACACAAGTGATCCTTTCCTTTCGGAATTATGGGATCATGGACAACATATTTGTGGTACTCAGGCGATCCTTCCTTTTTCGGGATTACAGGATCAAGTCTTTGCGGAGCTACCAATACTGATCACAGCTAACACATACATACACAGGATGATCCCTCCTTTCATAATTACGAGATCAAGTCCACTAACATCTTGGACGATCCTTCCTTTTGGAATTGCGAGATCAAGTCCACTAACATCATGGACGATCCTTCCTTTTGGAATTACGGGATCAAGTCCATCCAAATCAACTTTTAAGACGATCCTTCCTTTCGGAATTACAGGATCTAGTCTAAAGATGATCAATCCCAACATCTTGGATGATCCTTCCTTTCGGAATTATGGGATCAAGTCCATCAACATCTTGGACAATCCTTCCTTTTGGAATTACGGGATCAAGTCCATCAACATTTTGGACGATCCTTCCTTTCGGAATTACGAGATCAAGTCCATCAAGATCAACACTTAAGACGATCCTTCCTTTCAGAATTACGGGATCAAGTCTGAGGATGATCGATCCCAACATCTTCAAAGATTCTTCCTTTCGGAATTACAGGATCATGTCCATCAACTTCTTGGACTATCCTTCCTTTCAAAATTTACGGGATCAAGTACAAGGATGATCAATCCCAACTAAGCTACTGTAATATCCCAAATCCCGATATTTTCTATTTCTATGCAAATATTCTGATACAACTGGGCATGCAAACTGCCATGCAAAAATCCCTATTTTATAGCAAAAACTAGGGTTAGGGTTTGTGAGATAGAATGAACACTTACCACTGATAAGCTGGCTGGACTGCTCCTGAGAGAGTATGCAAGCATCAAGAACTGAATCGAAGATGGACTGATATCTTCTGCTTCCGGTGAAACCCCAGCAGCAAGAACCCCCAATCAGATAAGGGTGACATTTTCAGTGAGGGAGGTGTCCGATGAAGCTGCCAATTTGCAGGACTGATAGCCTTCCCGTGCCGGAGAGAATGCTTGGTACATGCGGGATTTCTGAGATCTCTAGGCAGGATAGCGACTTGCTTTAGAGAGACAGCTGCTCACGCCCCCTGGATCTCGAAATTGCTGACAACTGCTTCGGATGAGCATGGACGGATCTGATAATCACCGGGTACCGGAGTATGATGCTGATGATGAGAATGGTGCCTGAGTTTCGGAGTAAAGCTAAGATCTGAAGGCCCTGCAACCGATTAGGGCTTTCTGGCTGAAAACCCCCCCTTGCGGCTGCACACGTGTCCCTGCAACGATCTATACCATATATTGGATAACTTATGAATGAATGTAAGAACAAATGGTGAACCTGTATGGCTTACCCGGAATGAGACTAGGATAGATGTTTCATTGCTGAAATCCCTTTAGCTGAAGACTCCGTCTCCAACCCCAACTGCTGTGCGGCACGCTGTGTTGCTATCCAAGAGCTCCCAAAATAATAATAATCAAAAGTGAAGTCTCCTTTCGCTTTATCCCTCTTTTATAACTTTCAACTGCGAAAACCCTAATCTTTGACCTAATTAGGTCACTTTATCTTCTAATTTGCAGTTGACTTGTATGCATGCGGATGGAGACTTAAAGAGTGCATGCATCATTAAATAATGCTTGGATGGCATGCATGGAGGTGGCCTTTGGCCCCGGTGGCCCTTCTTGACCAATGATGATGCCCTAGATCTTCTATGGATGGCATCGGTCCTCAGTTGATTCCCTAGCTGTTAGTAACAGCTCGAACCCACAAGAATCACATAGGTTAGCGGTTTTGGGCCTCAAGGCCTAATCGGAAGAGGACATTACAACTACCTGTTATGATTAGAATACCATAGTATCATCAATACTACTACCCCTTTCGAGGGAAGTCCTTACGAGAAACACCTATCTTGTCTCGGAAGTGTTCAAACTTCATACGAGACGAAGGCATAGTCAACACATCTGCAACTTGCTCGTCTGTGCTCACATATTGGAGCTTTATAGCTCCCTTATGCACCATGTCACGAATGTAGAAGTACTGGATTTCTATTTGCTTCGTCTTATCATGGAATATGGGGTTCTCTGTCATCTTCATGCAACTTTGGTTATCACACAAAATCACAGTAGCATCCGTCTCTAGATCGAATAGATCTGTCAACAACTTTCGAAGCCATATGGCTTCACAACTGACGAAACAAGCTACAATATATTCTGCTTCTGCAGTGCTGAGAGCAACACTAGACTGCTTCTTTCTTAGCCATGAGATCATGGTTGACCCTAAACTGAAACATCCTCCTGAAGTGCTCTTTCTATCTGAGACACTTCCTGCCCAATCTGAATCTGCATAACCATACAGTCTGAAGTCATGATCTCTAGTATAACTGAGACCATAGTCTACCGTACCTTTCAGGTACCTCATCACATACTTTGTAGCTACCATGTGAACATGTCTGGGCTCAACCAGATACTGACTCAAGGTGTTCATAGCAAAGCATATATCTGGCTGGATATTCGTCAGATACATCAATGAACCAATGATCTGTTTGTATAGTGTCACATCCACTAATTCTGACAAAGCATCAACCAACAACTTCAAGTGTGTATCCATGGGTGTGGCCATGGCTTTACATTCCAACATGTCAAACCTTTTCAGGATTTCTACTGCATACTTCCCTTGGTTAAGGAAGATCCTTTTGGGCTCTGCCATACTTAAAGACTTATAAAATAATGCATCAAGCCAAGGTCTTTCATCTCAACTTCTGCAACGAGCTTCTTCTTACATTCTAAGATTTGCTTCTCACTACCTGTCAGGAATAAGTCATCCACATACAACAATAATATGACAGGTTCATCATCCATAACCTTTAAGTAAAGGTTAGGATCAACCTTACTTTTGGTAAAGCCCAAGCTCGTCAGGAAACTATCGATTCTTCCATACCAAGCTGTTGGAGCTTGCTTCAATCCATATAGAGCCTTCTCCAGTTTACAGACATGTGTCCTTCTGTCTTCGACTTCAAAACCTTGTGGCTGTTCTATGTACACTTCTTTAATAACACCACTTAGGAAGGCTCTTTTCACATCCATCTGGTGTAACTTCCATTTTGTCTTGGTTGCAAGTGCCATGATGGTTCTGATAGAAGTGTACCTTGCTACAGGAGCAAATGTCTCTTTATAATTGATTCTTTCCTTTTGAGAGAATCCACGGGCCACAAATCTAACTTTGTATTTCTCAGTACTTCCATCGGCTGTATGTTTTATCTTGTAGATCCATTTGGAAGATACCACACTTTTACCTTTTGGTTAGGGGACTACTTCCCACACATCATTCTTCATTATGGATTGGTATTCTTCCATCATGGCTTCTACCCATTCTCTCTTTTGAATCGGTGTTTCAAAACAAGTAGGTTCTTTGTCTACAAGATCACACATCAAAGCCACATAACTAGGAAATGGCTTTGGCTTCTTGCTCTGCCTTGTGGAACCTTCTAGAGCACCATACCTTTCTGCTTCTTGAATAATCTCATGGGCCCAAGCTGGCTTTCTCTTGTGGGAGATATTCTTGTGAGGAGGTTCTTGGGGCTCCAACATATTATGTTCTTCCGGAATCTCATCATCAGGAGAAGGTGCAATTTCTTTCATTGGTTCTACAGCTCTGGGAGCTACAACTTATTCATATGTTTCTTCAAGTTGCCACTTTCTCCATTTCTTGAGAGCTATATCTTCATCAATGGTTACATCCCTGCTAATTTTCATATGATGGTAACCTGGTATATAGAGTTTGAAGGCCTTGGAGACCTCACAGTATCTAACAAATATTCCTTTCTTTTTGGAAGGATCCAACTTGGTTCTTTTCTCTTTTGGAATATGAACAAACACTGGACAACCAAATATCTTGAGGTGACTTACCTCTGGTTTCTTTCCTATGAACATTTCTTCAGGGGTTTTGAACCCAAGTGCACTATGGGATATTCTATTTTGGACATATACTGCTGTCCTCGCTGCTTCAGCCCATAAGTGCATAGGAAGATCTTTATCATGGATCATAGTCTTCACTGCTTCCATAATGGTTCGGTGCTTCCTTTCAGCAACACCATTCTGTTGTGGATTATAGGGAGTGGTAAGTTCCCTCTTAATCCCGACATCTTTGCAAAAGTTTCCAAATTCATTTGAAGTATACTCTCCTCCGTTATCTGACCTGAGTGTCCTGATATTTCTTTCTGAAAGATACTCTACCAAGGCTTTGAATTCCTTGAACTTTCCAAACACTTCATCTTTTGATTTCAAAAAGTAAACCCAAGTCTTACGAGAGTAATCATCGATGAATGTTACATTATATACACACCTACTTAAGGATGTTGAGAGCATTGAATCACATACACGTGAGTGTATAAGTTTCAATATTCCTTCTGACTTGGTGTCGCTCTTCGGAAGTGGATTCTTTATGTTCTTTCTTTTCGCACATCCTTTACATACTCCTTCATGATCAATCATTAGATCTAGTAGAGCTGTGACTACCTTGCTCACATGTGGTAAAGCTTTGTAGTTTATGTGAGCAAGCCTTCTATGCCATAGTTCACATGGACTTGTGGTATCATGAATCAAGGCTGCTTTTGAGTGATCTTTCAGTTTATACAGGCCACCTTCTTTTGTTCCAATGTCAAATGCATCTTCTAGAGATTTACCTCTAGGCCACTTAAGTACTTCACCATCTATAAAACATATTCTTCAACTTCTTCTTTTGCTAACTTCCTGGGAGGTTCTTCTTCTTCTTCTTCGGCTAAATGAGCATGATGCCTTTCGTTATTCTTCCTCTTATATTTTTCGTTCTTTGTTGGACAATTTTTGGCAATGTGTCTTGTTGGCTCCGGGCTTATCTTCTATAATGATGTTATTTACATTAATTTCCCATCCTATCTACCATAATTTAATACATCTTTCAAAATGTATTACCCATCCTATCTACCATAATTTCAAGTAATATGGACAAGGTTTTTCATTGCGTATATTTCGTTATTTTTCTTCATTTGCAGGTAAGTAATTGTGATTTCCAGTGTGTATAATTTTGTTTTCCTATAGGTGATGGTTAATTGTTCATAAACAGTAATTTCTGTTGTTTATATGTAATTTACATTTCCAGAATTTAAATGACCGGTCATGCGTAGTTTCTTTCAACTCGCCTTTTAGCTTTTCCGTTTCAATTAGATAGAATTTAATTAGTTCAGTATTTCAAGTTCAGTTTGTAATCAGATCTAGCTTTGTTAACGTTACTGAAGTTGTAGAATAGATTCGTTTACCTTTCAGCTCTGTTTTATTATGCAATAGAAATGGTTTCTTTCCTTACATATAGATTAGTGTAGTTGCTCTCTGATTATTAATATTTCCATTTTAAACAGCGTATTTTTTATCTTGCTTGCACCAAAGACTCGTATGCATAAACCAGCTGGCATTAAATTCATTTAGCTTGTTTATTTTCATGGTTGTAACGTTTTCTGTCATCCAGACTGTCATTTGGCTGGCCATTTCGCACTATTCGTTCAGGCTTCCTTTCATTCTGTCTTTCAGCCTTTAATTCGAACTTAGATAGAATTTTCCAGAATTTGCAGTCATTTCCAGAATTTCCAGTATTTCGTTTTATGCAGAAATAGTTAGCTAGGGTATAGGCTAATTTCCCACGACTTCGTCATGTTCTGTAGCTAGTTGGGATTCGAACCCACCTCTAGCAATTCATATTCAGTTTTATATTAACACAGATTAATTATTTCAGTTTTAATGAAATCCATTTACATTCAACATTAGTATATACATCCAATGTCTTTATTGGTATTTTCAATTGCAATTTACGGAAGGTTTCTGCTTGAATATTTTGGACGTTGTCTTTTAATAGATGTAAATGAAACTTACCACTTGATTCCTTCTTAGGAAATGAATTCTCTTTTAATATTTATAAACCGTGAAATCTCTTAACTTGAGGCTGAGTTTCAAATGTTTATTTCATAGATTAAATTGTAGTTTTGGTAAAATTTTGTAGTTTTGGTTAAATTTTAAAGTCTGTAATAAGAATTTGTTCATTTGCAAATTTTAAGTTAAGGTGGAATTAGTAATTATAATTTGTTAATAAAGATAGGAGTTGTCAATTTTATAGGTTATCAAAATTTTAGTTATTATACCTTTAATTTAATTTGTAATATGAATTAATTAGTTTAGTTTATTTAGTTTGTAATTTGGATATTTCTTTTTGACTGTTTTTATTTAGTTTGCAATTGTAATTAAATATGTAACATTTAATTTGCAATATAGTTTGTGATATAGTTTTCAATTGGTAATTTAAATTGTAATTGAGTTTGTAATTTGTAGTGTAAAATTTGTTTTAAAATGCCTTGTGAATGATAGTTTTGAGTTTTCAAAGAAAATAACAAATCTACCATAATTTCAAGTAATATGAACTAGTCTCCGCAGCCTATCTACCATAATTTCAAGTAATATGATAATTTTACCCATCTTATCTACCATATCACCAAACTTTGTTCATATTATTTGAATAACGATAAGACTTTGAGAAGTAGCAGAGATGACCAATTTCCTATAGGCTTTATAGACTATCTACACCCTCATGTTTTCTATCTAAGGAAAATCCTCTATCATAGCTTATATGTGGTCTTCGTGAGCATAAACTGATGAATTTGCATGTATTAAAGAATCTGCCTTAATATGATATTACCTACTGAGTGTTGTTGATCCAGAGTGTTAACATAAGAGAACACAACCCAGTCTTAATTCATTCATGGCACGAGGACGTGCTATACCTTCGATCTGGGGGAGACAGTCTCAATTTATATGGTCTTCATAATCATGAATTATTACTAGTTGGCGAAATATTAAATAATATGAAGTTGTTTTGGTCTTCTCATAACATTAACGTTAATAATTTTTTTCTTAAGTTCTAGTTTTGCATGCAGTAATAAAGTTGGCTTAGTTTTGCTGAAATATTGTCTATAAACTATTGATGGTCAAATAGAGTTTTTGAATAAATGAAAGACCACTTCTGATTCATTCATGGCACGAGGACGTGCCATACCTTTGGTCTGGGGGGGTGTTGGGCTCCGGGATTGTCTTCTATAATGATGTTATTTACATTAATTTCCCTTCCTATCTACCATAATTTATTACATCTATGTCCAATAAGGTTGTCTTTTACTTTGTTTTATTAATTAAAATCTGGTAAATGTAAAATAAGCTTAGTAGGTTATTTTTAATGTACTAAATGTGCAAATGATAAACATTTCAATACTTCATTTGACCCTTCTTTCGGTCCTGTGCTCCGCATTGAGTTTGATGGCATGTTCTTATTGGTTTAAATGGCTTGACTTACTTTCTTAACAAATTTCCCTTTATCCTCTCTAAAACATGTCATACCTGCATACATAAATTAAAACCACAACTTGATAATAAGCTTTTAAATTATCCAAATAAACAATTATAACTAAAGAATCAAAAGCATTATTATTTATAAATAAACTTAAATCATAAAATAACATTTTAAAACAAAACTTTAAAAAAAAAATACAATACAAACATATATATAAATACAACATATTGAATAAAAGTGAATCGTGAATTCTTAATTAAGTTACCACTTTATATACATGGAAGTCCTATAACTTTCACGAATCATATGGTGGAAAGCCTTCACATCTTAAGTTTTAATATATGAATGTTTTAATTGTATGCATGTGCCTCCTTATTTTAAACGGACCGTATGTTGATATTACGCACTAAGATATGAAACATAGTAGATTGCATAAAGATTGAAGGAGAAAACGTTCAACAAAGAATGTATAAATATAAACAACAAACTCATAAATGGACGATGATTCAACCAATAGAACTCAAGCACCCAACCGTCAATGTGGCCAACAACCCAGTGGAAATTCCGTACAGAATCCATATTTATGAACTAATTTCAGTTACAGGTCATTCGGACGCCCATTCGGACCTTCATTCGATTCTGTCAAAAACGTGTTTTTAACAGACAACAGAATTTTGGGGTGGATTTGCGGGCAAACAAAGGTGAAACTAAAAATTCGGGCACATGGGTTTTGTGCAGAATATGCCCATTTAGGTTTGAAGAGGAATTTTGCCAAAATTCGAAGCCATTTGGGAGCAACGTCTGGTTCCTTGAAACAAATTTGCCCAGAAAACGTCAAAACATGGTTGGCCGTTTTTCTGAGTTTGTTCCTGTTTTAATGGAGTCGTTTCTCAGCATTGAAGACCCTCTATTTTTAGAGAGGGGTGGTCGACCTACTCTCCCTTGTAATCATTATATAAATACCTCTTTGGTTTTGAAGAAGAGGGTAGAAAAACTCTTTGTAAACTTTGCTTCAGTTTAATAAAAAGTCTCAGTTTCAGTTGTTGATGAGTATTTCCATGCTCTGTTGGTGATTGATCTGAGTGAGTTAGACACAACCTCTGAGTGCTGAGAAGGGCCCCTCAACAACCAGAGGTTTTTCATTGTGTATCTTTCGTTATTTTTCTTCATTTGCAGATAAGTAATTGTGATTTCCAGTGTGTATAATTTTGTTTTCCTGTAGGTGATGGTTAATTGTTCATAAACAATAATTTCTGTTGTTTATATGTAATTTACATTTCCAGAATTTAAATGACCGGTCATGCGTAGTTTCTTTCAGCCCGCTTTTTAGCTTTTCCATTTCAATTAGATAGAATTTAATTAGTTTAGTATTTCAAGTTCAGTTTGTAATAAGATCCAACTCTGTTAACATTACTGAAGTTGTAGATTAGATTCATTTACCTTTCAACTCTGCTTGATTATGCAATAGAAATGGTTTCTTTACTTACATATAGATTAGTGTAGTTGCTCTCTGATTATTTCCATTTGAAACAACTTATTTTTTGTCTTGCTTGCACCATAGACTCATATGCATAAATCAGCTAGCGTTAAATTCATTTAGCTTGTTTATTTTCATGGTTGTAACGTTTTCTGTCATTCAGACTGTCATTCAGCCGGCCATTTCGCACTATTCGTTCAGGCTTCCTTTTAGTCTGTCCTTCAGTGTTTAATTCGAACTTAGACATAATTTTCCAGAATTTGTAGTCGTTTCCAGAATTTCCAGTATTTCGTTTTATGCAGAAATAGTTAGCTAGGGTATAGGCTAATTTCCCAGGGTTTCATCATGTTCTGCAGCTAGTTGGGATTCGAACCCACCTCCAACAATTCATATTCAGTTCTTATATTAACACATAGATTAATTATTTCAGTTTTAATTAAATCCATTTACATTCAACATTAGTATATACATCCAATGCCTTTATTGGTATTTTCAATTGCAATTTATGGAAGCTTTCTGTTTGAATATTCTGGACGTTATCTTTTAATAGATGTAAATGAAACTTACCATTTGCCTCCTTCTTAGGAAATGAATTCTCTTTTAATATTTATAAACCGTGAAATCTCTTAACTTGAGGCTGAGTTTCAAATGTTTATTTCATAGATTAAACTGTAGTTTTGGTTAAATTTCAAAGTTTGTAATAAGACTTCGTTCATTTGCAAATTTTAAGTTAAGGTGGAATTTGTAATTATAATTTGTTAATAAAGATAGGAGTTGTCAATTTTATAGGTTATCAAAATTTTAGTTATTATACCTTTAATTTAATTTGTAATATGAATTAATTAGTTTAGTTTATTTAGTTTGTAATTTGGATATTTCTTTTTGAGTGTTTTTATTTAGTTTGCAATTGTAATTAAATATGTAACATTTAATTTGCAATATAGTTTGTGATATAGTTTTCAATTGGTAATTTAAATTGTAATTGAGTTTGTAATTTGTAGTGTAAAATTTGTTTTAAAATGCCTTGTGAATGATAGTTTTGAGTTTTCAAAGAAAATAACAAATCCAGATTTTGTTGTAAATTTTATTTGATAGCTCATAGGTTGCTTGCGTGATTTCAAATAGTATAGATACTTCATGTTTTGAAGGTTATGTTGATTTATGATAATTAGGCTATTTCTATGATTTGATAGCAGATGGGTTAGGATGTCTTAGAATAATCTAGACTTTAGTTTTGCAAATATAGTGTTTGCATCTCACAATTTACCTTCCCGGGTTGAGAATTAAGTGTTTAATTAGATAGTGCATATTTTACCCATTATGTCCTATCTTATCACAATGGTAACATTGATAAGACGAGAAATCCTTCTGCTTGTAATCTCCCTTTTTATTCTTTTGAAACTTCTTAGGAGGATAATACCCCTTAAGAGTTTCCTTCTTGAAATGAAGTTTTCCTTTTCTTCTTCTAGTATGAGTAGCTAGAGCATGGTCATCATCTCTAAGTAGTGCTTCTCGGTTAGCTACTCTAGCTTCCTCTTCAACACATTCTTCTCATAGGACATCAAATTGTATGCTTTCCTTCCTTGCACAGATTGTCTGGATGTAGGAATCCCATGGTCTAGTAAGACCATTGAGAGCGGTCATTACTAGTTCATCTTCATCAAATCTTGTCTTCAATTGCTTTTAGTTGTTCTTTGAATTGAGAAACCCTTGTGAAGTATTCTTGGATAGATTCACCCTTGCTCATCTTTGTACTTTTGAGTTAGGCTCTCAAATTCATCTTTCGGTTGATGTTTCTTCGTTCATACATTCTTGATAGGGCATCAAACATTTCCTTAGATGTATCCTTGGAGGATACTTGAGGAATCAAGTGATCCTTGATGGAATTTGCTATGATCCTCTTGGCTCTAATCATGTCTTTCTTGTATTTTTCCTCTGCTTCATCTTCTTTGGGCTCTGTCATAGCTTCCTTGATAAACTTTGCAAGATCATTCTCTTATAGAATGAGTCCTATTCTGTATTTCCAAGCACGAAAGTTTTCTATGCCTTCCAACCCTTATCAAGCTTAGTGCTTGGAGACATCTTGTCCCGGAGATCAAAAGCTGACAAAAATTGAAATTTCTTAGAATTGAAAACCACACTTACCAAAAGATGTGCTTAACTAAGGCGAGTATGCTGCGTCAATCAGTTTCTGAAGAATCCAAATTCTAACCCTTGAAGCTGGACTTGCAAGATTATGGACTGTAGTTTTTGGTTTTGTTTTTGGATTTTTGGTTTTCTGGTTCCAAGCCAAACTAGGGCTTGAATTTTCGGAGGATCTACCCACTAAAAAACTTCGATCTTGGTGCCAAAAGATGCACCTAGGAGGGGCACACTTCCCCATGTCATTTGCACTAAAAAAATTCACTCTAGTAGAAAACCCTAATTTTCTTGTCTGGAGAAAGAGAGAGAGATTTACCCAGTGAAGGCGTTCTTTTTAGGCTAGATCTGATACCATGTTAGGTTTTCTATGCTGCTATAGCTTAAGTCCTAACTTGATAAGCATTTAATACAATTTCACAATAACAACATAAATAGGATCATTGAAAGAAACACAATCACAAGGTACAGAGCAATTTACCCTGGGAAACCCTAAAGGGAAAAACCCAACAAAAATTCCTCAATATAGATTACCGGAATGCAATGACCAAAAAATAAGGTCTCATAAGAGAGAGAGACCAAACCCCAAGCATAGGAGCCAAAACACCAAAGACACTAGTCCTCCTCCTTCTTTGTCCCCCCTTCTTTCTCTCTCTTGCCCAATACAATTGTGAGTGAGTGTGTGTAAATGAGGGAGGGCGCCTCCCTATTTATACTAATCTTCTAACTAACATTTAACCTAAATGGGCTGACCTATCTAACTGACAGGGCCGACCTACCTAGGAAATCTCACAATAATAATTATATTATTCTTTTCGGGGTGCTAATGACCTGACTTACAACGGAGGGTTTACCTCATGACTTTTACATTAGTGACATCTCCCTAAGGAGGATTAATAATAATGTAAAGTACAAGTAGAATATTCTTTGAAGTTACATTATTTCAACACACCTCCAACCTCTAACCCTAGCTTGTACCCTAGCCTATGCAAATTTGATTCACAAGCCCTCCTAAGATAGCTAAATTGCAAGAAAAGCCACAAGGCTAAACCATTATATAAACAGAGTTATTCCACTTAAGCAAATTCACTCTTTAAGTTAACTAGGTTGGAGATATTACAATGGTAAGAAGATACATGTCACCTCAATATTCAACCATCAAGTAAAACCCAAGAGAATAAAACCCTTTCACTTCAAAAAATGCTCTGTAAAAGCTATAACAGTTAGGCTCCAAGAGAGAAAGAGTTCTCACAATCCCATGACTACAAATGATGAAGTATCTCCTTTTATATAGGACTAACTAAAACCTACTTTACCGTAGAATTTTCCCTAGATCTAGTCTAGGATGGGGTAAATTAATACAAAAACCCCAATAAAGTTAACAAACTCCAAATAAAAAGCACAAAATAAAGTGGTCAAAGCCACAAGTACAATACATGAGATACAAAAGGCCCATAGGAGGGGCTCCTCAACCAATTGAGGGATCAAGAAGCACATGATGGTCCAAGATTAGCCTCTCAAGGTTTCTCTAAAGGAAACTCTTCTATTGTTATCTTATAGTCTGCAAATTTCAAAAGAATATATGCTAATGCTAAAATTCAACATTGAAGGCTTGAACTGGAAGGTTTGACTTAGTACTTGTTCCCCTTCTGACGGAGGCGTCCTACTTTGTGAGCATCTTGCCTTGGAAATAAAGCACAAAATAAAGTGGTCAAAGCCACAAGTACAATACATGAGATACAAAAGGCCCACACGAGGGGCTCCTCAACCAATTGAGGGATCAAGAAGCACATGATGGTCCAAGATTAGCCTCCCAAGGTTTCTCTAAAGGCAACTCTTCCAAGGCAAGATGCTCGCAAAGAAGGATGCCTCCCTTAGAAGGGGAATGAGTACCAAGTCACACCTTCTAGTTCAAAACTTCAATGTCGAATTTTAGCATTAGTATATATTCTTTTGAAATTTGCAGACTGTGAGATAAAAATAGACAAGTGCAGTAGATACATCAAAACATCACACACACTAAACACAAGAGCTTTTAACTGGTGAAATCTTTAAAGGACAAAAACCCCAAAAACATTAGTAATTCATCTCTTAAATGAGATGACTGAGTTCAGGATAGAAGTTCCTCAATAATTTATCAAACCCTAATGAGTTTGATCAAAGATGTCACAAGAATAATTTTTAGAAAATATTCTTCATTAGGGCTTGTTGCCCTAATTCATTTATGTTGCCCAAGATCAATCTGAGGCTGCCCAGAAAACAATAGCAGTCTGCCCAAACTTTATCTTCTACTGCTCAGAACTTCTAGGAGGCTGCCCGAATTCTTCAATTGCCTGCTCGAGGCCTTTCAAAGTCTGCCCGAGCCTGTCAAAGTCTGCCCAAGCCTGTCAAAGGTCTGCCCGAGCCTGTCAAAGGTCTGACCGAACCTGGTCAATCAGCAGAGCTGCTACCTGAGGATAGGATCTGCCTTCCCGTGGAATACAACAGACTGCCCAAACTTAAACAGTCTGCTCGAAGTCTATTTTGGACATACTGTAACCGCCTAAAGATGAGACAAGGCTGCTCGAGGATGGAACATGGCTGCTTGAAGATAGATATGGGCTGCCCAAACCCCGTATAGTTAGCCTAGCACTTGCCCGAATGTACCTAGTACTGCCCGAAGCCAGCTCGAGCTGAGGAAGAGTTGCCCGTGATTGATCTGAGGCTGCCCGGACCCTACTGCTGCCTACCCGAATGCCTAACAGGCTGCCTGGACCCTGCTGTTGCCTACCCGAATGCCTAACAGGTTGCTCGGATGTTGTTGTTGCTGCCCGGATGCTATTGGCAGGTGTTGACAACCGGTTAGGCTGCCTGTGTTGGAGGAGAGGCTGACCGAGGAGGGAGGAAGGCTGCCCAAGCCTTCTAGCAGCTGCTCGTAAACCTGCTGTTAATGCCGTGAGGGTTAGGGTGATGCCCTAGCCCTAACCTGATCTGGCCGTGATAGAAAAGAAGAAACCCTAGCATATTTAGGGTTAGGCTGTAGGGATGAGGTAGATGCCCTAGCTAGAAAGCCTCCATGCTAGGGCATATACCAAGACAAAAATTATTCTCTTCAGAGACCAACGATAACCTTCCCTTTGGAGCAGCTGAACAGTGATAAGCAAGTGTGTGTAATGAACTTGAGATGAACTTATTTTATATCCTTCAATTCACTTGGAAGTGGACCAAACCTCAAAAGAATAAAATAATATGTATTTTATTCTTTTACCTTTTGACTTGTACTTTAAGGTACTAATGACCTTTTATGTATTTTCACTTTGACTCCTTGGTGGTCCAAGGATCCTCATGTATTTTGACTTTTACCTTTTATCCTTCTTCAAATACCTTATGTATTTTTGACTTTTACGATTTTTCCTTCTTCAAGTGCCATGTAGTCCAAACAAGTGGTCATAGGGTTCCTTCATACCCACTCAAAGTACATCATCATAAATAGAGGGAATTATTAATACTTTTATCTCAAACTCCTGGTGCCATCAAGATCGGGTACTAGGTGTCTTAACTAGGGGTAGCTAATCCTTGGAGAAGATCACAAAGCCCACAGATAGAGGGTAGGAGCTTCTCACATGCCTAGACACGGTCTAGGACTTAAAGTGATGTCCTGGTAACTAACTAGGTGCCTCAGCTCTAGGATGCACCATTTGACTCAAGGTCAAATACTTGGTAACTGACCAAGTGCCTCCATTCTCCTACAGAATGGCCCTTAGCCCTAGGTTGAGTCCACTCAATTCTAGACTGAGTCCCTCCAGTGCTCAGACTGGTTCCACATCCTGGTCCTTGACCAGATGTCTCCATTCAACAAAATGGCTGCTCAGCACAAGGTTGAGTTCCCCCAATGCAAGACTTGTTCCACATCCTGGTCCTTGACCAGATGTTCCATTTCGAAGAATGGCTTACTCAGCACAAGGCTGAGTTCCCCCAGTGCAAGACTGGTTCCACATCCTGGTCCTTGACTAGATGTTCCATTCTGAAGAATGGCTACTCAGCACAAGGTTGAGTTCCCCCAGTGCTATACTGGTTCCACATCCCTGTCCTTGACCAGATGTTCCATTCCGAAGAATGGCTACTCAGCATAAGGTTGAGTTCCCCCAATGCAAGAATGGTTCCACATCTTGGTCCTTGAATAGATGTCCCCATTCTCCTAAGAGAATGGCTCTCGATGTTGCACAGGAAAAATTAACACTCCCTCTCAACGAGAGAGGTATTCTCTGTCATGCCAAGCTTGTCACGGAAGTACACAAACTTCGTTGTTGTTAGGGGATTGGTGAGAACATCTACAATCTGTTCATCTATACGGATGTACTGCAACCTTAGAGTGCCTCTTTGAACCAGGTCTTTGATGAAATGATACTATATTTCAATGTGTTTTGATCTATCGTGAAACACTAGAATTTTTGAAAGCTTAATACCACTCAGATTATCATAATGGATAATCGTAGAGTCAAGCTTTCCACCGAATAGATTAGAGAGTAGTTTCCTGAGCCAAACTGCTTCCTTGCAAGCATCATTTGCAGCGATATACTCTGCTTTTGCTGGATTCTGAGCCATGGAACCCTGTTTCTTGTTGGACCAAGAGATCATTGCAGATCTCATACTGAAACAATAACTAGAGGTACTTTTTCGGTCTACTGCACTGCTAGCCCAATCTGGGTAACAAATGTTTGATCTCGTGTGTGTGAGATACATTAGGGATCCAATGAGCTGTTGATACAGAGTAGTGTCCACATCCTGTGAATTGGTAGCTGAGTCTTGCAACTTCTTCAAGTTGGTTGTCAAAAATACACTCATGGACTTGTAGTCCTGCATTCCAAAACTCAGTACAATATCAACAACATACTTCCCTTGTGTTAGGAAGATATCGCCTGGCTTTTGCCAGACTTCAAGGACACGATCCTTCATTTCAAATATAGAGGTGAGCTCCCTCTGACACTGAACTATCAGCTGTTCCTCTTTAGTAAGGAACAAGTCATCCACATACATGACTAGGATTAAGATAAGGTTGAAAACAACCTGTTGGTTTGCTGCTTCTTTGTATGTGGAAGATTCAGCATTGATAAGATGACTCATAAGGCCTGAATACTTATGAGGTCTTATACTTTCTCTGAAAGTCCCGAGAGAAGCTTTATGCTTCTCAGCTTCTTGTGTCGTTTCTCGGGACCTAGAAAGTCTCCTTTTGGAAGGAGGGGCCTCAAGTAGTTCTTCTGGCAGACTTTCAGGCACTTCAGGTACATCTTGAATTTGAGTAACAAATTGTTCTTCCTCCCTCTAAACTTCTGAGTCTGGGATCTTAGAAGAGGGTTCTTCAGCTTCCTTTGGAAGCTCTCTTTTTATTCCTGTCTAATTTTCAATCAGAGCCTTGAACTCTTTGATCCAAGATTTTTGAGAGTGATCATAGTACAAGCACTCACTTAAGGAGGGTGAAGACATAGGCCCATAAATGTCAGAGTGAATCAAATCCAATAAGCCTTTAGATCTATTCTTGCTTCTGGAGAAAGGTTTCTTAGTGTTCTTACCTAGAGCACAACCTTTGCAAATACCTTCATGTTTGGAAGACATCTTTGGCATACCTGTAACCATCTTCTGTAGGCTTGGAAGAGCTGTATAATGAAGGTGTCCAAACCTTCGATGCCACAACTCACATGGGTCAACTGTGTGATGAACCAAGGCTTGTGTGTAATTTTTGGAAGCCTTTTAAAGACCTCCTTCTCGAACCCCAATCTGTACAACTGAGCTTAGTTTCTCATTCTTTTCCCATAGTAGGACCTTCTTGTCCACGAAGAGGACTCTGTAGCCCTTGTCCTCTAAGCCAACAACAGAGAGGAGGTTTTTCTTCAATCCAGGAACATATAAAACATCATCAATATGTAAAACTGTACCTGAATTAGTTTGAAGTGAGGTTGAGCCAACTCCTTCAATCTTGTAAGTGGAGTCATCTCCAAGTTCCACTTGAGTAGTGAACTTCTTCTTTCTGTAGCTACTGAGTGCTCCACGATTACTTGTCATATGTCTGGAAGCACCACTATCTACTAACCAGGAGTTAGCACTGTTAGTGATAGATCCATAAAGAGTAGAGATCAGGTAATATTCCCTTCTAGGTTCATCTTCTTTGGTAGCCTTAACATTCGTCTTCTTCTTCTTCTTCTTCTGCTGCAGCAGAAGCTTGGAATTTTCTTTGGAACTTCCTCTTGGGCTGCCTGCAATATTTAGCAAAGTGCCCAAACTTATGACAATTATAACATTCTACCTTTGAAACATTAGTGTGCTTACGTTGAGGCTTTGTTCCCTTCTTTTTTAGAAAGGAGGGTTTCTTGAACTTCCTTGTCTTAGCTATAAGAGCAAGGTTTCCTTCCTTAGTGCCAATTGCATTGCCTGAAACTCTTCCTTCTTCTTCCAAGCAATCATGCTAAAGTCTATCAAAGTTTGGCTGATTTTCATGTCCACTCATTGATGCCAGAAAGGTTTCCCAAGAGTTTGGGAGACCATCAACTACAGTCTGTACAAGTTCATCATCATCCACAGTAATATCAATAGCAGTGAGTTGGTCTCCTACTTGTGCAATCTTTGTGAAGAAAGATCCAACTCCTTCATCCTTGTTCATCTTCAGAGTTTGAAGGCTTTTCTTCAAGACTCTCTTCTGACTAGGAGCCTTCTTTTCATAAAGATTCGTCAAGGTGTCAAAGCATTTTTGGCGGTTTTCAATGGTGTGATGGTGGGCATCAAGGCTTCCTTGACTAAATCATAGATGATTCTTCTAGCCTTTGCTTGCTTCTTCTTGAAAGCAATTCTACCAGCATTGGATGTTGGTTCTTCTATGGTGTTGAACACCAAGTCATCAAGATCATTTTCCTCCAGGATGGCTGTGAGCCTAGCCTTCCAAGAGTTGTAGTTCATTGAACCTTCAAGCTTCTCTTTCGGTTTGAAACGGTTGGTAGTCATCCCTGCTACACAAGTCAGTTATCCAAGTCTACAAAAGAGTCCCAAGGTCTAGGAAGACAACAATAATCAACCTCTTATTGGGTCTTCACATGCTAAGCTCTGATACCATGTTGAATTTTAGCATTAGCATATATTCTTTTGAAATTTGCAGACTGTAAGATAACAATAGACAAGTACAATAGATACATCAAAACATCACACACACTGAACACAAGAGTTTTTCACTGGGGAAAGCTTCAAAGGACAAAAACCCCAAAAGCATTAATAATTCATCTCTTAAATGAGATGACTGAGTTCAGGATAGAAGTTCCTCAATAATTTATCAAACCCTAATAAGTTTGATCAAAGATGTCACAAGAATAATTTTTACAAAAATTCTTCATTAGGGCTTACTCCCCTAATTCATTTATGTTTCCCAAGATCAATCTGAGGCAGCCCAGAAAACAATAGTAGTTTGCCCAAACTTTATCTTCTACTACTCAGAACTTCTTGGAGGATGCCTGAGAATTAGAGGAGGCTGCCCAAAGTCTTCAACTGCTTGCCTGAGTCCTGTCAAAGTCTGCCCGAGCATGTCAAAGGTCTGCTCGAACCTGTTCAAGCAGTAGAGTTGTTGCCCGAGGATAGGATCTGCCTGCCCGTGGAATACAACAGACTGCCCGAACTTAAACAGTTTGCCCGAAGTCTGTTTTGGACAGAGTGTAACTGCTCGAAGATGAGACAGGGTTGTCCGAGGATGGAATAGGGCTGCCCAAGCTCTGTAAGAGCTGCCCAAAGATAGATATGGGCTGCCCAAATCCCGTATAGTCAACTCAACACCTGCCCAAATGTACTTGCTACTTCCTGAAGCCAGCCCGAGCTGAGGAAGAGCTACCCGTGACTGATCTGAGGCTGCCTAGACCCTGCTGCAACTTGGCTGAATGCCTAATAGGCTTCTCGGATGTTGCTGCTGCTGCTGCTGCCTAGATGCTATTGGTAGGTGTTGATAGCTGGTTAGGGCTACCTGTGTTGGAGGAGAGGCTGACCGAGGAGGGAGGAAGGCTACCCAAGCCTTCTAGTAGTTACCCGTGAACCTGCTGTTTATGTCGTGAGGGTTAGGGTGATGCCCTAGCCCTAACCTGAGCTGGTCATGATAGAAATGAAGAAACCCTAGTAGATTTAGGGTTAGGCTGTAGGGATGAGGTAGATTCCCTAGCTAGAAAGCCTCCATGCTAGGGCATACACAAGAACAAAAATTCTTCTCTTCAGAGACTAACGATAATCTTCTTTTTGGAGTAGCTGAACAGTGATAAGCAAGTGTGTGTAATGAACTTGCGATGAACTTATTTTATATCCTTTAAGTCCCCTGGAAGTGGACCAAAACTCAAAAGAATAAAATAATATGTATTTTATTCTTTTACCTTTTGACTTGTACTTTAAGGTACTAATGACCTTTTATGTATTTTCACTTTGACTCCTTGGTGGTCCAAGGGTCCTCATGTATTTTGACTTTTACCTTTTAGCCTTCTTCAAGTACCTTATGTATTTTTGACTTTTACCTTTTAGCCTTCTTCAAGTGCCCTGAAGTCCAAACAAGTGGTCATAGGGTTCCTTCATACCCACTCAAAGAACAACATCATAAATAGAGAGAATTACTTTTATCTCAAACTCCTAGTGCCACCAAGATCGGGTACTGGGTGTCTCGACTCTTAACCAGGGGTAGCTAATCCCTGGAGAAGATCACAAAGCCCACATATCGAGGGTAGGTGTGCCTCACATGCCTAGACCCAGTCTAGGACTTATAGTGATGTCTTGGTAACTGACCAGGTGCCTCAGCTCTATCCTGCATCATTTGACTCAAGGTCAAATACTTGGTAACTAACCAAGTGCCTCCATTCTCTCGGAGAATGGCCCTCAGCCCTAGGCCGAGTCTTCCAGTCCTAGACTGGTTTATTAGGTACCTCCATTCAAAGAATGGCCACTTAGTTCTATACTGAGTTCCCCCAGTGCTCAGACTGGTTCCACATCCTAGTCCTTGACCAGATGTCTCCATTCAACAGAATGGCTAATCAGCACAAGGCTGAGTTCCCCCAGTGAAAGATTGGTTCCACATTCTGGTCCTTGACCAGATGTTCCATTTCGAAGAATGGCTCACTCAGCACAAGGCTGAGTTTCCCCAGTGCAAGATTGGTTCCATATCCTGGTCCTTGAATAGATGTTCCATTCTTTGGAATGGCTACTCAACACGAGGTTGAGTTACCCTAGTGGAAGACTGGTTCCGCATCCTGGTCCTTGACCAGATGTTCCATTCCGAAGAATGTTTACTCAGCACAAGGCTGAGTTCCCCCAGTGCAAGACTGGTTCCACATCCTGGTCCTTGATTAGATGCCCCCTTTCTCTTAAGAGAATGGCTCTCGATGATGCACAGGAAAAATTAACATTCAAAACCCTCCAAGACTCTCCAAAAGGCCAGTGCTCCAACAAAATTATCCACATAGAAACCAATTATGAACCTCCAAAGTAGCACCTCAAGGGAAAGGTCCACAAGGAAGCATGAAACTGGATATACCCTAGACTTAGTGTTCAACCCCAAAGCCCCTCAAAAGAAAACAACTCTCTCAAAATCATGCAATGGTACTCCTAATTGGTCATTCCAACAAGTAGGTCTTGAACCGTTCCAATAAAGGCCCTTCAAGGGATGCAACAATATATCCATTTGTCAATGTAGGTGATGCACTCCAAAGGAACAAATTCTCCAAGTAGGTCACAACCTCCTTAGGATTGATTATGATCAAGTGAATAGGGCCTAACATGAGGTTGCGACCTCTCCAAATCATATGAAGAGGGTTCCAAGAGTGGTAGACCAGTTAAAAAACTCTGACAATAGTGACTGGCTACTCTCTAAAGGCAAAGAATCCCTTGGGGCATGCAGGCCTACCTTGATAAACAATGAGTTCAAGGGTCAATCATTTGATTGATATGTGCACAACTAGAGTAGGGAAACAATATGCATGGCCGAAGAGACAAACCTTAAGAGAAAGCATCTACACATGAACAAGAAGAGAGATCCACAACCATAAACACTCTATGTACTATATAATGATTAGATATTTATAAGAATACATAAAGCCAAAATTGGTATGTAGATAATTAGTGGAATGATTGATGGAGTGATTAGTGGCGTGATTGATGGAGGGATCAGTGCAAAGTTTAATTTCATTTGTCTTTGTAACATAGGAGTTACAATTAGAAATATACAAACATGATACATTTTCCTCTTTTCACCTGTTCTTTTCACNATTGATGGAGTGATCAGTGCAAAGTTTAATTTCATTTGTCTTTGTAACATAGGAGTTACAATTAGAAATATACAAACATGATACATTTTCCTCTTTTCACCTGTTCTTTTCACTTGTTGATTCTCACCAATTCATGTGAGGAAATTATCCTTGATTTTCTTGTAATCCTTGGGGATTGTGTAGTTGGTATCTTTATATGGACCCATGTCCTTGGTAAATATGGAGTGCTTTAATTGATAACAAAGTGCTCTAACCTAGGGAAGAGGTTCGTGGAAGAAGTCGTTGGATGTCCTCCTTGGACAAGAACAAAACCAATGGAAGCCGGTTGAGGTCGAGGATGGGAAGCATTGACGTAGAAGTTTTTATGTCTATTTTAGGAGGAACATGAATAGGAAGAACTATGGAAGTAGCATTGTTTGTAGAGGGGTTGAAATTGTTTTGCTTCAGAGTCAAGGCATGAGGAAGGGGTTGGGCAAATCCTTTTTTAAAGTAGGATGAGGATATGGAGAATCATGTGATGTAGGGAGTCGTTCATACTCAAGTGGGAAATACCTCTAAGTTGTTTGGAAAATTGTGGAATACTGTGGCAACAATTTGAATGGACAACAAAGAAATGGTCCATAGAAGGCAAGAAGACTTGAGATGATGATGTGGAGATGAACTTTGGATGATTCTCCAACACTAGAGGCCTATGATGCAATGGAGTTGGAATAGTTTGATACAGCTTGAGCTGTGTAGGCAAGTTGAAAAGTGGTAGTGGAGTATGTTCTTGGAGAATAATATGCACATGAATAGATTGCAGTTGATGTTGCCTTGGCTCATGAGATTCTTTGTGCATGTTGGTCTTTGCAAAAGGATATTCAGACAGGGAAGAAGTCATTGGAGCATGATGGTGAGCATGGATAGGTGCAAGAGGTTTGGACATAGCTAGAAGAGGAGGGGCATAAAAAATCAAAGGGGTGGAAACTTCTTAACCATATGTCCATGGTTGTTGAACTTGTTGCAGGGTTTGGAACATGGCTCTCATGTCTTATATCATTTTGGTATGAAGATCTTGTTGTTGCTTTGCAAACCTCTACTGTAGAAGAGATCAATGCAATGAATAGGAAACCAACCAAATGGGCTAAAACAGATGAGTGAATTTGCCAATTTCAAGAAGGAATTTACAATCATGGCTAAATTGTAGAAAATATTGTGGAAAAATGTACAAAGCGTATTTTTTTGAGAAAAACCTAAGTAATAACAAGTTACTTATGTATTAATGGCCTAAAGTTAGGAGAGGAGTTGTTTTGATGTGCTTGTAGGTTACTCAAATGCTAGGAGTTGAGATCTCAAGGAGAATATTGGCTAGGAAAATACTCACCATCATTGGAGCATGATGGTGAGCATAGATAGGTGCAAGAGGTTTGGACATAGCTAGAAGAGGAGGGGCATAAAAAATGAAAGGGGTCGAAACTTCTTGACCATAGGTCCATGGTTTTGAACTTGATGCAGTGTTTGGAACATGGCTCTCATGTCTTTTATCATTTTGATATGAAGATCTTGTGGTTTCTTTGCAAGCCTCTATTGTACAAATGACCAATAAAATGAATAGTAAACCAGCCAAATGGGCTATAAAGGATGAATGAGTTTGTCAATTTCAAAAAGGAAGTTACGTCCATGGCTAAATTGTAGAAAATATTGTGGAAAAATGTACAAAGCGGAATTTTTTGAGAAGAGCCTAAGTAACGAGTTACCTATGTATTATTGGTCTAAAGTTAGGAGAGGAGTTGTGTTGATGTGCTTGTAGGTTACTCAAATGCTTGGAGTTGAGATCTCCAGGAGAATATTGGATAGGAAAATTACCCAAAGAGACCAAAATTACATACTCTAAAGATATCTTCATTCTTTAATAAGACTACAATGGAAATAAGTTAAAATTAGAATGTCAATTGGGTCTAGCTCGAGTGGTTGTGGCATGGAGTGTTATCCTCCAGACCCAAGTTCTATTCCCCTAGGTGATGTGTTGATCTCATATTGAGTATATTGTTCTATTGGCTTCGAGCCCTCTAGTTGACTTGGCCTTGTGCCCTAAAGAATCTAGAGTTTATTCTGGGTACCATCCTTGAAATTAGGGGAAGTGCTTGTGAGGTCTTCCTTGGGATAATTAATAGGAAAAAGACTGAAAATTAGAAAGGGTTTTTGTTTGACAATAGAAGGAAAACATGTTTGAAGTGTAAAATCTACTTCCCTATAAAATTTTACCTTGACCTAGGATTTTTTTCCGCATATTATGAGCTTGTAAAAAGTGTTTTGTGGAAGTAGAATTACTCGTGTGGAATGAGAAGTTGATGTACACTAAGTGACCTTTCCACTCTACAATTAAGGCTAAACCTACGACTTTAATTATCGGTACTTTTCTAGAGGTTATACAAAAACATTATACAGATTTTGATTTAGGTGTTGTTGTGGAAGGATTGAATGAAATACATAATGAGATCTTCTGTTTGGAAAAGTTTCAGGATGAATAGAATAAGTTAGGCTTTGCATGCTTCCCACAACATGATTTGGGTGGGTTGTAAGACCAAATTTTGGATTGAAACCAAGCTGGGTACAAAGCCTTATCATTAGGCTTTGGTACCTATTTATATGTGCACTATTAGAGGAAGGTAGCAATATGCATGAATGAAGGGAGAAACCCTAAGAGAAAGCATCCACAAATTAAGTGTTTATTGGAATTGTATACACTCTATAATCTGCTAGAGATTTATAAGAATACACATAGCCAAAATTGGTATTTGGAGTGATTGTTGTGGTGATTGATGCAGTGACTAATGGAGTGATTAGTGGTGTGATTGATGGAGTGATTAATGGAAAGATTGATTGCAATTTGTCTCCTTAACATAGGAGAACATTATCCACTTTGCATTTACTAATTCACACGATTTACTTTGTTTAGGATAATCTTGTTAAAGTTTACAAGTCCAAAACTTGTTTCTAGATTGTGTCATAGTATATATTTGGTTGTCTGAGCATCAAATAAGTCTCTAGAAAGTTGATGCCCTGCTTGAAGAACTGTAGGATTAAGAACCAAGCAGTTTCAAACTTTCAATGATCATTTTTCCTTCCTGAGGGAGAGCTAGTGACCACCATACAAAATAATCAGTAAATGATAGTCCAACTCCCATAGATTAATACTTTAAGCTAAGATATGGTTTGGCAACTTCCCAAGCCAAAATGCTTTGAGCCACAAGTTCCTTTAATTTTCACCAAGTTTGGGGTGACCACTAGGGGCTCCTAATGAGACATTACTAGGTTGCAACTTTGTTGTGTGAACTTCCACATCAAGTAGAACAATTTTACCATGTGTTCAATAGGGAGGTTTTACAAGATGCCTTGCGGATGAAAAGCCATGTTGTCAAAAGTTGTTTATGTTGTGGTGGATGGGGTGGGATTTGGAAAGTTTAATCTCTTCCACAATACGAGTGATATAATGCAGTATGATGCCCCCAAATCCATGATGCATCAATGAATAATTAGATTTTTCAGTGTCTGGGATTTGAAAAGCAGTGGAAGGAGTGAGGAAAGGTTCCTATCATTGGCATTAGACACAATCAATTTAGAATCTAAATGATTGACACCCCCTATAGCATTTAACAATGCCTTGTGTTGGGCTAGAATGTTTGGAGGACCTTTAAAGCATATGTGGTTGAAGGAGGCTTAGCCAAGTCTTTGACAATGTTATAATTATGTGGCTTGAGCATGGTGATTGCGTGCAGTCCTTCTCAAGGGATTCTTTGGCACACAAGGTTTAGGGTCAGTAGATGGCTTAGGAATGTGGAATGGGCTGCTAGTAGACATGTATAGATTGTCTTTAGTTGGAGACTCTTTGTTTGGTACTTCATAGTTGCATTTGTGTGTTTGAAGTTTAGTGGATTCATTAGTGTGAATATACTTGTAGGACCCATCACCCACATGTTAGGGATTAGACAAAGATGAAGTGTTTGGGTTTCGATGCATTTAAAAACCACATTTGCCTTAGGGTTAGGGGCTAGTGGGTTAGTGGGTTAGGATCAACTTTACTCTTGGTAAAGCCCAAGCTTGTCAAGAAGCTATCTATTCTACCATATCGAGCTCTAGGAGCTTGCTTCAGTCCATACAAAGCCTTTTTCAACTTACATACATGAGTCACTTTGTCTTCGACTTCAAATCCTTATGGCTGTTCGATGTAAACCTCTTCCTCAATCATACCATTTAGGAAGGTTGTCTTTACATCCATTTGGTGTAGATCCCATTTCATCATGGAAGCAAGTGCTGTGATGGTTCTGATGGAAGTGTACCTTGCTATTGGAGCAAATGTCTCTTCATAATCAATCCCCTCTTTCTGAGAGAATCCTCTAGCCACAAATCTTGCCTCGTACTTTTCAATATTTCCATCATCAACACGTTTTATCTTGTAGATCCATTTCGAAGATACCACACTCTTGTTTTCTGGTTTAGGTACTATATCCCAAACATCATTCTTCATTATTGACTGGTATTCGTTCGTCATTGCTTCCACCCACTTTTTCTTCTGTGCAACTTCCTCAGAGCTGGTGGGTTCTTGATCTACAAGGTCACACATCAAAGCTACATAACTGGAATATGGCTTTGATCTTTTGCTTGTTCTTGTGGAGCCTTCTGGAGCTCCATATCTCTCCACTTCTTGTATGATTTCTCTTACCCAAGTAGGTTTTCTCTTTCGATATATATCCATAGTAGGGGGTTCCTGAGGTTCTAGCATATCATAATCTTCAGATGCTACTATTTCAGGAGAGGGTTCAACTTCTACCATTATGGGAGGTACATCCTCTTCATGTACTTCTTCAAGCTGACACCTTATGTATTTCTTAGGAGCTGTCTCTTCATCAAATGTTACATCCCTACTAATCTCAATATGACAGAATCCTAAAATGTATATCTTGAAGGATTTAGAGACTTCACAGTATCCAACAAATATTCCCTTCTTTCCAGAAGGATCCAACTTGGTTCTCTTCTCTTTTGGAATATGTACATACTTTGGACAACCAAATATCTTGAGATGGCTCACTTCAGGTTTCTTTCCTATATACATCTCTTTAGGAGTATTGAATCCAAGAGCACTGTGAGATAATCTATTTTGCACATATACAACTGTTCTTGCTGCTTCAACCCATAGGTGCATGGGGAGGTCTTGGTCATGAATTGTTGTCTTCACTACTTCCATAATGGTTCTATTCTTTCTTTTCGCAACACCATTTTGTTGAGGATTATAGGGAGTGGTTAGTTCGCTCTTGATTCCAGCCTCCTTGCAGAATGCTTCAAATTCTTTTGAAGTATATTCTTCACCATTATCTGATCTTAGTGTCTTGATTCTTCTTTCTAAATGGTTCTCTATCAAGGATTTGAATTCCTTGAATTTTTTGAACACTTCACTCTTGTTATTCAAGAAGTATATCCAAGTCTTTCTTGAATAGTCATCAATAAATGTGACATAATATTCATATCCACTTAGCGATATGGAGGGCATAGGACCACATACATCAGAATGAATTAATTCCAACGTACCTTTAGTCTTTGTTTCACTTTTCAGAAAGGGATTCTTGATGTTCTTTCCTCTTGCACATCCTTTGCAAGTTCCCTCATGATCAATCTTCAGATTTAGTAACCTTGTTACCACCTTGCTCACATAGGGCAGTGCTTTGTAGTTGATGTGAACAAACCTCCTATGCCATAGTTCACTTGAGCTAGTAGTCTCATGGACAAGGGTTGTCTCTGGATGTCCTTTGAGTTTGTACATTTCTCCTTCACCAATAACCACAACATCTTTCCTTTGGACCACATGAGTACTTATCCATCTATAAAAGCAACTCTATATCCTTTCTTATCTAGCGCTGAGATGGAAAGTAGGTTCTTTTTCAAACCTGGTACATACAGTACTTCTTTGATCTTCATGGAAGTCCTAGAGTCAAGCTTGTAGCTTGATTCACCAATACCTTTGATGGGATATTGTTAGTCATCTCCTAATGATACTTTTTGAGGAGAGCTCTTTTCTTCAAGTCTTGACAGAGGTTTCTTCTTCCCTGTCATGTGCTTTGAAGCATCACTATCAATAAGCCATGTGTCTTCTCTAGGTGTTACAGACCCAGAGAGTGCAGAGAATAGTACATATTCTTAAACATCTTCTTTTGTTAGTCTCTTTCGAGTTCTTTCTTGCTCATCATCCTCATCTTCATCTAGATGGGCATGATGTCTTTTGTTGTTGTTCTTCTTTGGTGATGGACACTCTCTGGCTAGGTGTCCTATCTTATGACAGTTATAGCATTGATACTTTGAGTAATCTTTCTTCTGATTGTTTACTCTTTTTTTTTGAAACTTCTTCTTTAAAGGTTTATGACTACCTTTCTTGAAGTTTGATTGTTTTCTTCCTTTAGTATGGATGGCTAGAGCCTGATCATCTTCTCTAAGTAGATCTTCTCTGTTAGCTACTCTAGCTTCTTCTTGAATGCAATCTTCTGATACCATGTCAATCTTTATACTTTCTTTTCTGGCACACAAAGTCTGTATGAATGAATCCCAAGGTCTAGTGAGACCATTGAGAGCAGTCATAACTAGTTCATCCTCATTAAGGGTGTCTCCAATAGCACTTAGTTGTTCCCTGAATTGGGAGACCCTTGTGAAGTAATCTTGAATTGATTATCCTTTACTCATCTTGGTGCCCTTAAGTTGAGCTTTCAAATTCATCTTTCTGTTGATGTTCCTTCCCTCATACATTCTGGACAGTGCATCATACATTTGCTTTGGTGTCTTCTTAGATGACACTTGAGGGATCAAGTGATCTTTGATAGAATCAACAATGATCCTCATTGCCTTGATTAGGTCTTGTTCATGCTTCTCCTTAGCTTCATCTTCTTTTGTTTCTTTAACTTCATTATTGATGTACTTCTCAAGGCCATTCTCTTTGAGAATGAGACCAATCCTATACTTCCATGCTAGGAAGTTTTCTATGCCTTCCAACTTGTCCTCAAGCTTAGTGCTTGGGGCCGTCCTGTCCAGGAGGTCACTAAAAATTGAAATTTCTCAAAATGAAAAGCTGGCCTTATCAGGAGATGCGCTTGACTGAGGCGAGTTGGTTGGTCCACTTGGTTTATGGAGATCCCAAATCTTCACCCTTCAAAACTTGCTTGCGAGGTTGCAGCTTCTGCAGAGTTTTTGGTTCAGGGCCAAACTAGGGTTTGGCTTTCCTGGAGATTCAACCACCCAAAAACTTAACTTCGATCCTGGGCTCAATAGATGCGCTCTAGGGAGGCACAAATTTCTATGCAAGCAGATCTTCCAAATTCCAAACTTCGCAGAAACCCTAATTTTTTCCGGAGGGAGAGGAGAGAGAGTTTCACCTTGTGAAAGCTGTCCTATTCAGGCCAGCTCTGATACCATGTTAAGATTTCATATGCTAGACCAAATATTATTAGTGTTTAATCCAAATTCACAGGAGTAACATATGCAGAATCACTGAAAGAAACACAATCACAAGATAGACATATTATTTATCCTGGGAAACCTTCAAGGGGAAGAAAACCCAACAAAACTTCCTCTGTATAAAATGTATAAGATAAAACCCCAAAACAAGTATTCTCCTCCTTGCAGATTTGTCTCTCTCTCTCTTCTATGCACTACTCAAGTGAGTGAGTCTATGTTCTAATGAGGAACACAACTCCTCTATTTATACACCTTAAGTCAACTGACTTTTACCTTAATCAAGTCGGCCCCACTAAACTGACTGGGCCGACTTCACCTAGGAAGACTCAAAACAATATTTTATATTATTCATTGGGGTACTATTGACCCGACTTACAATGGAAGATTTACCTCATGACTCTATGATGACCAATTGCAATAGTAACATCCTGACGGAGGAATAATAACATCTCCCTTCGGGTGCATCAGTAAAATACATTTAGAATATCTTTTGAAGCTACAATATTTCAACACTTATTTGTACAACAAGAAACCTCAAGATAGGGAATTTCACCATCCATTTCGTCATGCTTATTGGATTTGCTTCACAGTAAAGTAGAATGAGACTAAACAACTTGAAAATTGAATGTAGTTTCCCATTTAAGGGAATTAGATTTTTAATAGCTTTATTGCTACTATTTAGCGATGAAACAATATTTGAATGTCTCAATTATAAAAGGATGATAATCAATGTTAATAAAAACACCATATGAATCAGTCTTCTCACCCTTTATGCATAGTTTGACATTCTTTGTGGCTTTTCTGATATCTGCCATGCACATGGGCGTGCATGCACACTTTTTTTAATTCCATATAGTATGAGCATGTTTTGATTAGAGAATTTTTTTTGCAATCTTATTAATTCCTTATGCATTTTTCATATACTATGAGCATGTTTTGATTAGAAATTTTTTTTTGCAATCTTATTATTGCATTTTTTATATTCATAGAAAGGCTAAGTGACAATATTTTGTATATAATTTGAATCATCCATGAAACAATTGGTTATATTAATGAATATACATGTTTCTGTCCTAATTATTATGAATTGACTATGTAGGTATAATTCCCCACATACATCTATGATCCAATTTGAAGTGTTTGGTGAACAACTACATATCGCACAGGTAAACAAATGATTTTTGATATGTTTGAAAAGGTATTAGAAATCATTTCCTTGTAGGAAGCGCAATTTAATTAGATGAATGCTTTTAGATTACAAGGAATTATGCTTTGTGTCCTTACTAATTTATTAGGTAGCCATGTAATGGGGTTCAATTCTTTGAGGATGACAGTAGCCATGGGTTCAATGAGATAGGGCCTGGATGTCACTTGATTGTTCTAGGACCTGATTAAGGAACAATAGATGAAAAGTATATAGAATATGACAAGCACCAAAATATATGAACTATAATTCCATAAAAATCCTTAAAGGGAATAGTGTCTTATTCTAGAAATGAAATAAATAAAAATTTAACTTGATAAGATGTCTAAGCATTTGGGTTTCAACTTCCAATCATGTGGAAGGTCAACTTTTGAGTACGAAGCAGGTTGCGAAACATCAAAAGCAAAATAACATGCTGACTTTTCCCAGTCTCATCTCTATTTCCAATATGGATAAGAGAAATTTTTCGTTGCCCACAATCTTTTGGATTTTATCATTATGTCATTAGTTTTCATGTTCCGGCATCTCGGGCAAATGCTTTGCCTGTGAACAAGGTGTTACAGCGCAATTTAACACCTAGGTGGAAAAGTCCTAATCCACTAGTGCTAGAGTGCAACTTAGAAAGAAAAATACAACTGTTACCTAAGTATTTATCTTTCTAGGTTTTAGGCCAGCTCGCCAGCTCTCAAGGCCAAGGAGGGCTTCCCAATGGGATAATTTGATTTGAGTTTCAAAAGAGCTTTAAGGGAAAGGAAGTCTTAAGTTGTTTGATTTGTGTAAGTTAGATTTCCCACATTAAGCATTTAATCATTCAAGAAGTCTGATAGCAATGGGTCAAACACTCAAATATAATATCCCACAAGACTTAAAATGAAATAAACCATGGACATTAATAATTAACTTATGCAATTGAAAGTACAACAAACCTCCGAGAACTGAGAAATTCAAATGAATAGGTTCATTGTCATAGTAAATATATCCACAAGTGCATTTTATTAACAGAAGCAGGTCATAGAAGTTATGTATTATTTAGCTTGGGAGATTATCTTTGAATGAGGCTCTCTTGAAGAGAGGATCTCTGCAAAAGGGTGTTACCTGAACTTATCACAATAACCCAATTTGCAGAAGTGATCAAAATCATTTCAACAAATATCGTGTTTAGATCTTAAAGATTTTTGTCACAATCTTCAGAAATTAATTAACAAATGTCTTTGCTTTTAACATCCATAATTCATGTATATATGTATTATCAAGAGCAATGTGCAAGTAATTCAGTGAGGTTTGCACAAAGAAACTTTTGGAATCCTACAACAAATGATTATGAAAATAAACACTTGAAATTTAAACCATAAACCATTAGGACATTTCCAGAAATTAAGAAGCTTGAATGCTTAACCAAAATATGAAATTAAAACATCATCCATTTCAGCATTAGCACTTAGGATACCTTTCTGTTCATAAAGTTTTCAGCAGGACATTTGAACCATAATTTCCAAAATTAAATCAGTCATTTGAGCCAATAAACATGTGATTTCCTGAACCAAAATTACTTATTAGCTCCAAATAAAGTTCTAGAAATCAAATTCTTGCTCTCCTAATCAATTTCAATGAGCAAAGCAGTAAGATATATGTGGTAAAAACTCGGATTTAATTCAATCTTTATTGCAGAAATTTATACCATGAGAAAGCCAAGTTTAGATGTGATGTCAACTCAAAATAGCTTTCCTGTTTTGTATACGACTCAGAGATAATTTCTGGATTTACAAGTTTTATGAGTTAAATCACTTGAAAAGCTTTAAGAACTTGAAGAAAACTTAGATAGTTATGCCCATACATTTTTGTGACAAGTTCCAACATGTAGAAAACCCTTATTAGTGATTATAAAGTGAAGATTTAGGGTTGTTTTGGTATCTAACAAGTGTAGGAAAAAGTGATTTACAGAAAATCAAAACCAACAATCTAACCCTAAGAACTAACAAAATCTAATCTAAGAAAATTCCTAAAATATTTTTTATGTTTTAAAAAAAAATTAATTTATTTTAAGAAAGCAAGAAAATTGAGATATTTTTGATAATTTTGGTTGTAGAAATTGAAGTGGAGACTAATGCCTTTAAAACCTTGGGCCAATGGGGTTTTGGGACGTGTAACTGTTCAAACTAGCAGTCTCGGATTGCAACACAATGTGATGTGGATGCTAGTGGATGGTAAGCGCAGGAGAGGAAGGCTAGACCCAATGTCACCTCGATCTATCTCCTCGAACTTCTTTGGGAGTTATTTACCCAGGGGAGAGCTCTTCTATGGTACCTGCCAATGATATCAATACAAATGCTTTCTCTACATTCTACAACTAGATTAGTGCCTTTCATATGGACTCAAACAGTCAATAACCAAGACACCAAGGTAATGTGAGGAGCTAGTGTTCAGTTCGCTAGGTACTTATCAATAAATCTCCCAGTTTTTCAGATGTAACTATAGGCTTTAAATTGCATAAAGATAATAGTCACTGCCAGCACTTGAACATAGTCCTAAAACGAGCCAAACTTTCCACATTCAAACTGTTAATTAAAGTTAAAAAACACTGAGATTTTGCAGCAAAAAATCAAGACTTGGGTCAAGGAAATCAATAGCTACCAGCACTAACAAAGATTTACAAGATAAATTTGGTCTTAGCTGAACTACCATCAGATGATTAAGGTGCAGTAATTGGATCAGTTAGGTCAAAAAATAAGGTCTGATGCAACTAGTTTTTAAGACAGTTTAAAATTTTACCACAGCTATACCGGCATTTAAAGGTGCTTTTCAGACCACAAATAAACTCGGCCTTGGAGAAAAAAATTAAAAACAATGATGTGAGCAGGGTGATTTAGATAATCAGTCGAATCAGCAAAATAAAGTCTGTTTCAGGTCTGCGTTATGGCAGTGCATTAAAAAATATACCAATCAATGCTCTAGTGAATAGCCACATGTTTGATTTGAACTTTGAATGTAATAGACAATTGACATTGGAGGGACTAAGCACCAATGTGTTCAGCTTAATCCATTATAGACACATAGTGCAATAGAGCTGTGAAGAAATTTAGAATGAGCATGGGGTGCATGTAGAAAGCAACATCCAAAAGGCATAAGAGATTAAGGACATTTAAAAGATATTTTATCATGTTTTTTAACATGTCTAAGCACTGTGAATTTATATACTAGATAGTGGTTAATCGATCTATTGTTGCAGTCAATTTAGACTAGTAAATCACTTGCAACATTATTTGTTTTAGTGTAGTAGTGGCGGTGCCATTCATGAGCAACTGTTGTGTATAATTATTTCTCAAAACCTCCTAGTTCATTTAAATGTAAATGTTTTGAATTATGTTTAAAGTTTTTCTTTTCTTTGAAGCTGCACAACTTTAGATGATACATTCTTGTTAAAAAGCTTCTAATAGTTTGTTTAGAGGGGGCAACACTCTTCTTTTGCTTTTGTCAAAAATGATTCCTGTAACTATTAATATTTGCAAATATGTATGTTTAGGTGTTTTCTACAAAAATCAAGGGCCGTGTGGATGGCCACCGCAAGCTAGGGTACCTTAGGCTAAATATCCTTAAAAGCTTTGAAAATTACCCTAGATCATCCAACAACTTATAATTCCACTTGGCTAGATAAGTTGAGTGTCCCCAAAAAGATTCCCACCAAGGCACAAAAAGGCATTGTGTCAAACTTTAAGAATATTCAAGCTGATGTAAAATAAGACCCACAATGGGAGGAGAATGGAGTGAAAAAAAACTCAACGCTGAGACAATGTTTGACTGGGAATAAATATTTTGAATAAATTTCTGATGATGATAATTTACAACAGAAATCCTGCATATATATGTTTTAGGGGGGTAGGAGCATGACTTTTCATAAAGTCATGCTCTTTGATGACTAATTACAATTTATTATATGATTTTAGTTTTCAGCATTTTATATTTTTATTTATTATTTATTTTTCTTTATATATATATAACATTGCCCTCTTCTTTCAAGATGCTTTGCCCTCAAAGCAAGGTAATGACCTGTATTGCTGAATGAACTTCTCTGCTTCCCAGGAAGCATCTTCTTTTGGACAATTCTTCCACTTAATAAGGTACTCTTTGATGATGCGAGAACGCAGTCTTCTTTCTTTGATGTTGATGATGGCTTCTAGTTCTAACACAAGTTTCCCTTCTTTGTCCTAGGTAGGAAGTGTCGTCTGAGCAATTTGATGTTGACCCAATAATTTTTGAAGATTTGAGACATGAAAAACGTTGTGAATTTGACTCTTATCTGGTAACTTCATTTCGTATGCTACAGGGCTAATCTTTCGGATAATTTGATATGGTCCATAAAACGTAGGAGCCAGTTTATTCTTTCCTTATTGTTCAAGTGACAATTGCTTATATGGCTGAAGTCTCACAAATACCCAATCTGCTACTTCAAACTCTTGTTTTGTTCTATGTTGATCTACTTGCTGCTTCATACGATTTTGTGCCATAGTTAAATTGTCCTTGAGTACTTGCACTACTCTTTGATTTTCTTCAAGTTGACTTTTTACTGCCGATACTTTTGCATCACCTTGAACGAGTTCCTCTCATCTGGGAGGCGCATAACCATACAATGCTTGGAAATGTGTCATTTTTGCTGACATATGATAGGTGGAGTTATACCACCAATCTGCAAGATGTAACCACTGTAACCGTTTGTTTTGCTTATCAATGACAAAACTACGAAGATAGGCTTCCAAACATTTGTTAACAACCTCTGTTTGTCCATCTGTTTGTGGATGATAGGTTGAGCTCATGTTAAGAGTGATCCCACTTTGTTTGCAGAATTCCTTCCAAAAATTACTTGTGAATTTGGCATCTCTGTCTCTAATGATGATTTTTGGAAATCCATGTAATTTGTAAATATTTTTGCAAAATACCTTAGCGATTTGTATAGCAGAGTCAATTTTCCTAATACCCACAAAATGTGCATATTTCGTTAATCGGTCCAGTTGCCACTTAAAACACACTTGGACACGGGTAAGTCTCCCAATCGCTGTGTGTTTTTTTGAGGGCAACTTATGAGTTGAGAACCCATTGTCATCTCGGTTCTAAACTCCTCCGTTTAGACCACAACTCCTAAAGGCCAAGGGGGGTAGCACCTACTTACTAAGTTCTTTTTTGAAGAATGTTTTCTGGGAGTTGAAAATTACAAAAATGACAATTAGTGTGCAATGATGCAAATATTTCATTGCCAAGCAAACCCTTTAACAATCAACCAGTAATGCATGCGAGAGAGAAACAATCAAATAATCAATATGGTTAGTGTCGTCTCTACTCGGGCTATGGAGTCACCATAATCAACTTCAAATAATTTTCCTAAAGCATCAACTCATTTACTTTAACAAATATAAAAGAACATGATGACTTCCAATAAATGAACAAGTTAAAATAAAGTGCTTGCAAAGTAGAGAAATGTAAATGATTGTAACAATGTTATGCAAGTGGTCCTGTTAATTTTAGTAAATTTTATGTCTCTCTTTGACTTAGGGAATTAAGGTGTTTGTTGCAAAGAAATGAACTATTCTGGATGTCTACCCCAAGAGATTATCTCCTTCGATTGGAGAGAGAATGCCCGGTGCTCAACACGGGAACACAAGGTTCCCGTCTAGCTCCACAGGTCAAACTCAAAACTTGTTGGGTGCTCAACTGGAGGACACAAAGTGCCACGAAGCCCCCTACGGCCTCTACCCCACTAGCTCCACAAGTCAAGCCTCTTTTTCTCCTTTCTAATGAAGATACTTATCTTGGTGCCTATTAAACTAGCCAACACAAATCTTTGCCCTTTCTCGTCACCCTAGATCAGTCGAATCGGCGGGAGAGAGGATACGGGGAAAAAATGGGGCTTAGGGTAAATTTTATCTTTAAAGAAAAAATTAAACAAAACAAGCCAAGTGTGATATCACAACGAAGGCAGAGCCTACTCAATTGTGAGATGCGGGCAAAATGAAATAAGCGAATACTAGAAATAAAAATGTTAGCCAACGCGATTTCACATGGATGGGAAGAGCCACTTCACTTGTGAAGTGCGAGCAAAAAGAAAACAAACAATGAAGTAAACTAATCTAAATCCAAGCAACTTACAAGGTTGCTTGCAAGGATGGGCAAGGCCATTTCACTTACATGCAACCAAAACCGAAATCACTAAGTACTGAAAACTTGAAATGAAGCACAACAAACTCAAGCCCAAGAAACTCTCTTGGGCTTGTTACAAGCATGTAGATTTCAACACTAATATTTGTTGATTTTTCTGAGCAACATCAAGAGCCATTCTCTTTGGAGAATGGGGACACCTGGTCCGGGACCACGGTGTATACTCAACCTAGTGTTGAGGGACCATTCTGTTGAATGGTAGATATCTGGTCCTTGACCATGATATAGACCCAACTCTGCCTTGGGTAGACTCAACCCAGTGTTGAGTAACCATTCTGTTGAATGGTAGACATCTGGTCCGGGACCACGATGTGGCCCAGTCTAGTACTGGTAAACTCAGCTTAGTTTTGAGTAGCCATTCTCTTGGAGAATAGAGACACTTGGTTTGTTACCAAGTATTTGACCTAGGGTCAAATTATACAGCCTATGGCTGAGGCACCTGGTCTGTTACAAGGAAGGCACTATAAGCCCTAGGCTTGGTCTAGGCATGTAGGACACTCGGACCCCTGATCTATGGGCTTTGTGTACTTCTCCAAGGCTTAGCTACCCTAGTACCTGATCTTGGTGTCACAAATAGTGTGAGATTCTCTTGGTTTATGATGATGTACTTTTGGAATAAAAAAGATCACAGGTAATGACCAAAAGGGCACTTGGAAAAAGGCTAAAGTCAAAAGTATAAAATACATAAGGACTTTTGGACCACAGGAAAAGGGATCACAGGTGAAAGTCAAAGTTACATAAAGACTTTTGGTAAAAGTCAAAAGTACATAAAGGACCTTTAAGACTACTTAAATGGTAAAAGTGAAATTAGGAAAGAATAAAATATTATTATTTTGTTCTCCCTAATTTTGGCCCACTTACAGGTAATTGAAGGTTATAAAAGAAGATCAAGTCATTTCATTATTACACATTCACTTGCTCACACAGGTACTGCTGCTACTGAAGATTTCTCAGCTAAACCCTCGGCTAGGGTTTCTTTATTTTTTTGTCTTAGGCTTCGTTAAACCCTCATCTTCAGCAAGCACATTTATCTCAGATCTTAGGCAACTTTCTCTCCCATCCTAGGTGGGCTCAGTATCATCCTTTTCTCTTCTCGGGCAGCCGAGGTTTCTTCACGGGCACCCCTATTCTTCCTTGGGCAGCCTGCTAGGCCTACAACAGTGCCCAAGAGCACTTCTGTGCACCCATAGTGGGGTTCATGAGCCAACACAGAGCCCTGGGCAGCTAGCTGCAGCCACGGGCTGCTCACAATAGACCCAAGCTGCCTGCTACAGGCCTCGGGATGCTATATAGCAGAACCGAAGGACTCCTGGGCAGGCCTTAAGGCCTCGGTCCAACAGACAAGGGTCTGCCCTTCACCCCAGCAGCAGCCAAAGGGCTTTGCCCTAGCTCTGGGCTACCCATAACAGACTCTAGGCAGTATAGATCTGCCAATCGGGCAGATGAAGAAGTGAACACCAGTCTCGAGCAGGGCAGAGAACAGTCGGGTAGGGATAGACAAAGATCTGGGCAGGTACGAAAATTTCCGTGAAGCTTGTCAAAATTTTCACGCAGATGGATGTAAAGACAACCTTTCTCAATGGTAAGATTGAGGAAGAAGTTTATATTGAACAACCTGAAGGCTTTGTGAATCATGGGAAAAAGACCCATGTATGTAAACTGAAGAAAGCCTTGTATGGACTGAAACAAGCTTCGAGAGTCTGGTATGCTAGGATGGATGGATTTCTCCATAGCTTGTGGTTTTCCAAAAGTACAACTGATTCTAACTTGTACTTTAAGGTTGTTCATAATAATGAGTATGAACCTAATGAGTTTGATGATTTTTGTGGAGAAGCAGGAATCAAGAAAGAGCTGACAGTACCTTACAACCCTCAGCAGAATGGGGTTGATGAAAGGAAGAATAGAATGATCTGTGAGGCTGCTAAAGCCATGATCACTGATCTAGATCTTCCTTTGTCTTTGTGGGATGAAGCTACCGTAACTGCTGTGTACATCTAGAACAGAAGTCCACATGCTATCTTGGGGGAGAAGACTTCAGAAGAAGTCTTCACCAAGAAGAAACCTGCAGTTGATCACATGAGGATATTTGGTACTCTTGTGTATGTTCATGTGCCAAAACAGAAGAGGGCCAAGCTAGAGCCCTCCAGTAAGAAAGTTATATTTGTTGGGTACAATGATTGCTTGAAGGCTTATCGAGTATATATACTTGGAGAAAGGCACATTGAGGCTAGCAGAGATGTAATCTTCCATGAGGAAGCTGTGTTTCGTAAAACAGTAGAGCTTTCATCGGAAGATGCAGTTGCTCTACTTGAGTTTCCAGATTCAGAAATTCATAGGGAGGAAGAGGAATTTGATGATCAAATTCCAGATGTTCCTGAGAACACTGAAAGTCCACTAGAAGAACTACTTAAAGTTCCTCCTTCCAAAAGAAGACCTGCTTGGTACCGAGAGACGGTGCAAGAAGGCGAGAAGCATAAAGCTCCTCCCGGGACTTTCAAAGAAATCACAAGACCATAGAAGTACTCCGGTATTATGAGTTAGCTTATCAGTTCAGAACCTTCATCATACGAAGAAGCAACAAGTAAACATGTATGGGTTGATGCCATGATTGAAGAGTACAAGTCAATCATGAAGAATGATGTTTGGGAAATTGTGCCTAGACCAACAGGAAAGTCAGTTGTGACTTCCAGATGGCTTTATAAGATCAAGCATGCTGCAGATGGCAGTGTGGAGAAGTATAAAGCCAGATTCGTAGATCGTGGCTTCACTCTGAAAGAAGGCATTGACTATGACGAGACATTTGCTCCTGTTGCTAGGTATACTACCATCAGAACCATCATTTCACTTGCTGCAGTATTTGGATGGAAGTTACATCAGATGGATGTAAAGACAACCTTTCTCAATGGTAAGATTGAGGAAGAAGCTTATATTGAACAACCTGAAGGCTTCGTGACTCATGGGAAAAAGACCCATGTATGTAAACTGAAGAAAGCCTTGTATGGACTGAAACATGCTTTGAGAGTCTGGTATGCTAGGATGGATGGATTTCTCCATAGCTTGTGGTTTTCCAAAAGTGCCGTTGATCTAACTTGTACTTTAAGGTTGTTCATAATCATGTTTTGATACTTGTTCTATATGTAGATGACTTGTTTCTTACAGGCGATGAACAGTTGATAGACCAGTGTAAGAGGGAGCTTACCTCTAAATTCGAGATGAAAGATCTCGTATTGATGCATTACTTCCTTGACTTAGAAGTCTGGCAAAAGCCAGGTGAGATCTTCCTAACACAAGGAAAGTATGTAGTGGATATCTTGCAGAGATTTGGGATGCAAGACTGCAAGTTCATGAATGTGACAATGACTACAAACTTGGCAAAGTTGTGGGACTCGGCCTTTAGTCCACAGAGTGTGGACTCTACTCTATATAGACAACTCATTGGTTCCATGATGTATCTCGTGCATATGAGATTAGACATCTGTTACACAGTGAATGCATCGAGTCTGTTCATATCCGATCAGAAGCACATACACTTGGTAGCTTCCAAACATGTACTCAAATATGTGCGAGGTACTATCACTTATGGGCTCAAGTATACTTCCAGCAGTGGAGTATTGTTATCTGGATATTCAGATTCAGATTGGGCTGGTAGTGTAGTTGACCAAAAAAGTACCTCTGGTTATTGCTTCAGTATGGTATCAACAATGATCTCTTGGTCCAGTAGGAAGTAGGGTTCCATAGCTTAGAGTACAGCTGAGGCAGAATATATTGCTGCAAGTGATGCCTGGAAGGAAGCAGTTTGGCTCAGAAAACTGATATTTGATCTGTTCGGGGGGAAGCTTGACTCAACGATCATCCATTGCGATAATCAGAGTTGCATAAAGCTTTTGGAGAACCCAGTGTTTCATGATAGATCGAAACACATTGAAATGAGGTATCATTTCATTAGAGACCTAGTGTAGAGAGGTGCTCTGAAGTTGCAGTGCATTCGTACAGATGAACAGATTGCAGATATCTTGACCAAGCCTCTGGCAGCATCAAAGTTCGTGTACTTTCGTGACAAGCTTGGTATGGCAGAGAATGCCTCTCTCGCCGAGAGGGAGTGTTGATTTTTCTAGGCAACATCGAGAGCCATTCTCTTCGGAGAATGGGGACACCTGGTCCGGGACCACGGTGTAGACTCCACCCAACGTTGAGTGACCATTCTGTTGAATGGTAGATATCTGGTCCTTGACCATGATATAGACCCAACTCTGCCTTGGTAGACTCAACCCAGTGTTGAGTAACCATTTTGTTGAATGGTAACATCTTGTCTGGCACCACGATGTGGACAAGTCTAGTACAGGTAGACTCAACTTAGTTCTGAGTAGCCATTCTCTTGGAGAATGGAGGCGCCTGGTCTGTTACCAAGTATTTGACCTAGGGTCAAATTATGTAGCCCATGGCTTAGGCACTTGGTCTGTTGCCAGGAAGGCACTGTAAGCCCTAGACTTGGTCTAGGCATGTATGACATTCTGACCCTTGATCTATGGGCTTTGTGTACTTCTCCAAGGCTTAGCTACCTTTGGTTAAGTTACCCTAGTACCTGATCTTGGTGTCATAGAGTGTGAGATAAAAGGATTAGTAACTCTCCTGGTTTATGATGATGTACTTTTGGAATAAAAATGACCACACGTAATGACCACAGGGGCACTTGGAAAAAGGATAAAGTCAAAAGTAAAAAATACACAAGGAGTTTTGGACCACAAGAAAAGGGACCACAGTTGAAAGTCAAAGTTACATAAAGACTTTTGGTAAAAGTAAAAAATACATAAAGGACCTTTTAGACTACTTAAAAGGTAAAAGTGAAATTAGGAAAGAATAAAATATTATTATTTTGTTCTCCCTAATTTTGGCCCACTTACAGGTAACTGAAGCTTATAAAAGAAGATCAAGTCATTTCATTATTACCAGTGTTGAAAAACTCTCCGAAAAATCGCCAACTTTTCAAAAAGTCGCGATTTTTTCCCTTAGCCGAAAAATCGGCTAGAAAAAATTGCGACTTTTTAACTTTTCAAAAAGTCGTGACTTTTTCCAAAAAGTCGCAGAGGCTAAAAATGGCAAGTCTCGACTTTTTCTAAAAACTCCCGACTTTTTCCAAAAAGTCTCGACTTTTCCCGACTTTTTCAAAACATCTCCATTTTTGCTAAAATGGCTAATTTTCCAAAAATTTGCCATTTTAGCCATTTTGTCGTATACTAACACCTTTCCTCTACCGTATAAATATTTCAAAACTTTGTTGTATTTGAACATCAAACCATGCAAGGATAATCTATACAAAATATGTATCTGTTTATCAAAGATCACAATAGTAATTACTTTTTTCACTATTAGGGAATTTTTTGAGCAAACATATTTTGAGTGATCATCTAACACATTGTAGGAAAAAAAGAGCAATGTTTCAAGTGTTAGATGAGTTAGGGATAAATGTGAGGCGCATGTCGGAAATTCAATTTGGGAGTGAAAAATACATCTATGATTTATTATCAATACAAAACAAGTAATACGTTTAATTGCTGACAACCAAATCAATAAAATATACCTTTCAAAAATTAGGTTTAAGTCATAAGATGGAGGGACAAATAAAAAGCATTTAGGAAAACCTTATATAAACCTAATCATTGGAGTAGGGAAAAATATGAAGTATGAATGGAAAACTCAGGAAGAGAGCATTGATATTAGATAGCTATATGCTTGTTTTCCTCGAATACATTTATATATGTGATGTCATGTTTTATTGGTTATCCACTTTTGAGTCATTGATTGGACAACTATGATGTTTCATGATACAGTATGCACTTTGATGTATCATTTTACATTTGGCATGACTACATGATGTTGATATATATCAATGCTTTCTCCATATTTATGTTCCAATGTGTTTATTTGATGTTATTGTTGCTTTAAATGTTTAAAATTCTGAAAAAAATGAATGTATTTTGTATCTTTTAATGTTTGCCGACTTTTCTCGATTTTTTCGCCGATGTTGCCGAGAAGTTGTATTCGGGACCCTTGCCGACTTTTTGTCGAGGCCGACTTTTTCAACATTGATTATTACACATTCACTTGCTCACACAGGTACTGCTGCTACTGAAGATTTCTCAGCATAACCCTCAGCTAGGGTTTTTTTCTTTTTTTTGTCTTAGGATTTGTTAAGCCCTCATCTTCAGCAGACACATTCATCTTAGATCTTGGGCAACTTTTTCTCTCATCCCGGGCAGGCTCAGCATCATCCTTTTCTCTTCTCGGGCAGTTGGGGTTTCTTCATGGGAACCCCTTTTCTTCCTCAGGCAACTCTGCTAGCCCTACAACAGTGCTCGGGAGCACTTCTGTGCACCCATAGTGGGGCCCATGAGCCACAACAGAGCCCTGGGCAGCTAGCTGCAGCCACGGGCTGCTCACAGCATACCCGGGCTGCCTACTACAGGCCTCGGGATGCTATATAGCAGACCTAGAGGACTTTCGGGCAGGCCTTAAGGCCTCGACCCAGCAGACAAGGGTTTGCTGTTGACCCGAACAACAGCCGAAGGGCTTTGCCCTAGCTCTTGGTTGCCCATAACAGACTCCGGGCAGTATAGATCTGCCACTCAGGCAGATGAAGAAGTGAACACCAGTCTCGGGTAGGGCAGAGAATAATCGGGCAGGGACAGACATAGATCTTGACAGGTAAGAAAATTTTCGGGAAGCCTGCCAAAATTTTCGGGTTGCCTGTCATAATTTCTGGGTAGTCTGTTTTGTACTTCAGGCAGGCCTGGTCAGTTCGAACATACTGTTTTTTTGAGCAGTCTTGGTCATTCTGGGCAGATCTGGAAATTTGGTTAACTAGGGTTTGAATCCCTTAGTTTATTTTTGCTGAGAATTTTTATTTGATCATCTGTAAACTCTGGTTAAACCCAGATTGGGGTTTGAGGAACTTTTTGAAGAATTTCCTAAGTCATCTCATTTACGAGATGAGCTACTAATGCTTTTTGGGGTTTTTGTCCTTTGAAGGTTTCCCTAGTGAAAAACTCGTGTCCATTGTGCTGATGTGATGAATGTTATTTTGCTGCACTCGTCATTTGCTTAAGTTAATCTGCAAATTTTCTAAGTATTTATGCTAATGCTAAAATACTAAGCATGCAACAAAAACTATTGCAATACTATTCTCAAGCAAAAAAGTTTGCCTGAGATTCCAAATACAAAACGAATCACCTCAATCACAATGCATGGACAGTATTTCTTCCAAAGATTTCTTCTATTATCATCCAAACTTGAAAGTACAATGACTCCCCTTGGACAAGAATGGAGCAAGAGAGCAAGAATGGGAGCAATGGGAGAATGAGAGAGCAAGAATGGGAGCAATGGGAGAATGAGAGAGCAAGAGAGCATGAGCAAAATAAAGCAAGAGCGTAAGTCAATCCAACCTAAATGAGGAGCAATTTCCTCCTTAAATAGGAAAAATGAAAAAGAGAGGCTCTTTGCATGCCAGACAAGTATCATAAGGGAGAGAGGGGTGGCCCAAGAGAGGGGGACGAATTTGCTCAAGGAGGGCAAAACCATTGTTTGGGATCTCAAATATGGGGAGAGAAACCCCTCTTTTAATGCTTTCAACCTTACTACTATCTCAAATGGGGAGGAAACCACCATAGTGGGGCCCCTCCCATTGGCTTTCACTTACCAAACCAATCAAAGAGGGGAGGGCGCACCCCCTAGAGTGGGCAACTCAAAACTTGTTATATGCTTGCTTGGGGGGGGGGGGGCTTTTGGGTTCTAAATTTGTCTTAGGAACTTAATATAAACATTAGAACCTTTACTTGGCCATCGCAAGTGACTGTAGTCACTTTTCCAAAATTTGGCTCTCTAATTAAATGCCCAATTTCCTGATTTCCATGATTGACCTGGGAAAAAGTGTTCAAAACCATAGTAATACTTGTCTGAATGACTTCAAACTTGGCACAAGGGTGTAGGGGGTCTCATGCCATTTGTCTTGAGTACCCATACCCCTATACAACATTAAATAGGACCAGGTAACCCTCTTTTACATTACAACAAATTGTCTTGAGTGACAGTTTTTAATGACAAAAATTATAAAAAAAACCTATGCAAAACTTAATAAAATTCCACAAGACTTTGAAAAATGTCTCGCATGGTAATATAGAACATTCCTAGGCCCCAATCACCCCATGGACTCGATCACTAGAACACCTTTCACTAGTTTGGAAGTAATTTTGAGTGAAAAACTCAAGTAATTAAAATCTCTAGAAAGAAATTTTAATTATCCAAGTAAAAAAAACACTCGATGAAAAGACTTCCCTAATGACTAAGTATTAGGTGATTAAGTTACAAAAAACAAGACCGTCATGCTGACATATCCTTAAAAAATTCCCCTAAGGGGTGCGGAAATTTCATAGAGAGAAGAAGAGCTGCCTTGCTTGATATAATCATTAAGTACTTCATTCTTAACTTCAAGGCACATCCAACATGTGCATGGTACATCGTTTCGCACCTAGTTGGTTTTGGTGGTCAACAGATCCACTACCACGAAGATTTTGTCCTTGACATCGGATACGGGTAACCCTTCAATAAAATCCATGGAGATTTCCTCCCACTTCTGGCTTGAAATGTGCAGCGGATGGAGTAGCCTTGGTTTCATGATATTTTCACTTTTAGTTCTTTGACATGTGTCACACTCAGCTACATACCTTTGAATGTCTTTATACATTCCCTTCCAATAAAATGATTGCTTGGCATTGTAGTAAGTTTTGAAAAAATCGACATATCCTGCAACAGGTGAGTCATCGGACTCCTTCAGAACCTTGCCTTCAATCCGGATGCTGGGTTTAAGTAAATCCTTCCCTTATATTGAAGGATGTCATTTCTCCATTCAAGCTTGGGATTGCGTTCTGGATTATCTATCAAAGCATAGGTATCTAGATCCTTGGCATTGTAGTAAGTTTTGAAAAAACCGACTTATCCTGCAACAAGTGTCATCAGACTCCTTAAGAACCTTCGCCTTGAATCTGGATGCTGGGTTTAAGTAAATCCTTCCCTTATACCAAAGGATGTCATTTCTCCATTCAAGCTTGGGATTCCGTTTTGGATTATCTATCAAAGCATAGGTATCTGGATCAATGTTATCGGAACCGGACCGGTCATCGAACCAGCGAAGCCCAAAATGTGAACCGGACCGGAACCGGCAAAAAACTGGGTAGAAAACTGGCTGACTAAAAAATACATAAAATATTCATATTTTGTTAAAAACATATATAACAATAGAACAATGGACAACAACCAATCCAAAGATAACCTTTCAAAACAATAATGGTGATTCCTTAGCCAAAACCCAATGACATTCAAAGGATGAGTGTCCCTCCAATAATATAGTTTATGTTCAAGATCCTAGATTCCATCAGATCCTATTATTAAAGATCCTAGATTTTCCATCAGATATCTATTATTTCTATCATATCATGGTTTCTATACATGTATAAAGGTACATGATACATCAAAGCAATATCTGGAAGCAGTAATTCTAACAGGTTAAAAGAAATTCCACAGTCAGTATAAAAGAATATAGCAGCATTATAAGGTACATGATACATGATACATGCCATGTAGTATTAGCAACCCATGTAATCAATCCTTAGTCATTCATATCAGCACATAATGATAAAAAGGATCATCATTTATTAGCCAAACAATAATGCTGCTATCGATACCAATGAATATAACAACTGTCATTCAAATCAGTCCATGCATAACATCTAAAATAAGATTTTTCAATTCAACTTTGTATCACACTTATATCACAGATGAGTAGCATTCCACTGTGTATCACTAGGACACCAATGTTTGACAGTAAGCAATAAAATCAGCACTTTAAGGACATCAACAGTCAGTTAATTCTGCATATACATTGTAGTCCTGTATCAACATTCAAAGAGGTAGCTACACCAAAGTCAGCACTTTATTGTTCACTTCTACAACAGCCCTTGTATAAACATATGATAGCATGGAGTTGCTTCAAACCTGTTAGAAATTCCACAGTCATGTATCATGTACCTTTATATTGCTTCCATGCCAGGTTAAAAGTAATTCAAAGCAATATAAAAGAAATTCTACAGTCAGTATAAAATTGAGTTTTCTGAGTCCCCAGTCCAGACTGGCCGGTTCGGCCGGTTTTGGCCGGTTCCGGCCGGTTCCGGCCGGTTCCATACCCGGTCTGGACAAAAATCCGGTTTTTCAAAAAAAATTTGTTGACCGGACCGGCCAACCCTGTAAACCGGTTAGACCGGCCGGTTTTGCCGGTTCCGGTCCGGTTCCGATAACACTGATCTGGATCCTTGGCTTATTCACTTCTAATTTCATCCAACCACTCGGGAATTGTAACTAAAATTGCATAGGACTTGGCTTCCTCATCTCTTCGCGAAAGGGCATCAACAACTACACTGTCCTTCCCCCTTTTATGCAATATCTTTAAGTCAAAAGTGGCAATTTTTTGTATGCATTTTTGTTGTTCGGTCGATAATGTCTTTTGTTGTAAAAGGTATTGAAGACTTTTTATAAAGTCATGCTCTTTGATGACTAATTATAATTTACTATATGATTTTAGTTTTAAGCATTATTATATTTTTATTTATTATTTGTTTTTCTTTATATTTATCTAATTATCTCTCTTTCTCTCTCTCTCTCTCTCCTATATATATATAACAGAGTGTCATCCTTATTAGTTTTGGAGGTCCCCCACCAAAATTTTGTTGGCACCATGTTAGGTACAACAATGCACAACCTATCATTTTGAAGGTGTTTTCATTCTTGGAAATCGCTAGTTCTAGATTCAGGTATTTGTTATTTGATGGTGATGTAGGAGACTACATGGAAAGCAATGGTCTCCCTCACTATTTGATTATCTTGTGTATGCATGTTATAACAAAATCTAACATCTACTAAATTGTAAAGTTTCGAGAACCAAGGTGTTAGTCTTGTGTAACTTGGGAATGCTACCCACTGTCACTTTCGTAGTTCGTCCTCTCACTTTAGGTTAACTCTTCTCCAATGCAAGGGGGGTATTCTTAGTAGGATTGCTAAGGCTATGGAGTGGGGGTTGAAGGTGAAGTTTGAAGAGTAAGCCTTAACAAAAGAAGTGGTGGTTGTAGTGTATGAAAATGGAAATGGAAATGGGAAAAGGGGAAATTGAAAGAATGGAAATGATTATGAGGAAGAAGGGAACATGGAAGTGGGATGATGTGAGACCAGTGCCTATCAACTTGAGTGCTAATGGAGTCATGAGACATTGTATGAAAGGACTATTTGTCAGTGTGTCACTATCAACTACTTTGATGTAGTAGGCTACGAGGTAAAAAGGACTAATGTGACACATTCCACCTACTTAGATAAAATGACTAGTTCGACACCTTCATCAATTGATTGTGTACGTAAGGTAAATCAAAATAATTTGATACTTTAAATCTTAAGATGTTTGCTGGAAATTAAACGCAAAAATCACTCTTGGATGGTTAGGTTTGGCCACTCATTAAACTATATAAAGGTGCTTTTATATTAGGCTTAATTATGAAGACATTTCAACAACTTAGTGTGTTAGATGAAGGGAAATAAAACAAATTATAACAACAAATATTATATCAAGAAAGAGAATTCCTCACATTGACTATTCCAAAAAATGAATTTTATAATTTTGGCCTTCATATAAGTGTGATAATCAAGAGGTATCTACAAATAATTAAAAACAAAAACTTGAAGCAAAAATATAACTATGCAACAATACAACTATGCAACAATACAACAATAACTTGATTCTTCATTAGTCTTCAAGCATTGGATATACAAAGGAGCTCCATCCTCATCTCCAAGCACCTATTCTAACTCCTTAGCTAGCTTCTCATTTTTTTAATACCTAAATCACTAATGAAATGGTGAGTAAGCTCATTTTTATAGAGTGAGTTAATTGTTAAATCTCTCATACAAGAAAGTTTAATATTTTCCTTACTAACTTCCTGATATGTCAAACAATAATAAAATATTGACTTAGTTATGCAATGACCTCCAAAAACAACATAAGTGGTCCAAGAAGTGCTCTTGAAGGATCAATCACCATCTCAAAATAGAATACATAGGAACATGTGAATTATGTCCACATTGACCAAGTAAGATAACCATGAAATATTCTCCATAAGAGATAGTGTGTCGTCCAAGATGTGTAACAACTTTCAAAAGGTAGGGTGAATTAGTTTTAGTTACTTAACCTTTAATCAAGTGGAAACAAAATGTGAACAAGACTAGTTAAAGATGCAAATGGACCACCTAGTGGATTGCACCAGCTAGCAGAATGTGTCAATGGGCTAAAGATAAGGTGGATAAGTGGACAAGGCTAAATGAATGAATAAGTGTGAATGGGTGGATGTGGTCAAAAGACCAGGGTGCATGCATAACTAACCTCTCAAAACAAGGGCAAACTCAACTATCTCCTCAACATGTGTGCTAAGAGATAAGGAGGGCCCGAACAAATACCCAAGGAATTTATAAAGGAGGCAGCCATAATTTTGTTATTTTAATTTTTTATTAGGTTTCCTCAACATGTGTGCCAAAGGGGAAGCACTACAGCCATTTGTTGTACCACATGGTGTTAGACTTTCGAGTAAGTCTAAAAGTGGTTACACCATGTTTTGGGGTGCTCCATAACTTTTTGGGTACATGGTATATTCCTAGCTTGTAGATGGTCCGAGATGGATTGTAGCATGAGAGATAGTTTGTGATGGATATGCACAGTTGAGATAGCTTGCTCAGTGGATGTTTGATCTTAGGTTGGTGCTGGCTCAACTTTCTTCTTCCCCTAGGCGTTGGAGATCTTTTGGTGGTTTGGTGGATGCTTTTAATTGAAGCCTTGTGGAGTAGCCACTTACTTTGCGAGCTCCCTTAGGGGATGTGGAGCATTTTGAATCACGGGGGAGGGCTTCAAGCCCTAGTTGGCATGTGGTAGCTTGGTTTCTTGTTCGAATGTTCGAAGGATTGGAGATGGCTCGAGGACGCTTGGGCTTTGATAGCAAGGTTGCGGGGAAGCGCCCCCCTCCCCCTCACCCCCGCTCTGGAAAGAAGCACTGCGGGAGCTAACCAGAAGCACGCTTCCTAGATAGCTGCCGATCCGGAGCGATTTCGGAAGTGCGATTCCTCCTTCAAATTTTCGCTCCTGCTCTGTCCGAAAGCGCACACTTCCTTCGTGCTTCGCCGTCGCTTCTGTCGCTTCCTCCCGCCCTTCCGCCTTTGCTCCCGACGCTTCCAACTTCGCATCCTACAGCGCTTCCCATCGCTTCCTACAACGCTTCCCCCATTAAATGACGCCCACGACCCGTGGAAGAGAGGAAAGGGACATGATTTGGGGGTGGGGTTAGGAGAAAACCCCACAGAGATCCAGAGGTACAAGTTGGGTAAATGGCTGCTATAGACAAGTTGGTCCCTGATGAAGAGGAATGTGCCTTATTGCATAGTGAATTAAGCAAATACCATAGTGATATTGCTCTATTTGGTACTTTGCATGCTAGAAAAGATCGAGATAGGGCGCCTCCTATTGAATGGTGGAACATGTATGGCTCATCATGCCCACGCTTATATAAATTGGCAACCAAAGTGCTTTCACAGGTGGTAAACAGTTCCTTTGCAGAAAGGTGTTGGAGCACCTATAACTTCGTCCACTCGGTGACAAGAAACCGATTAAATGAAAATTAGGTAGAAAGCTTGTTTATGTACATTACAACTTGAGGTTGTTGACTCATTACTGTGAGTGGGCCAAAACCGATAGATCATATGTCACTAGGGACAACAATCCAGAGGAGCATAACTTGGAGGATGGAGCTTTAACTTTAGAGCACTTGGGGGATGAGCTTTTGGGCGATGAGGATGACCATGCAACAGAAGCAGCAACAGTGCCACTGCCATCTGCTACCTTGTTTCCAGATGCACCATCTTTGCCTAGAGGTTCAACTTCACAACCCCCACCTGCATCAGCGAGGGGGGTTCATGCAGGACCAAGTCTTGGATGTCACTTAAGCCGCTCAACATCGGTGGCTACAGGGGATGAAAATCTCGCTCCCTTTTTTCATCGACCATTGGAAAAGAAATTAGAAATTTCCCATAGCAAGAGGAAACATCCATAAAATCTACTTTTCTTGTCTTTTCTTATTTACAGTACTTTCAAGTTTCTGCACTATTGAGATTCGAGAACTTGAGTCATTGACTCTTGTATATTTATTATGGTATATTTTGTGAACATTGCATGGCAATTCAAGTTTGAAGTTTGAAGTTGAACTATGAAGCTGTAAGGTTGATAACTTGATGTTATCGATAATGGACCTATGTTTGACGAATTCACTAGCATATGATAATTGATTGAATCATTGATGGTTGATGAATGATGTTATATGGTATTATGATTTATCATGTTATGGTATATTTCATGTTTTTATGCTTTCCATGACTAATTCAACATTCTACAAGCATTTGTTGGCATATATGCATCAAAATATATTAAAAATATATATTATATAAAAAACGCTTTCGAAACGCTTCCAAACCGGAAACCTTTGAAAGTTTCGCTTCTCGCTCTTGCTCCCGCTCCCTAGTAACCTTGTTTGATAGTGTTCTTGCTTGCGGTAATTGACCTAGTGGAGTGCTTTGCTAGCTTCTCCTTTTTTTAATACCTAAATCACCAATGAAATGGCGAGTAAGATCATTTTTATAGAGTGAGTTAATTGTTAAATCGCTCATACAACAAAGTTTAATATTTTCCTTACTAACTTCTTGATATGTCAAACAATAATAAAATATTGACTTAGTTATGCAATAACCTCCAAAAACAACATAAGTGGTCCAAGAAGTGCTCTCCAAGGATCAATCACCATCTCAAAATAGCAATACATAGGAACATGTGAATTATGTCCACATTGACCAAGTAAGATAACCATGAAATATTCTCCATAAGAGATAGTGTGCCGTCCAAGATGTGTAACGACTCTCAAAAGGTAGGGTGAATTAGTTTTTGTTACTTAACCTTTAACCAAGTGGAAACAAAATGTGAACAAGACTAGTTAAAGATGCAAATGGACCACCTAGTGGATTGCACCAGCTAGCAGAATGTGTCAATGGGCTAAAGATAAGGTGGATATGTGGACAAGGATAAATGAATGAATAAGTGTGAATGGGTGGATGTGGTCAAAAGACTAGGGTGCTTGCATAACTAGCCTCTCAAAACAAGGGCAAACTCAACTATCTTTTCACCATGTGTGCTAAGAGATAGGGAGGGCTTGAACAAATACCCAAGGAATTTATAAAGGAGACAGCCATAATTTTGTTATTTTAGTTTTTTATTAGGTTTCCTCAACATGTGTGCCAAAGGGGAAGTACTACAATCATTTGTTGTACCACATGGTGTTAGACTTTCGAGTAAGTCTGAAAGTGGTTGCACCATGTTTTGGGGTGCTCCATGACTTTTTGGGTACATGGTATATTCCTGGGCTCTATATGGTTCGAGATGGATTGTAGCATGAGAGATAGTTTGTGATGGATATGCACAGTTGAGATAGCTTGCTCAGTGGATGTTTGACCTCAGGTTGGTGCTGGCTCAACTTTCTTCTTCCCCTAGGTGTTGGAGATCTTTTGGTTGTTTGGTGAATGCTTTTCATTGAAGCCTTGTGAAGTAGCCACTTACTTTGCGAGCTCCCTTAGGGGATGTGGAGCATTTTGAATCACGGGGGAGGGCTTCAAGCCCTAGTTGGCACGTGGTAGCTTGGTTTCTTGTTTGAATGTGCGAAGGATTGGAGATGGCTCGAGGACGCTTGGGGCTTTGATAGCAAGGTTGCGGGGAAGCGTTGCGAGAGCTAACTGGAAGCGTGCTTCCTGGATAGCTCCCGATCCGGAATGATTTCAGAAGTGTGATTCCTCCTTCAAATTTTCGCTCCCTGCTCTATCCGGAAGCATACACTTTCTTTGCGCTTCGCCGTCGCTTCCATCGCTTCCTCCTGCCCTTCTGGCTTCGCTCCTAACGTTTCCAACTTCGCTTCCTACAATGCTTTCCATCTCTTACAACAACGCTTCCCCCATTAAACGACGCTCACGACCCGCAGAAGAGAGGAAAGGGACGCGATTTGGGGGTGGTGTTAGGAGAAAGCCCCACACATATCCAGAGGTACAAGTTGGGTACATGGCTGCTATAGACAAGTTGGTCCCTGATGAAGAGGCATGTGCCTTATTGCGTAGTGAATTAAGCACATACCTTTGTGATATTGCACTATTTGGTACATTGCATGCTAGAAAAGATTGAGATAGGGCACCTCCTATTGAATGGTGGAACATGTATGGCTCATCATGCCCACGCTTGCATAAATTGGCAACCAAAGTACTTTCATAGGTGGTAAACAGTTCCTTTGTAGAAAGGTGTTGGAGCACCTATAGCTTCATCCACTCGTTGAAAAGAAACCGATTAAATGAAAATCGGGCAGAAAGCTTGGTTTATGTACATTACAACTTGAGGTTGTTGACTCATTACTGTGAGCGGGCCAAAACCGATAGATCATATGTTACTAGGGACAACAATCCAGAGGAGCATAACTTGGAGGATGGAGCCTTAACTTTAGAGCGCTTGGATTTGGGCGATGAGGATGACCATGCAACAGTAGCAACAACAATGCCACCGGCATCTGCTACCTTGTTTCCAGATGCACCATCTTTGCCTAGAGGTTCAACTCCACAACCCCCACTTGCATCAGCGAGGGGGGGTCATGCAGGACCAAGTCTTGGACGTTGCTCAAGCCGCTCAACATTGGTGGCTATTGGGGATGAAAATCCCGCTCTCTTTGTTCATAGAGCAGGGGAAAAGAAATTAGAAATTTCCCATGGCAAGAGGAAACATCCATAAAATCTACTTTTCTTGTCTTTTCTTATTTACAGTACTTTCAAGTTTCTACACTGTTGAGATTCGAGAACTTGAGTCATTGACTCTTTTATATTTATTATGGTATATTTTGTGAACATTACATGTCAATTCAAGTTTGAAGTTTGAAGTTGACCTATGAAGCTGTAAGGTTGATAACTTGATGTTATGGATAATGGACCTATGTTTGACGAATTCACTAGTATATAATAATTGATTGAATCATTGATGGTTGATGAATGATGTTATATGGTATTATGATTTATCATGTTATGGTTTATTTCATGTTTTTATGCTTTCCATGACTAATTCAACATTCTACAAGCATTTGTTGGCATATAGGCATCAAAATATATTAAAAATATATATTATATAAAAAACGGTTCCAAATCGGAAGCTTCTGAAAATTTTGCTTCCCGCTCCCGCTCCCGCTCCCAAGTAACCTTGTTTGATAGTGTTCTTGCTTGCGGTAATTGACCTAGTGGAGTACTTTGTTAGCTTCTCATTTTTTTACTACCTAAATCACCAATGAAATGGCGAGTAAGATCATTTTTATAGAGTGAGTTAATTGTTAAATCTCTCATACAACAAAGTTCATTATTTTCCTTATTAACTTCCTGATATGTCAAACAATAATAAAATATTGACTTAGTTATGCAATGACCTCCAAAAACAAGATAAGTGGTCCAAGAAGTGTTCTCCAAGGATCAATCACCATCTCAAAATAGCAATACATAGGAACATGTGAATTATGCCCACATTGACCAAGTAAGATAACCATGAAATATTCTCCATAAGAGATAGCGTGCCGTCCAAGATGTGTAACAACTTTAAAAAGGTAAGGTGAATTAGTTTTAGTTACTTAATCTTTAACCAAGTGGAAGCGAAATGTGAACAAGACTAGTTAAAGATGCAAATGGACCACCTAATGGATTGCACAAGCTCGGAGAATGTGTCAATAGGCTAAAGATAAGGTGGATAAGTGTGAATGGGTGGATGTGGTCAAAATACTAGGGTGCATGCATAACTAACCTCTCAAAACAAGGGCAAACCCAACTATCTCCTCAACATCTGTGCTAAGAGATAAGGAGGGCCCGAACAAATACCCAAGGAATTTATAAAGGAGGCAGCCATAATTTTGTTATTTTAATTTTTTATTAGATTTCCTCAACATGTGTGCCAAAGGGGAAGCACTACAGCCATTTGTTGTACCACATGGTGTTAGACTTTCGAGTAAGTCTGAAAGTGGTTGCATCATGTTTTGGGGTGCTCCATGACTTTTGGGGTACATGGTATATTCCTAGCCCCTAGATGGTCCGAGATGGATTGTAGCATGAGATGTAGTTTGTGATGGATATGCACAGTTGAGATAGCTTGCTCAGTGGATGTTTGACCTCAGGTTGGTGCTGGCTTAGGTTTATTCTTCCCTTAGGCTTTGAGATCTTTTGGTGGTTTGGTGGATGCTTTTCATTGAAGCCTTGTGGAGTAGCCACTTACTTTGCGAGCTCCCTTAGGGGATGTGGAGCATTTTGAATCACGGGGGAGGGCTTCAAGCCCTAGTTGGCATGTGGTAGCTTGGTTTCTTGTTCAAAGGATTGGAGATGGCTCGAGGGCATTGGGGCTTTGATAGTGTTCTTGCTTGCGGTAATTGACCTAGTGGAGTACTTTGCTTTGGAGGATAGGTGTAGTCTGTGGAGGCTTGCGATGGAGTGGTGTGGACTTACTTTGCATAGCTACATCACCTTAGAGTCATTATTGTTCACGTCGCCATTGGAGCATGACACTTGTACTCTTGAGTGGATGTGTAACTTATGTGGCCTACAAGGGTTCATGTAGGTTGCTTGTAAGGTCTTAGGCCCACATAGTATTGTTGGCCTCCCTTACCTCTCATATAAATAGAGGAAGGAGGAAGCTCTTTTATACAATCATCATATTAACATTTGTACTCATTTCATTGTACTTAGCCGTTGACGTTGATTACGATCCCCGACTTGGTAGGGACATGGAGTGAGACAGACAATAGAGGCAACTAGCCCGAGGGATCAACCCTAGAAACTCCTACGTGAAGATTAAAGTATTAAACTACTCGAGCTAGCCCATTGGGTTTGTAAATTTTCCTTTAAACCTCAAACTAGGGCTAAACAATATATTTAATTTGTCTTACTGAAATAACCACACATGAACTTCTTTACTAGTATGCAGCGGAATATAAATACTAAGAAATATTCACAACATCACATCTCATATAGACATAGATATTTTGCGTATGGAAACCCTCGGATAAAACCCAAGATGGGAAAACCGATGCAACAGTTAGATATAGAATTTATATTATCAAGATATGGAACTATTACAACCAACAAGTAAAATACACCCAACCTGGCGAATGAAACCTCAGCAAAATCACTGAGCAACCCAACAACAAAGTACGACTACTTTGCATAGCTGTACAACCCAACTGTAGGACCTTGCGTCAACAGTACGACCTGCTGTACGGAATCCGTACGGTTGCTGACGTCAACAGTACGAAATCCGCACGATAATGTACGACATCTGTACGTCCCTCTTGCTGTGTACGACGCTGTTCCTTTGCGTGATCTGTACGGTCCCTGCTCATCTTGGAGAACCTATTTGGAAGCGGCTACTCCGTCTTTTTTGTAAACTTCTCCGTTTGACTTCTCTCTGTCTGTATCTCCCCTGTGTGCATGTCCTCTCCACCACATTCCTTTTAACTCAATGGCTAAGTGAAAACCCTAACCCTCACTATGGATCTATGGATGAGATCCTTCGGTGAGATTCAATGGCCAGGATTAGATTAGCCATTACTTAAATATTTCACTTTTCACTTTGTTATCACCAACCTTGTAGTTGCCTATGTGAGGTGGATCCAGGATGGATGGTAGAGGGACAAGCAACTAAGGAGGTGGAACCAAGAGTGCCTAGACTCCCAAATGGATGGTTGTCACGCCAATTGAGGTAGCCTTCACTTTATGTTATCTTAGCCCAAGACAACAAAGGGGGAGACCCATATCTACTCTCGGCAGGAGAGATCTAACCTGGACACCAGATCAGATCAAATGGACTTGAGGTACGTAAGGTGTAAGGTAGTGGAAACCCTAGATCTATGGATGATGTCATGAGGTGAGCCAAGGGTTTGGATTATGGTTTAGGAAGTATGAGGTTCGATTCAAATTGGGATAGAGGTGACCTATAAGGTGAGTACTAGATCTGGGGTTAAGGTACTAGCAACAGGTAAGGATATCCACTGCCTTGGGAAATGTAACCAATGCAGGGAGGTTAAGGATAGGATTGGGGCTATCTAGTACTGATGGATAAACTCGATGAAAGATATGACAGAGTCAAAGTAGCCGAGTCACTAGGAAAAATCAGATTACAGGAAAAGGAGGCCAAAGAGGGGGTAGCGCTAGGGTTGGAGATCAATGCCTATCAGATCCAGGGCAATGGAGTCACTATTTGCCCACCGTTGGGGGAAACCCACCTGGGAAATAGCCCGATCTACAAACCCAAAAATGTATTTGGCCGGAAAAATCAGATCACAGGAAAAACTAGCAGCAGGATGGCTAGTGCTAGGGTTTGGGAGGTCAGTTTCTTAGATCTAGGGCAACCTTCCAGCTCAGCGTTGAAGGAGATTTGGTGAGATGATGACCGGGTCTACAAACCCAAGTTGGTATTTTGCCGGAAAAATTATATCTCGGAAAAAATAAAAAAAATGGTGGGGAGCGCTCGGGTTTGGGAGGATAGTTTCTGAGATTTAGGGAAAACCAGTCAGATCATCATTGAGGGTGATATGGTGAGGGGAAGACCCGATCTACAAAACCCAACAGTGGTTTGTCGAGAGATCAAGCGGTTTAATTTTTAGTAATTTTTTGATTTTTTATTATTATGGTATTTTTCAGTATAAAAATGAAGAAAAGCAGATGCCAATGGATTGAGATATGGAAGAAAGGGACTAACCTGTAGATCTTACCTGTAAAACCTTGTAGATGCCTTGATGATGATGATCCCTGCTATCTCGGTCAATTTGAGAAGCTTCGAGCAAGTTTTATGTCCAATGTTTTGCCCCAAGGAGTCAATGCACCCTCTCTCCTGCACAACAAACGTCAACCATATCAGATTTCCTGCAACATGAGAAAAAAGCTAGACGCTACAGTAAAATAGCAAGAAGAAGTCATAGATCGCAATGACATTAATGAAAACCCCTTGATAAAAATGAAGTCAATCCAAGCGAGATGAGGCCCCCCTACAAAAACGCCCAAGCTAAAGTCGCCCTCCTGTAGACAAGATAAAGATTCCCGAAAAAAGATATAGATCTCACAAAAATATCTCGAATGGTAGGAAGCAAAAGACTTTCCAATCACCATCTAAGAACATCAGATGCAAAGGAGATCCAAGAATTTCCACAAGAAAAGTTTTGCTATTCTCGAGATCCAAGAGCCAAAGACCCTTTACAAATAAGAAGCTCTCTCCTTTAAATAGGAATGAGAGAACCAAAATCCTAACCACTTTTCAAATGAGTGGCTAAGAATAAAAGATACAAATGTCTAATCAATGGTTGAGATGAGCTCAACATACAATACATGGATCAATATAACAATATAATATAAAAGTGGATTAAATCACCCAAAGAGAGGGGACTCCACTCAACAAGAAATAAATGAAGCACATGGTGGGTCCATGGAGTGTTAACTAACTCCCTCTGGGTCTCCCATGGCACAATAAAAATAATATATTTTTTTAAACTGTGAAATTGTGCCTCCGTGAGGAAATCGTGAGCCTCCCAAAAGCTTCAGAAAATAATATAAAATGCTTGAAAAAATAGATGTGGGCCCTATCAGGTGCTGCAACTGTTGGAGAAGGTGTAGAGGACATCACTCTCATCATCATGACTCATCCCATGCCATTTCCTTGCCTCAGTAGCCCAAATCGAATTCCTCAGTAGCCATTTAATTATATTTTTTAATCTGCCTTGGGAAACTCGAACCTGCGAAAACAGCCTCCTAGGGTGCCTGCGGTGTCCAACTGAGTCCACTAGGCTCTTTGGGAGGGGGTTACTATGGTACAATCAAGTGGCTGGATCCCTTATGCCCCATACAACGCCCTAGGAGATCCAACAAAATCATCTCCCTGCTCAGACCTACCCTCTAGTGAAGCAAAACTGCACCAGAAAGGTAAAATGAGCCCGATTATCTCTGTAAGTGCCCAGAACTGAAAACAAGCTGTCTCATTGGACTCAGAAAGTCCAAATCCATCTAAGATATGTACTCATACCTTCTCAAGGTCTCTGCCTGATCATCTACAATATCAAATAGACAAAATAATAACTTGTAAATGACCAGATACCCATAATATAACTCAGGCTGACATCCATTTGCTGCAAGTGTTAAAAGGCTAAGACATGCTCTAAATCATTTAGGTAACAATCATAACAAGTAGCAATCACTTCATTGGCGGTACATCAACCAAATATATAAATAGGGTTTTATTTATTATAACTCAGACCAGACTTTCAAGACTATACTCACTTCATAGTTGTAGTCAATTTGCTAGTGGAGGGTGAAGGCTAAAATTCATAAGGTTAGGATAAAGGATGACTGCCCACTCAACACTGTGACACTTTGGATATGGAAAGGGAATACTCACTATAGCCATATGCCGGACAAACAACAACAAAGGGGATGGTAGTGCCTCACAAATGGTTGAACTACTTCAGAGGTGCTTACTCACCTTGACAAATGCTCACAATCCAACTCAATACAAGTAAGGCCAACAATCTTTAGATATAATTTTTAGGAACCATTGCTTTTGGGCCTTTGATTTTCCATAGCCTTTGTCCACATATTTTTATACAGACTTTTATCTTTTAGGATTTATGCATTCATGTATGTTGAAAAACACTACTTTTCATGAATGTTTAAGATATTTCATTGCAATATTTTTTAAGAGCCAATTTCATTAGGCTATCCTTGCATTCATGTATGTTGAAAGACACTACTTTTCATGAATGGGCTTTTTTCATAAGATATTCATTTTATTTCCAAATACCTTGTATTTATGGCAGCGCTTCTTGTTTCCGGTGAGCAAACACAAGCTAGGAAACTCAGAGCTGAGACACAAATAAACAGGGAGGCTTGTCCAACAAAGGCTCTAATGGGGAAAGGTCCTCCATGCCACAAGTCAAGTAGTAGGTCGGGTTGAAACATGATTGGGAAGGTAATGGATGAGTGGAGACAATGAATAATGAAACCAACACTAGCAAACCAAAACATGGTGGGAATGACTACCTCTATTCTCCCTAAGGACGGTAAAACCAATGAGTATAGATCAGGAACTTCCAGTTGTGAGTATGGACATCAATACATAATATAGATACATCCAAGTCCACATATTTATATGACCGCTAGATCATGATACTAAGTGCTAACACATGTCACAAAAATGAGTATAAGAGCAGTGATAACCATAACACAAATATAATATACACCGAGTCATAAGCATGGAAATAGTCCATCTGAACCAACATCTGTCCAATAAGAAAACACCGATGCAAAACTGGGCAATGCTATCTGCTCTGCACATGACTAAATGGCTACATCGGTCCTCAAATCTGAGTGTCTTGAGACTCAGTCCTAGCATGGGAGAGTACTATAGTCCAATGATAACAAAATAATCCATCAAAACTGCAAATCTTAGCATCTCATATGTAGGAGATCTGGCTGAAAAATGTACTGAATCTAAAAAATAGAATATGGTAGCCCGACTACTATATATGTGATAACACAGTTTAATAAAGTTATTCCATTAAGTCAAAATCAAATTAGAATAATTAAAGTATTTTCTTAAGTCAAAACTTAGGATAATTACTATTATAGATTTGGCTTCCAGTTTAATGTATCTCTAGCATGCAAGGACACATGTAATGCTAAAAGACCTTCCTTTTTGCCGCTTTCTAACACTCCCTCTCAACGAGGAAGGGATTCGGCAGCAACCTCAATTTGTCTCCGAACTTCACAAAACTGTGTTTGCAAAGCGCCTTGGTAAAAATGTCCACCACATGCTCATCAGTCTGTATGTACTCCAACCGAATGGTTCCTCTCTGTACACAGTCTCTCAAGAAGTCGTACTTGATGTCTATGTGTTTGCTTCGGTCATGGAACACTGGATTTTCAAATAGCTTGATGCCACTCTGATTGTCACAGTGAACTACTGTAGCCTCTAGCTCACATTCGAACAACCCTGAAAGTAACTTCCTCAGCCACATAACCTCACAAGCAACCATGCTGGCTGCCATGTACTTAATTGTTGTCGAGCTCAATGCAACTGACTTCTGCTTCCTGCTGAACCAAGAGACAACCCCTAATCCAATGCTGAAGCAGCAACCTGAAGTGCTCTTCCAGTCCTCTATACATCTTGCCCAGTCAACATCTGTGAAGCTTGCTAACTGTACACTCCCGCAACGCTCATAAACCAATCCATACTCCACTTTACCTTTGATGTAGCGAAGTATGTGCTTTGCAGCCGTTCAATGCCCTCTCCCACGGTCCACCATGAACTAACTCAAAGAGTTAACTACAAAGCTAATGTCTAGCCGTGTGTTGACCAGATACATGAGCGATCCGATAAGCTGAAGATACAAGGTAGGATCACATTTGTTTGACCCTGATGCATCAATTTTCCTCTAGTTGGAAACTAGAGGTATGGCCAGAGGCTTGCAGTCCACCATCGTGAATCTCTTTAAGATCTCCATTGCATACTTCTCCTGTCCAATGAAGAAGCACCCGTCTCTCTGCCAAACTTTTAATCCTAGGAAGTAATGCATCAACCCAAGGTCCTTCATCTCAAACTCAACTGTAACGTTGGGCTTGCAGTTGCCAATCAGCCTCTCATCTCCTGTAAGAAAGAGATCATCTACATATAAGACCAGTATGAGAGGCACCTCACCTCTCAAGAAGTACAGGTTGTGGTCTTCTTCACTCCACTGAAATCCTATCTCCTGTAGATAGTTGTCTATCCTCGAGTACCATGCTCGAGGTGCATGTTTGAGCCCGTAAAGAGCTCTGTGCATCTTGCATAGATAAGTCTCCATGTTCTCCATATCAAACCCATCTGGTTGCTCAATATATACCTCCTCTTCTATCACTCTGTTGAGGAAGGCAGTCTTGACATCCATCTGATGGACTCGCCAACCCATCTTTGCTGCTAAAGAGACAATGGTCCGAATAGAAGAATACCTAGCAACAAGGGCGAAGGTCTCCTCATAGTCAATACCTTCCTTCCGTGAAAACCCCATAGCCACAAAGCACGCCTTATACTTCTCCACACTTTCGTCTGCTGCATGCTTCACCTTGTAGATCCATTTGGATCCCACCACCTTTTACCTTTAGGCCTTGGCACAACCTCCCATACCTGATTCTTCATGATTGAGTCATACTCCTCACTCTTGCCACACATCATGTTGTGCAACCTCCTCAAAACTGGAAGGTTCAGAGTTGATTAACTCTGTCATCAATGCCATATAACTGAGTCTCTTTGGTGGTTTGCTCTGCCTCATGGAACTCCGTGGAGGATCAGCCTGCTTGGAATCCTGAACTGTGGACCTAAACCACTTAGGCCTTGGCCTAGTATCTACCTGCTGTGACTGTTGGATATCCGTCTCTTGCTGCAGCTCATTCTCCAAGTCAACAACTAAAGGATCCTGTCCACTTGACTCCCTCTGACTACCAGAACCTGTGCCCTGTGTCTGTACCTGTACCTGTACATCTGGCTCCTCCAACTTGACCCCTAGAAACCTGTTCTGGCTGCTCCTCTACTGGTAATTCCATAGATCTCCACAAGGCCCTGTCCTCATCAAACTAGACATCTCTCCACACAATGATTCTCTTGCGAGCAGGAATGTATACTTTGTATGCCTTCAAAGTCTCATTGAAACCAACAAGTAACTCCTCTCCAGAAGGGTCTAGCTTCTTCCTAGTGTCAACATGAATGTGACAATAGTAGACACTCCCAAATATGCGAATATGGCTCAAATCTGGTCTAGTGCCTGTGAAGACCTCCTCGGGTGTCTTCCTCCCCAAAGCTCTGTGGGGACACCTGTTCTGAATGTATACTACAATTTTGTATGCCTCGGCCCAAAGGAATAGTGGTAATCCCTGATCAAATAGCATGGTTTTGGCTGCTCCTAGCCTCCTACCATAGTCTTGTTATTTCTCTCTGCCACTCCATTTTGCTATGGGGTATGGGGCACGGTGTGCTCCTTTTTGATCCCCTCTGTCAACAATACTCTAAGAACTCATTGGAGGTGTACTCTCCCCCATTGTCCGTTCTCAAAACACAGATCTTCCTTCCTGTCTAGTTCTCAACGGGCGTCTTGAACTCCTGAAACCTCTCAAAGACCTTTGACTTGGCCTTTAGGATATAGATCCAGGTCTTCCTGGAATAGTCATCAATGAAGGTTACATAGTAACTGTAACCACTGAAAGAATGGGCACTCATAGGTTCGCAAACATTCGAATGTACTAAGTCCAAGGATCCCTTAGATTTGTGCTCACCTTGTGGGAAAGGCTTCTGGATGTTCTTCCCCAACGCACAACCTTTGTAGTGTTTATGCTTCTCCTCCAGTACCCGAGGAACTTCAATGACTGCCTGTCTCAAGTGCCCCAGTGCTCCATGGTGTAAGTGTGGCATCCTCCTATGCCACAACTCAGCCTAACTGCTGCTACCGCTGACTAGAGCATTTGTAGGCTCAACGTGTAGTCTATAAACCTTTCTCGCTCCTGATCCCAATCGCTCGATCCAAGCTCCTATTCGACCCCTTGGGTCTGATATACACTCTATGGTCTCGGAACTTCCCCTGAAATCCCTTGTTCTCCAGAGTGGAAATTGATGAGGTTTTTGGTAAACCCAGGAACATATAACACATCAACAAAACTGAGGGGTTTTCTAGACTCCCTCTGAAATGAAACAGTGCCAACTCCCTGCGCTTGATACCGTGCATCATCACCCAACTCAACGTGGTTACCTGTTCCACCCTCCTGCAAGTCCTTGAAGAACCTTTTCTGTTCAGTCTTATGACTAGGTGCTCCACGGTCGATGTACCATATACTGCTACCTGTGGTGCTTTCCATGCAAGCTATCAATCGAAACTCCTCATCGAAGTTTTTGCTGAACTCCTCCCTCTACAGATTTGACCATCTGAGTGTTGTTCTTCTTCTTGTCTGGGCACTGGGAGGCAAAGTGTCCCTACTTGTGGCAGATAAAACACTTGACTTTGGAGATGTCAAAATTCTTCTTACCACCGTTCTTCTTCTTTGCCTTACTCTTGCTCTTCCCTATCAGGGCTAGAGCCTCCTCATCCACAATCTGTGGGGCACTGCTAGATGAGCCTGATCTTTGACCCATGCGAGTCTCCTCCTACACAAAGTCATCCCACAATCTCTTCCAATCAGGGAGCTTCTCCAAAGCCACAACACCCTTGACAAAGGTGTCCCATGGCATAGAAAAGCCATTGAGGTTCTATCTGAATTAGCTCTTCATCCTTCGTCTTAGAGCCAACTGCTCCAAGCTCGTCTCTGATCTGTGCGAGTCTTGTGAGATAAGGCACCACTCCTTCTCTCTTGGCCATCCTGGTACTCCACATCCTCTCTTGCAGCACCATCTTTTGGTTCTTGTTCTTGTTCTTGCTTTCTTGCTCTGGAACAAACTTTCCAAAGCCTTCCACATCTTTGATGCAGTCTTCTTCCCAGAAAGGTGAGGGACTATGTGTTCCTTCACCCCATCCAAGATGATCAACATGGCTCTGGAATCTATCTTCTTCCAATCTACCAACTTTCCCAGATTTGTGGGTGCAACCTTCGTGGAGTCCATGCGCTCCTCTGCATCACTGACATCTAGGATCCTTTCTTTCCATGTAGGAACGTTTTGAGCCCCCTAGAGTCTATCCTCAACTCTCAACTACACGTCCATATTGAAGTGTACCTGTCAAACCCTAGATCCGAACTCTAGGATTGTGTCTTCAGTAGATCTGCCCCTAATCTATCACTACTGCTGCAAATCTCTCAGATTTAGCTCACCATAGTTTTGATACCATGTAAATGTTCCTTTAAAGCTCAAACTAGGGCTAAACAATATATTTAATTTGTTTTCCTGAAATAACCACACATGAACTTCTTTACTAGTATGTAGCGGAATATAAATACTGAGAAATATTCACAACATCACATCATATATAGACACAGATATTTTGGGTATGGAAACCCTTGTATAAAACCCAAGTTGGGAAAACCGATGTAGCAGTCAGATATAGAATTTATATTATCAAGATATGGAACTTTTACAACCAGCAGGTAAAATACACCCAACTTGGTGAATGAAACCTCAACAAAATCACTGAGCAACCCATCAACAAAGTAAGACTACTTTGCGCAGCTGGTACGACCTTGCGTCAGTAGTACGACCTGCTGTACGGATTCCGTACGGTTGCTGACGTCAATAGTAAGGATCCGTACGATACCGTACGAGCCTCTTGCTGTGTACAACGTTGCTCCTCTGCGTGATCTGTACGGTCCCTGCTCAGCTTGGTGAACATGTCTGGTAGCACTCCTCTGTCTGACTTCCCTTTGTCTATATCTCTCCTGTGTACATGTCCTCTCCACCACCTCTACTTTTTAACTCAGTGGCTAAGTGAAAACCCTAACCCTCACTATGGATCTATGGATGAGATCCTCTGGTGAGATTCAATGGCCAAGATTAGATTAGCCATCACTTAAATATTTCACTTTTCACTTGAATATAGTGATTCCATTAAGTCAAAATCAAATTAGAATAATTAAAGTGTTTTCCTAAGTCAAAACTTAGGAAAATTACTTTAATAGAGTTGGCTTCCAGTTTAATGTCTCTCTAGCATGCAAGGACACACGCAATGCTAGAAGACCTTCCTTGTTGCTGCTTTCTAATAGGGTTAATATGTTTTTTTCATGTTTTATGATTTACTGTATTAAATTTCTTTGTTCTTTCTAATTTTTTTACAATATATATCTATATCTATATCTATCTATCTATCTATCTATCCATCTATATATATATGGTGCACATCTATGTGTTTTGCTTATGTTTTGCACCTCGACAGACCTAGTTTAAAAAAATGGAATCTGCTTACTTACACTTTACTAACACTTGCATCACCACCCATGAACCTTGGAATCCTTGAAAAATTTAAAAATTACATTTATGAAATTGTTGGGGTCAATTGTTGCAATCTTATTACAAAATTCCTCCATCATGTGTTCTGGACAGTGGACACTAAGTAATGCAAAGGATATACAAAGCTGTCCATATCATTTTGACTATGTAAAAATTGTATGAAATATTTTGAAGCCCAAAAGTGTGTACGATAGTGTGTTATTTGTTTAAAATTTGTCTCTGATTTCCTTAAGTCAATGTTGAGATCTACCTTAAGAGACGCATGTATTTGGTTTACCAATCAAACCATGGCACCATGACAAAAGAGCATGATCTAGGCTAGTTATCTTGTAATCTTGAGATTATCTGAGTAGGGCCTAGCAACTATGTTGTATCTTCCACCTTATGGTGATCATTACTTAAATTTTGACAATGGCAATATGCAATTCCACTTTACAAGGAGGGTGTTGAGAAAATTGTTCTATAAGAATTTTGTGATAGTTGCCTTAATGACCTTTGATCAAAGTAGATTTTGTTTTGTTTTAATATGTTTTTTCCTTCGAATGCAATCTACAATTCATCTAAAGTTTGTTGGAAGGATTGTTAAGCTATGATATTAAACTTAAAGTGCTTCTATCTAAATTGTATTACAAATTAATATTGCTTTTGTGATTGATGTGGTAGGATCCAAACTCTAAACATTTGGGAACCACAGTTTGGGATGCATCGATGGTGTTTGTTAAGTTTCTGGTATATCTTTACACCATATCCTTCTACTTCCTATATCCATTTTTATTAGTCTACTAGTTGGTTGCTTGAGATTTGATGTCTCTCGACACTTTTGTTTTGATAGGTGAAATAAGATGATAGAGAGATTAATTTTGTTACAATGTTTGGTTTTATTTCTATGGATTAATGTTGATCAAATTATTCTAAATTTTGTGTTTATCAATGACCCAAGCGTTTTTGTGAGAATTAAGGTTTCCTTCTTGGAACATAAAGTTCTTAGGAATTGGAAATGAAGAATTATAAAAGTAGTTATGTTCTTGTTTACTTGGCATTTTAGTGGGATGAATGCTTTAGTATGAAATATCGTTCTAATTCGAGTATTTCAAGGGTCCAAAATGCTAATGCTTTTCATTTCTTTTCCTTGTAGAGTATTTTTTGTTTGTAAAGTTGGCTATGATTATATTAATATATACAATAAAATTACACACTGATTGAGGGTTTCGTTGTTCGAAGACAAACCCACCTTGTAGTATAAAAGCCAAAATAGAAGTATGTTGTGAACCAACCTGGTTCATACACGAACTATCCAAAAGAATAGGTCATGTAATTGTAATCCATAATGGATAAGAAAACATATTGAATAATATGAATGAGATGATAAACTACAATTTAGGGCTCGATATATATATTTAAAAGGATTGCCCTTTCGATAATAGCTATGTCTTTTCGACAAGACACATCTTTTTAATATGTCTGTTTATTAATTAGTTATTATTATTATTATTATTATTAGTATTATTATCTTATGCATATTTAATGTTATTTATGTTCATAACATCACGTTCCTATTTAGAAATGTTTTATCCTTGAAGCATATTGATGAAGAGGTTTTTACGTCTTTACTCTTGCTTGTAATGTCGTCGCATCATTCTTTGTTCTGTCGTGGTCGATGATACAAGACGATATGAACCTTCAGTGCGGAGCAAAATTTTTGAATTGTAAAAGGATCCAACCATCCTAATTCAATTCTTTGCGGAACTTTGCATTTTCATATTGAACTGTTATCATAAGACTTAATTGCGTTGGTATCAATATTTTTTGGACGGTAATTTAGTTGTTCCCTACCTAAGGAATATTGAAACTCTGATTGTTTAAGACATTTGCTTTTATGATTTGGATGTCGATAAGGAGTTCTTATGACATTATTTTCCCTTATCATGCTTGTAGTGTTTTCTTGGCTTAATTTCGATATATGATTTTCTCCATGCCTTGATGTTGTTTATTTAATTGATGAACTTTTATTAGTATGTACACTTGGAGTTCCCATCGTTTTTTCTCCAACATCCCTCTATGTTTGATCTTCAATTGGATTGGCATATTCTTGAGCTGTGATGTGGATTGGATCTATATTTGTTCCTTTTTCCACAACTTGGATTTTGACTCCCGAGGACTTTGATGCTTCCTTCTGGATTTGCTCTAACTTGTTTTCCAACAACGTCTTATCATTCTTAAGCTTCCTGATCATTTCTTCTTGTGACTTCTTGTCATCATTTAACTTCTTAATTTGTTCCATCAAATTTCGATTATGATTTTTAAGATGACAAATCTCTTCCTCCTTTTCTAATAGTTTCTTCTCGATATCTTCATTAGCTTGTTTCAATAACCGACCTTCTTGCTTCTTATTCTTTAATTTCTTGATTTTGTGACTAGAATTTTATTATGATTTCTGAACTGAATGATCTCATCATTATTGTTTGATATCGTTTTATTGATATTTGTAATCTCTAATTTGTGAGCATTTTTAATGTTGCTATTATGTTGCCATAGCTCTTTAGTTTGTTGTTGAAGCTAGAAAAACTTTGACTCTTGGCATTTTAATTTCTTTTCGATATGCACAATTTCCTTATCTTTGTCCATGAGGAGTTTGTTCAAATGCTTCCTCTTCTAAATCTTCATAGCTTTCATATGGTGATTCTGTGTCTATATTTTGTGATGAGGGGAGTCCTATGCATGATTCCATTGATGAGTCATGTAGTGTTATATTCTTGTCATGGAAGAAGGTCATGAGTTTCTTTTTTTGTATTGCAAGTAAGCGTACCCAATGTTTCTATCCTGTTAGACCCTAACATTATGTCAATAATTTGGTCATCTATAGTTGCAATGTTGAATTGAGATGTAAAATTATAATTACTAATCTTTGTTGAGATTTTACTTAAGCAATTACGTTATTCAAAATTTGTTAGACTTTAATTCAATTTATATCATATCATAATAATTGTATGTATAAGGATCACTGAAAGAGAGACATTCACAGCATACATAGAGATTATCCTGGGAAACCCTCTTGGGAAGAAAACGCAGTAGAACTTCTTCAATATAAATTCATCAACAAAGTACAATGTCAATACAATAAAGAGCTAACACTCTCTCATAAAAAGATCTCCCCTATACAAAGATAAGATAAGATAAAACTTGAGATATTAGTCTTTCTTGCACACTTGTCTTACTGATTTGATGCGAACTTGCTTGATGTGCAATTGAGGTAGGCACCCTTTTTATTTGTACCTTCATTTTCTATTTCCATGCTTTGTAGAACTTTTTGGGTGGTTTCCTTTCTAAAACTTTTTGGAGGTTTCCTTTCTAGAACTTTTTGACATAAGAATATCTTACGAAGCTACAAAAAAGATCAACACTTCCTCTTAGCAAGGAATGTATTCTTCTGATGCGATCTTCAATATTGCTTGTGCTAACCCGTACATGACCATTTACTTGTTGATCTTCCGTGAATCTATCCATCACTAGAAGTTCTATACGAGCAAGCCATCATCCACATCATGCATATAGGGCCTCAATATCATACATAGCATCTCACTAGTGGGTACAACCTCATTGTCCTTTCGGACCTTATGGGTTTAGGCGTCCTTTCAGACCATATATCATTACTGGACTTCATCTAGCTCACATAGAACTAGGCATCTAGCTCACACATAACGAGGTAACCATCCAACTCACCCAAAACTGGGCAACTAGCCAGAAAGATATTCCTTTTGGTTGGCACCACCAGGCATCCAACCCACAGTGACTGGGCATCTAACCACAAGGTTTAGGTGATCCAGTGCACACATATCATCCATCTAGCCCAAGGCTAGGAATCGTCCAACCCACACAGGTTGGCCCTCCAGCTTGAAAGCTGGGCATCCACCAGTCCCCATGACCAGGGATTCCAACCTCGAGGGCTGGGCATCCTAATCCTGTGCGAGATCAGGACGATTTGTGCCTCAATTTAATATCCCAAATCTCGATATTTTATAATTCTATGCAAATATACTGAAACAGCCAGGCATGCAAACTGCCATGCAAAATTCCCTATTTTATAGCAAAAATTAGGGTTAGGGTTTGTAGGATAGAATGAACACTTACCATTGATAAGCTGGTTGGAATGCTCCTGAGAGACTATGCATGCATCAAGAGCTGAATCGGAGATGACCTGGTATCTTTTGCTTCCGGTGATACCCCAGCAGCACGAATCCCAAATCAGCTAAGGGTGACGTTTTCAGTGAAGGAGGTGTCCGATGAAGCTGATGATTTGCAGGACTGATAGCCTTTCCGTGGCGGAGAGAATGACTGACACATGCGGAAATTCTGAGATCAATAGGCAGGCTAGCGAAATGTTTTAGAGGTGCAGCTGCTCACGCCCCTCTGATCCCGAAAAGGATGATAACTGCTCAGGATGAGCACGATCGGATCTGATAGTCATCGGGTATGGGAGTATGATACCGATGATGAGAATGGTGACTGGGTTTCGAAGGTAAACTGAGATCTGAAGACCCAGCGAATGATTTGGGCTTTTTGGCTGAAAACCCCTTACGGCTGCACACGTGCCCCTGCAACAATCTCTGCTGTATACTGTATAACTATGAATAAATGGAAGAGCAAATGGTGAACCTGTATGGCTTACCCTGGATGAGACTAGGGCAGATATCTCACTGCCGAAACCCCGCTAGCTGAAGACGCCGTCTCCAACCCCAACTACTGTGCTGCACGCTGTGCTGTTATTCAAGAGCTTCAAAATAATAATCATCAAAAGTAAGTCTCCTTTCACTTTATCTCCCTTTTATAACTTTTAACTACGAAAACCTAATCTTTGACCTAATTAGGTTACTTTAATTTCTAATTTGCAGTTGACTTGCATGCATGCGCATGGAGACTTAAAAGGGTGCATGCATCATTAAATAATGCTTAGATGGCATGCATGATGGTGGCCTTTGGCCCCGGTGGCCCTTCTTGAACTAATGGTGATAACATGTTGATGCCCTAGATTTTCTATAGATGGCATTAGTCTTTAGATGATTCCCTAACTGTCAGTAACCGCTTGAACCCACAGGAATCACATAGGTTAGCAATTTTGGTCCTCAATGCCTAATCAGATGAGGACATTACAGTCCTCCCCGCTTGAGATTACTTGTCCTCAAGCAACTGCAATCTGGGATGCTGCAATACCTATTCACCTTCCCATGTGGCATCCTCTAGCGGTAGTTCTTTCCATTGAACCAAGTATTCCCTAATTACCCTATTCCTGAGTTTCCTTTCTCTAGTCTGTATGATTCGTTTAGGAATCAGTATCAGCAGTCCTTCATCTAAAGGAGGTAATTCTGTTGATGGAGCAATGTGTTGCCCAAGGGTCTTTTTCAAGTTGGTCACATGGAACACATTGTGAATTTTACTTTCCTGTGGAAGTTCTAATTCATATGCCACCTCTCCCACCTTCCTGATTATTCTGTAGAGTCCATAGAAGCGAGGTTTTAACTTTTCTGCTCCTTTCTTCTTAAGTGAAGACTGTGTGTAAGGTTAGAGCCTTAAGTATACCAAATCCCCTACCTTAAAGCTCTGCTCAACCCTGTGTTTGCCTGCATATAACTTCTACTGATTTTAGGTTGTCTGTAAGTTTTCATTCAAGATTTTAAGAATATCTTGACTGTCCTATATCCAATCCTTTGCCTTAGGAGCCCTACTATCTCCAAATGCCAAATCTGCATAGTCCAAGGCCTCGTAGCCATATAATGCCTTAAAAGGTGTCATCCTAATAGACATGTGATAGGTAGTATTGTAGCAGTACTCTGCTAAGTGTAGCCATTTGATCCGGGTTCACTGCTGCCCTGTTACGTAGTTCCTTAGATATCCTTCAATCCACTTGTTGACTATTTCAGTTTGTCCATCGCTCTGGGGATGATAACTTGTGCTAGTAGCCAGTTCGGTCCCCACTAATCTGAATAGTTCCTGCCAGAAGGCTCCTGTGAATCTGCTATCCCGATCATTGACAATGGTCTTAGGTAACTCGTGTAACTTGAAGACCTCCCTGAAGAATAACTCAGCTACTTGAGCTGCAGAGTAATCTGATGATATAGAAAAGAAATGTGCAAACTTGGTCAGTTTGTTAACTACTACATATAAACAATCCCGCCCTTGGACCTTGGGCAATCCTGTAAAGAAGTCCATGGAGACGCTTTCCCACTTCTATTCTGCAATTGGTAGTGGCTGAAGCAACCCTGTTGGATGGATGTTCTCAATCTTGTTCTGTTGACAAATGCTACATTCCCGTACGTGCTGCATAACTTCCCCCTTGAGGCCCTTGCATGAGAACCTCTCCCAGATCTGTCTGTAGGTCTTCAAGAAACCTTGATGTCCTGATAATGGAGAGTCATGTGTTGCCTGAATGATCTTTTTCCTCAACGTGGATTTTGGGACAAGGTATATCCTGTTCTTGTAATAGATGATGTCATCAACAATCCTGTACTTGTCATCCTGAATTTGTCCATCCAATAATTCGCAAGCGAATTTATTTTTGGAGTATTCTACTAAGAGAAGTGCCCTCCAATCTGTGGATATACTCTTGAGAGATAGTGAAGCGGGATGCCTGGATAATGCATCAACTACTACATTATTCTTACCTTTTACATATTCGATCTCGAAATCGTAGGCTTGTACTTTGCTGACCCATTTCTGCTAGCGCTCATTTAGTTCCTTCTGTTCCAGGAAATACTTGAGGCTGTTATGATCGGTTTTGATTTTGAACTTACTGCCCACCAGGTACTGTCTGAATTTCGTGAGAGCATGTAAGATGGCTAGCATCTCTTTGTCATATATGGAGTAGTGGCGCTTGTAGTTCTTCAATTTACGGCTCTCTAATGCAATAGGGTGATGATTTTGCATCAATATGGCTCCTAACCCTTCCCCTGAGGCATCACATTCTACTACAAAGGGTTGTGAGAAGTCCGGTAATGCTAAAAATGGATAGGAACTCATAATAACTTTCATCTCCTCGAAAGTTTTCTGTGCTAAGTCTGTCTTGGCGAATGCTCCCTTGTTTGTGAGATCTGTGAGGAGTGCCACAAATTGGGAGAATCCCTTAACGTACCGTCGGTAATAAGTGCACAGACCTAAGAAACCTCTCAATTCTGTGACTGTTTTTGGCGCGGGCCAATCTCTGGTAGCTCGGATTTTCTCCATGTCAACCTGTACTTCTTCCTCATTGATTATGTGTCCTAAGTACAACATTTCCTTCATGCCAAATTCACATTTGGACATTTTCGCATAAAGTGAGTGTTCATCTAGAATGCTTAGTACTTTGTCCAGGTGTTTCAGATGCTCCTCCCATGTTTTGCTGTAATCAGGATGTCATCAAAGAATACTAGCAAAAACTTACGTAGTTGAACTCTGAAGGTATGGTTCATACATGACTGAAAAGTGGTTGGAGCATTGGTAAGTCCAAAGGGCATGACCAAAAACTCATAGTGACCATAGTGACAGCGAAAAGCTGTTTAGGAGATGTCTTGGTCCCTTACTCTGATCTGATGGTACCCCTAGCGAAGATCAATCTTGGAGAAGTATTTGGCTCCCTGAAGTTCATCCATGAGTTCGTCAATTCTAGGGATGGGATACCTGTTTTTAATGGTCTTTTTGTTGAGTGCTCGATAGTTGATGCACATTCGCAGTGTACCATCTTTCTTCTTGACCAAGACTACTGAGGATGCGAAGGGGCTAGAACTGGGCCGAATATATCCAAGCTCTAGTAATTCTTTGATTGTTTTCTCGATCTCATCCTTTTATCTTTTGGGATGCCGGTAAGGAGTGGTGATGACTGCTTGTGTCCCCTCCTCTAGCTCAATAATGTGTTCAAAGCCTCGGTCTGGTGGTCTACCTGATGGAAGGTCCCGAAAAATCTTTTCATGCTTCTATAGCAAGGCCTGAATGCCACTTGGGTGTTGTGTGCTGGTTTCTGGGGGTTTCCTAAAGGTGACAAAACATTCTGTAGCCCATTCTATATGATCTTGTCGGAGTACTGCCTCCATTCTCTGTGATGAGACTGGTTTTGGGGGATAAGTGTTCATGCCCCTCAAAACTACCCATTTGGCGTCTGGCCCCTAGAATTCCATTTCCATTGCTCGGTAGTCTGTAGTGTATTTCCCTATGGAATAAAGCCACTGAACACCCAATACTACATGAGTATCTGATACATCTACTACATATAATGAATCTGTCATCTGATAGTTACCTAAGGTGACATTCAATTTTGGAATCCAGTAGTTGCCCTCCATGCTGGAGTTCCCGGCTACTGCTATGGTGAATCCTTCGAACTTCTCGGTTTGAATACCTCTTGGCTACCCAAGCGGAGTCAATGAAATTGTGGGTTGCTCCCCCATCAATCAATACTCCTACTCTGTGACCCTGTACTACTCCTCTGATCCTGAGAGTATGGAGTCTTGGTACTCCAGATAATGTAGCAATGACTCCCTCTGGTGTATCACCCTGGTGTGATTCTTCATCAGCTGCCCGTAGTTCTTCTGTGGCTTCTTGGTCATAATCATCCTCATCACTGTCCGAATATACTTCGATGTGGCGAGCCTTCGCCTTCCCCGCACACCTGTGTCCTAGCACCCATGGTTCTTGACAAGTGAAACATAGTTTCTTCCTCCTCAAGTCTCTTTCTAGTGTCCTTGTCTAACCATGTTTTCTTGGGAACATCCTGCTGGAAAGGTTTCTTATCCTTGTCCCTAACAGGAAAGTTGGTTTTGAGTGGGAACCTGTTCTTTGTGACTGAATCCTATAGATCTTTGGCTTTGCTAATGGCATCCTGCAGAGTGGGGGGTTTGTAGGCTTTCACCCATCCCCGTAGTGGCTTTGTTAGGGCCTTAGTGAATAACATAGTCAAACTGCTGTCTTACACATCTGTTACCATGACCGCTATCCTCTGGAATTCTGAGATGAAGGCTTCTGCACTACCTGTCTGTTTGAGTTGAGCCAACTCCCTGAAATGTATTTCTGGATCCTTCCTGTCAAACCGCTCCATGAGCTTCTGAGTGAACTCACCGTAGGAGGGTATGGTGTTGTGACCCAATGTCACCAATCCGTGGTACCACCACTCGTGAGCCTCTCCGTCCAGGGGGAGTGTAGCCAATTTAATGGCATCTGTCTCTGTCATGGGATTGAGTTGGAAATAGGTATCCAACTTTTGAACCCATATCCTCACTGAACCTCCGCGAGTCCCATCAAAGTTTGGGATGGTCAACCTGCCCAAGGTCTTTTGCAATTCATTGTTGTGATTGAATCCCTTGTTGAAATTCTTGGGCCTGTTCCTACTCTTCATGTTGCAAAAATTCGAAAAAGACATGGCAGCATGAAACTCATCCCCTAAGTCCCTGTATTCCTGCAAATAAGCCCCAAAAGGCTCGCTAGGTTCTACCTGCATGACTGGACCACCTACTGTATCTGCCAAGAAGTGAGGCATGGTAGGCTTGTTGGAAGGTCTGCTATATATGTGTGGTGTATTATGTATGTTAGTGTACGTGACCTTTCCACTGCTGCTTGTAGATCCTCGATCTACCGATGAGGGAGGTGTACTGTTGATAGCTATTTCTGGTTTCGCAGATAATTTGTTGATTGCATTGAGTACATCTTTTTCCCCTTTGGTTAAGTCTTGCAATGCAGATACTAAGTTGCGAAACTACATGTTGTCCTCCTCTTCTCCCGTTGTTTTTCCCTTATCAGAGTGTATACATGTTTGTTCCATGTATGAACTGATATCCTCTAGTTGGATATCCTCAAATTCCCCTGTGTATCTACTCTTTCTTCTCCTATAGGTTACAAAAGGGTCTCCTTCTGTATTCATCTATTTCTCATTTCTTAAGCCCACAGCTGGCCAAGAAGATAGCTTTGATACCACTGTAATATCCCAAATCTCGATATTTTCTAATTCTATGCAAATATACTAAAACCGCCTGACATGCAAACTGCCATGCAAAATTCCCTATTTTATAGCAAAAATTAGGGTTAGGGTTTGTAGGATAGAATGAACACTTACCACTGATAAGCTGGCTAGAATGCTCCTGAGAGACTATGCATGCATCAAGAGCTGAATCGGAGATGACCTAGTATCGTCTGCTTCTGGTGGTACCCCAGCAGCGCAAACCCCAAATCAGCTAAGGGTGACGTTTTCAGTGGAGGAGGTGTCCGATGAAGCTGATGATTTGCAGGACTGATAGCCTTTCTATGGCGGAGAGAATGACCGGCACATGCGGACATTCTGAGATCTCTAGGTAGGCTAGCGAATTGTTCTAGAGGTGCAGCTGCTCACGCCCACTCTGATCCCAAAAAGGATGATAACTGCTCAGGATGAGCACGATTGGATCTGATAGTCACCGGGTACGGGACTATGATACTAATGATGAGAACGGTGCCTGGGTTTTGAAGGTAAACTGAGATCTGAAGACCCAGCGAATCATTTGGGCTTTCCGGCTGAAAACCCCTTATGGCTGCACACGTGCCCCTGCAACAATCTCTGCTGTATACTGTATAACTATGAATAAATGGAAGAGCAAATGGTGAACCTGTATGGCTTACCCTGGATGAGACTAGGGCAGATATCTCACTGTCGAAACCCCGCTAGCTAAAGACGCCGTCTCCAATCCCAACTGCTGTGCTGCACGCTGTGCTGCTATTCAAGAGCTCCAAAATAATAATCATCAAAAGTAAGTCTCCTTTCACTTTATCTCCCTTTTATAACTTTCAACTACGAAAACTCTAATCTTTGACCTAATTAGGTCACTTTAATTTCTAATTTGCAGTTGACTTGCATGCATGCTCATGGAGACTTAAAAGGGTGCATGCATCATTAAATAATGCTTAGATGGCATGCATGCTGGTGGCTTTTGGCCCCGGTGGCCTTTCTTGACCTAATGGTGATAACATGTTGATGCCCTAGATTTTCTATAGATGGCATCAGTCTTTAGATGATTCCCTAACTGTCAGTAACCGCTCGAACCCACAAAAATCACATAGGTTAGCGGTTTTGGTCCTCAATGCCTAATCAGATGAGGACATTACAGTCCTCCCCGCTTGAGATTGCTTGTCCTCAAGCAACTGCAAACTGAGATGCTGCAATACCTGTTCACCTTCCCATGTGGCATCCTCTGGCGGTAGTTCTTTCCACTGAACCAAGTATTCCCTAATTACCCTGTTCCTGAGTTTCCTTTCTCTAGTCTATATGATTCGTTCAGGAATCAGTATTAGCAGTCCTTCATCATCTAAAGGAGGTAATTCTGTTGATGGAGCAATGTGTTGCCCAAGGGTCTTTTTCAGGTTGGACACATGGAACACATTGTGGATTTTACTTTCCTATGGAAGGTCTAGTTCATATGCCACCTCTCCCACCTTCCTGATTATTCTATAGGGTTCATAGAAGTGAGGTTTTAACTTTTTTGCTCCTTTCTTCTTAAGCGAAGACTGTCTGTAAGGTTGGAGCCTTAAGTATACCAAATCCCCTACCTCAAAGCTCCACTCAATCCTGTGTTTGTCTGCATATAACTTCTGCTGATTTTGGGCTGTCTGTAAGTTTTCCTTAAAGATTTTAAGAATATCTTGACTGTTCTATATCCAATCCTTTTCCTTAGGAGCCCTACTATCTCCAAATGCCAAATCTGCATATTCCAAGGCCTCGTAGCCATATAATGCCTTAAAAGGTGTCATCCTAATAGACATGTGATAGGTAGTATTGTAGCAGTACTCCCCTAAGTGTAGCCATTTGATCCAGGTTCGCTGTTGCCCTGTTACGTAGTTCCTCAGACATCCTTCAATCCACTTGTTGACTATTTCATTTTGTCCATCGCTCTGGGGATGATAACTCGTGCTAGTAGCTAGTTTGGTCCCCACTAATCTGAATAGTTCCTGCCAGAAGGCTCCTGTGAATCTACTATCCCGATCATTGACAATGGTCTTAGGTAACCGGTGTAACTTGAAGACCTCCTTGAAGAATAACTCAGCTACTTGAGCTGCAGAGTAATTTGATGATATAGAAAAGAAATGTGCAAACTTGGTCAGTCTGTCAACTACTACATATTAACAATCCCGCCCTTGGACCTTGGGCAATCCTGTAATGAGGTCCATGGAGATGCTTTCCCACTTCTGTTCTGGAATTGGTAGTGGCTGAAACAACCCTACTGGATGGATGTTCTCAATCTTGTTTTGTTGACAGATGCTACATTCTCGTACGTGTTGCATAACTTCACCCTTGAGGCCCTGCCATGAGAACCTCTCTCGGATTTGTCTGTAGGTCTTCAAGAAACCCTGATGTCCTGATAATGGAGAGTCATGTGCTGCATGAATGATCTTTTTCCTCAACGTGGATTTTGGGACGAGGTATATCTTGTTCTTGTAATAGATGATGTTATCAACAATCCTGTACTTGTCATCCTTAATTTGTCCATCCAATAATTCGCAAGCGAATTTATTTTTGGAGTATTCTACTAAGAGAAGTGCCCTCCAATTTGTGGATATACTCCTGAGAAATAGTGAGGCGGGACGCCTGGATAATGTATCAGCTACTACATTATTCTTACCTTTTACATATTCGATCTCGAAATCGTAGGCTTGTACTTTGCTGACCCATTTTTGCTGGCACTCATTCAGTTCCTTCTGCTCCAGGAAATACTTGAGGCTGTTATGATCGGTTTTGATTTTGAACTTACTGCCCACCAGGTACTGTCTGAATTTTGTGAGAGCATGTAAGATGGCTAGCATCTCTTTGTCATATATGGAGTAGTGGCGCTCGTAGTTCTTTAGTTTACGGCTCTCAAATGCAATAGGGTGATGATTTTGCATCAATACGGTGCCTAACCCTTCCTCTGAGGCATCACATTCTACTACAAAGGGTTGTGACAAGTACGGTAATGCTAAAACTGGACAGGAACTCATAATAACTTTCATCTCCTCGAACGTTTTCTTTGCTAAGTTTGTCCAGGTGAATGCTCCTTTCTTTGTGAGATCTGTGAGGGGTGCTGCAAATTGGGAGAATCCCTTAACGTACCGTCGGTAATAAGTGCACAGACCTAAGAAACCTCTCAATTCTGTGACTGTTTTTGGCGCGGGCCAATCTCTTATAGCTCGGATTTTCTCCATGTCAACCAGTACTCCTTCCTCATTGATTATGTGTCCTAAGTATAGCATTTCCTTCATGCCAAATTCACACTTGGACATTTTCGCATAAAGCGAGTGTTCTTCTAGAGTGCTCAGTACTTCGTCCAAGTGTTTAAGATGCTCCTCCCATGTTTTGCTGTAAATCAAGATGTCATCAAAGAATACTAGCAAAAACTTACGTAGTTGAATTCTGAAGGTATGGTTCATGCATGACTGAAAAGTGGCTGGAGCATTGGTAAGTCCAAAGGGCATGACCAAAAACTCATAGTGACCATAGTGACAGCGAAAAGCTGTTTTGGAGATGTCTTGGTCCCTTACTCTGATCTGATGGTACCCCGAGCGAAGATCAATCTTGGAGAAGTATTTGGCTCTCCAAAGTTCATCCATGAGTTCGTCAATTCTGGGGATGGGATACCTGTTCTTAATGGTCTTTTTGTTGAGTGCTCGATAGTCGATGCACATTCGCAGTGTACCATCCTTGTTCTTGACGAAGACTACTGAGGATGCGAAGGGGCTAGAACTGGGCCGAATATATCCAAGCTCCAGTAATTCTTTGATTATTTTCTCGATCTCATCCTTGTATCTTTTGGGATGCCGGTAAGGAGTGGTGATGACTGCTTGTGCCCCCTCCTCTAGCTCAATAATGTGTTCAAAGCCTCGGTCTGGCAGTCTACCTGATGGAAGGTCCCGAAAAACCTTTTCATGCTTTTGTAGCAAGGCCTGAATGTCACTTGGGTGTTGTGTGTTGGTTTCTGGGGGTTTCCTAAAGGTGACAAAACATTCTGCAGCCCATTCTATATCATCATGTTGGAGTACTGCCTCCATTCTCTGTGACGAGACCGGTTTTGGGGGATAAGTGTTCATGCCCTTCAAAACTACCTGTTTGGCGTCTGGCCCCTGGAATTCCATTTCCATTGCCCGGTAGTCTGTAGTGTATTTCCCTATGGAATAAAGCCACTGAACACCCAATACTACATGAGTATGCGATATATCTACTACATAGAATGAATCTGTCATCTGGTAGTTACCTAAGGTGACATTCAATTTTGGAATCCAGTAGTTGCACTTGATGCTGGAGTTCTCGGCTACTGCTACAGTGAATCCTTCGAACTTCTCGGTCTGAATACCTCTCTTGGCTACCCAAGCAGAGTCAATGAAATTGTGGGTTGCTCCCCCATCAATCAATACTCCTACTCTGTGACCCTGTACTACTCCTTTGACCCTGAGAGTATGGAATCTTGGTACTCCAGATAATGTAGCAATGACTGCCTCTGGTGTATCACTCTGGTGTGATTCTTCCTCAGCTGCCCGTAGTTCTTCTGTGGATTCCTGCTCATAGTCATCCTCATCACTGTCCGAATATACTTCGATGTAGTGAGCCTTTGCCTTCCCTGCACACTTGTGTCCTGGCACCCATGGTTCCTGACAAGTGAAACATAGTTTCTTCCTCCTCAAGTCTTTTCTAGTGTCCTCGTCTAACCATGTTTTCTTGGGAACATCCTGCTGGAAAGGTTTCTTGTCTTTGTCCCTAATAGGAAAGTTGGTTTTGAGCAGGAACCTGTTCTTTGTGACTGAATCCTGTAGATCTCTGGCTCTAAATCTATCCAAGAATGACAACATTGGGGAGCTCATGATTCTTTGACAAAGATGTTCCATATTAGGCAGAGGATAGGTATCCTTTTTTGATGCCTCATTCAAATTTATGAAGTCCTTACAAATTCTTATTTCACCTGTTCTCTTTTTCGTAACCACTAGATTTGAGAGCCATTCCGAATTTTTGATCAGAGCAATAATCTCGGCCTCCACCATCTTTTGCAATTCCTTTTGGACCAACGATGCCAACTTTGGATTTATTTGTCTCAACATTTGCTTGTATTCAAGCATCCTTCTTTAATGGAATTCCATGCTCAATGATGTCCCTGTTATAAGTCTTCAAATCATCACAGGGCCATGCAAAAATGTCTTTGAATTCACAGACCGAACTTTCAAACTCTTTATTTTACGACAGGGTGAGCCCTTTGCCAATTTTCACGGGCCTTGGGTTCTCAGGAGACCCAACATTTATCTTTTTGTATTTTTCTGGATGGGGCATTCCCTCTTTTTTCTCTTTGAATTTATCATTTCTATCAAAGATTATTTCCATTTGAATTCGTTCAAGAGGGACAGGATTATCCTTTTTCTTTGTCTAGCAAACCTTCCTTGCCCCAATCAACCTTGTAGCTTGAAAAATTTGCAAGATTGTTCATGAATCTTCGTATTTGTTTGTCATTATCAAACACTTGCCAGTTTCCCACGTTATCAGGCAAAGTATTTTTATCTTTCCTTTCTTGGCAAGACCTTCACATGGAGATAGGTTGGAAGCGAAAACTGCTAATGCATCGGCCTGTTCATTCTGCGCTCGAGGAGCCACTTCTAAGGACAATGCAATAAAATATTCCCTGGCCAAGTGTACTACATCCTTGTACCTTTTCAACCTTTCATTCTTACAAGCAAATTTTTCTTTAACTTGCATCACAAGTAGGTTATAGTGTCCTATAATTTTCAAAAGTTTAATGCCACAATCTTTAGCTAATTCAAGCCCATGTAAAAGAGCTTCATACTCAGCCACATTGTTAGTGCCATCAAATTCTAAATGAAAAGAAAAATGAGAAGTATCATCAGATGTGGAAGTTAATACAATACCTGTGCCCGTACCTGATTGAGATTTGGTCTTGTCAAAATTGATTGTCCAGAACTTTTCGGTGTCTTGTTGAGGAGTAACATTGATGGGCAAGATGGTGTAGGATCCATCGTCATCTTGGAAACGTACTAACTCATTCTGGGGATCTTTTGGATCTTCGACATGATATCTTCTCATTGATTCTCTATGTAGCATTTCAAATGTTTCTTCTATTATTAGAATGGTGGCATATGAAAAGTCCGTTTGTATGCTACCACCCAAATCGACAACCCACTTTATCGATAATATCATACCCCATGCTTCTGGTACATCGATGACAACGATATCTGTTAATAACTTGATAGTAGGGTGTGCTACAAGACTCACTTGGACATCCTTGATTAACCCACAAACTTTGACTTCTTGAGAGTTTCTAGCACACATATTTCAATGCGACCTTGAAATTTTTAACTCGAACTTGTACATGACGGGTAAAGGCATCATGCTTATTGAGGCACCTGAGTCCAACATACATTTGTGCAAGATCATATAAAAAATCATCAACGGTATGAAGAAAGTTTGAGTGGTCGGATTCTTGTTCTCTGTAGGGTTCATATTTTGAAGAATTATGGGCAAGGATGCATTTTCTTTGATGGTATGCGCTTGGTATTGTTTCTTCCAATCCCAATGACTCAACTATTTGGTTTCTCATTGCCAGAATCTTTGCCAACTCAATTAATGGGGAAAATACTTTTAAAGCATTTACTAAACCTTAAACATCAAAACTAATTTTTTTATCAGTATTAAAACCAGCGAAAGACTTACCTGAGTTTTTTGGGGAAACTTCATCTTTATGCACTTCGACAACTTTCTATCGACTTGCTTGTGAAAGAGCTTTCTTTCTTTTTTTGAAAAGTAATGCCTTTTTTATTTTACATTTTCTTGATCTCTTTAGGAGAAGGAATTTCCCCTAGTAGCTTTGTGATTTTGTCGATTTCAATAGATTTTGCTTTTCCTTGCTTCATATTCTCATTGGATAATTGAAACTGCTGTCAATCTTGAAATAAATTGTTGCATATTCGGGATCATCTTCACCATGTTAATTTTGATCCTTCTTCGTTTCTTGAAAGTAAATGCATGTACTTTCATTGTGGAAATCCTGACGAGCTCGACAAAAGTGTGGGAAATCGCCCACCATATTTGCTGGTTCCAACAATGTAGGAGGTCTTGAACTGCTTGGACAACCATTGTTAAAAATTTCTGGAGTGAACTTGTTTTGTCTCTAGTTCCTTTCAACTTGAACAATCTTGTTTTGTAGAGCGGTTGTCTGTTGAGTAAAGTCAATCCTTAATTTCTTTATTTCTTCGAGTACCGGGCTTATAGCAATCTTAGGAGCTTTTTGACAAGAATTGAACTCGTCTTTGATTTATGTTCAACTTTACTTCTCGGGTCCTGCAATATATCAAGTTCTCCTGATGCCCTCCAATTTTAAACTAGATCTCTCACTCTTAGCTTTGCTGTTTCCAAATCCTGGGGATTGGCCTTATTAAGATGAAAGAGGAACTCTCCTTGAAATGTGTTGATATAATATGTTAGTATAATAGCTAGCATCATTTGGCTTGTGGGTCTAAGGAATCTTTCGCATAGTCTGGTCGAACTTGTTATGGAACTAATCAATTGACTCATTTTCATTTTTCTTTACGTTCATAACATCATTCAACAAAAGCCGAGGATCCTTCTTTTTAGTCCACTTGTCATAAAAGACTTCTTGCAGCTGCTTGAAAGTACCAATGTTGTTATTGGATAAGTCTGTAAACCATTTCTTAGCTTCACCTACCAATTCAAGGCAAAGCACTTGCAATAGACATCAGGTTGTCTAACATCTTTTCTACGCATGTAACTTATAAATTCTTTCCAATGATCATCATCATTCATAACATTAGTTCCATTGATAGTAGGTAATTTATTGAGTTTTGAGAGATCATTTGGATACCTGGGCATATTAGCAAAATCAAATGGTGCATCCAAATCACATTTAAATAGGGAGTTGCCATTGAAATGATAGAATATAAAAGATAATTGATATCTGATAAAGCTTTAGAGAAAGACGGGTACTTACCTCCCTTACCTAGTGACGGTGTTCATTTCTTTGATAAACAAGCTCAGGTTTAGGGATGAAGATAACCTTACCTCGAGGGTTTATCCTTATAGAGTACCTCTTTTGATTTTCTTGAATTGGATTCGCCAGATATGACCTACAAGGTTAGTCCTTAAACAATAATCTTATCAAGGTACAAAAAAACTCACTCGACCTTTCCCGACACCAAAATGTTGGTCTTGTTGGAAATGAATGAAGTAGACTCGAGAACACCTTGAATGGAACATCTTCACTTTTTCTTCGAGTCCTCGACAATGATGCCAAAAAGTGTTGTCGCTTGCTGGGCTTCACAAAATGCCTTTTACAAAAGGAGATTGGGCTTTGACCCAATAATGTGCCGAAACTGCTATGCAACAACCTTCAAGTCCTATGCAACAACCTTCAAGTCCTTGACAATGGTGCCAAAAAATGTTACCTTAGAGATTAGCATCTTTCGGATTAGGTCACTTGGGGTAGTGCTAAGATCAAGAGTTTATGTGGAGATGCACCCACTGCTACCTCAATGCACTCTCCTCTCTCTTTAGGCTTGCTCCTTGGGCCATAGGAGGCTTGCCAAATATGGGTAGAATTAGACCTGTAAGATATGCAATGAAGAACGACTCTATCTTTACAAGACCTTCCCGCTAAATTAGTAGACTAGTGCCTTAATGTAGTCAACAAGATACTATAAATATCAGTGTGGAAGACATCAACGATATATTGCAGACATTGCAATATATTGTGATGTCAAAGTAAAAACGATAAATTGGGGGGTAAAAATCGTGACTTTTAGAAAATATCGCGATTAATGAAAAAATCATGTTTTTTGTCAATGTTTTCACAAAAAATCGAGAGTCGATACAAAAATTTGCCTAGGCCACGAATAGTTCGGCGTATAACTTGATTTTTGACTTTTATTTGGTCATTTTGCTTGTGTAATATTCCGTTACTGATAAATAGGGAATTAACTAATGACTGATGCCACACAACACAAAAACACACCTTTAGCAGTGATAATAAGTCATTAACAGATAAAGAGGACCACTTAATCAATATCAAGTGACATATGTGACATGCATGCATAAGTTAAGTGGCATGCAACATGCACAAGTCAAAAAAAGAATAAAAGAAGGCAAATCGAGTTCTTTAGGTATTGTTTGTTATTATTAATCTTTGAGAATTGGCGTTTGAGAGCTCGACGATCTTATTGGAGGTTGAGGACGAAAACATTTAACAAATCTTGGTTTCGATGGTGAAATCTATCCATCCTAGCTAAGTTTAGGCTTGCTCCTTGGGCCACAAGAGGCTTTCCAAATATAGGTAGAATTAGACCTGTAAGATATGCAATGAAGAACAACTCTATCTCTACAAGACCTTCCCACTAAATAATTAGACTAGTGCCTTAATGGAGTCAACAAGATACTATAAATATCAGTGTGGAAGACATCAACGATATATTGTAGACATTGCAATATATCGTGATGTCAAAGTAAAAACGATAAATTGGGGGGTGAAAATCGTGACTTTTAGAAAATATCGCGATTTTTCAAAAAATCACGTTTTTTGCCGATGTTTCACAAAAAATCGAGAGTCGATACAAAAAATTGCCTAGGCCACGAATAGTTCGGCTTATAACCTGAATTTTGACTTTTATTTGGTCATTTTGCTTGTGTAATATTCCGTTACTGATAAATAGGGAATTAACTAATGAGTGATGCCACAGAACACAAAAACACACCTTTAGCAGTGATATTAAGTCATTAACAGATAAAGAGGACCACTTAAGCAATATTAAGTGACATGTGTGACATGCGAGGCCTAATTCAAAATGCATGTGACATTCAACATTAAAGTTGCATGCATGCATAAGATAAGTGGCATGCAACATGCACATGTCAAAAAAAGAAAAAAAGAAGGCAAAGCGAGTTCTTTAGGCATTGTTTGTTATTATTAATCTTTGAGAATTGGAATTTGAGAGCTCGATGATCTTATTGGAGGTTGAGGATGAAAACACTCGACAAATCTTGGTTTCAATGGTGAAATCTATCCATCCTAGCTAAGTTTAGGGTTGCTCCTTGTGCCACAGGAGGCTTGCCAAATATGGGTAGAATTAGACCTGTAAGATATGCAATGAAGAACAACTCTATCTCTACAAGACCTTCCCACTAAATTAGTAGACTAGTGCCTTAATGGACTCAACAATATACTATAAATATCAGTGTGGAAGACATCAACAATATATTGCAGACATTGCAATATATCGTGATGTCAAAGTAAAAACGATAAATTGGGGGGTAAAAATCGTGACTTTTAGAAAATATCGCGATTTTTGAAAAAATCATGTTTTTTGCCGATGTTTTCACAAAAAATCGAGAGTCGATACAAAAAATTTCCTAGGCCATCAAGTTTGGCTTATAACCTGAAGTTTGACTTTTATTTGGTCATTTTGCTTATGTAATATTCCGTTACCGATAAATAGGGAATTAACTAATGACTGATGCCACAGAACACAAAAACACACCTTTAGCAGTGATATTAAGTCAATAACAGATAAAGAGGACCACTTAAGCAATATCAAGTGACATGTGTGACATGCGAGGCCTATTTTAAAATGCATGTGACATGCAACATTAAAGTTGCATGCATGCATAAGTTAACTGGCATGCAACATGCACAAGTCAAAAAAAGAATAAAAGAAGGCAAATCAAGTTCTTTAGGTATTGTTTGTTATTATTAATCTTTGAGAATTGGAATTTGAGAGCTCGATGATCTTATTGGAGGTTGAGGACAAAACCACTTGACAAATCTTGGTTTCGATGGTGAAATCTATCCATCCTAGCTAAGTTCAAGGATAAATTCCCTAGATCTATCAATCGTGCTTCAACAAGATAAGGATTGTGAGTTTTAGATCAGAGATTGAGGCCCTAAGTAACTGGGCGCATGCATCCACGGTGGGTAGGGAGTTCCATTATTGAACAAGGGTGCATTCTTCTAGGCTTGGAGCAACGATCATCTCCCATTGCTGATTGATTTATTGTGAGGGCGTATTCCTTTGACAGCATGAGTACAAAGGGGTGCAAGGATTGAAGGTATCAACAATTATTGTGAAAGAGCATCTCCAATCAGTGTTGAACAATGATTTCACTATTTATTGTGAAAGGGCGTCTCCACCAAGTACTGGGCAACGATCTTCCTCTCACTTGTTGCTTCCGTTGCTTAGTTGTTTATTGAAATCATGGTCATCACCCATAAAGGAAAGGCACATCCCTTAGAAGTTTTCATTGTGGCTTACCAAGGACGTGTTGATCACTTATTGGGTCATGCGTCTTCTTGCTAAACAAAGGTGTGTTCTTCATTCGTTGGGCATAAACTACCTCTCTGCTGCTGCACATTTACTGTGGAGTTAGTGTTGTTGTGGCTGTCATATTCATGTGAAGAGGGTTAAGCAGTGTTTCATTCCCATTAGCCACAGTTCACTCTTATACAAGCTATCACTGATTAGTGAGTCCTGTTACCTCCTAGCTTGTAGGGGTAAATTTCGAAGTTTTGGCGAAGCAATAGGTTACTCTGAATAGTAAAATAACATGTGAAATGCAAAGATTAAAGTTGCTAGCTTTGTTCCAAATGCCTGCTAGATGCTTAGGTATGTCGAAATTGCAATTGCCATTTTTTGTTTCAGCAATATATATGACAGGCTATAGCAGATTGAAAGCACAATACTATCTGTGTAGTGATGGGCTAACCTTATCCGCAGTTTAAGAATACCAACATCATGGAATATGTTTTTGTTGACATACACAAGCTGCCTTTGAAATATGATTAAATTGAAGGCACCAACAGTGCTCAGGCCCATAAAATAATGAAGGATTTGTCTTCAAAGGAAATGGCACGAAGAAGAAGTTCAGGGTCATAACAATGGCTTGAAAATTACTGGTCTTGAGAATGTCTTTATTTGAGAAGCATTGAATTGTTCCTGGAACAATAGGTTGTGGTTTCTCTTGAAAATATGAAAATAAAGGTAATCCTGTATGGTTTGCCTTGTTGGCATCTAATGATCAAGTTGGAAACAAAACTCTTCGACAAATGCATAATGATCATCTTAGAATGAAAAAATGTGGACTCACGATTTTTTATGGTGGTCGGCTCATCATTTGTAAGGCTCGAGTTGGAGATTTGGTGGTTCACCGGTTTTTAATCGGATAGAAAAGATCTTCACCATGAAGATTTCCTCTTAGATGCCGATGAAGTTCTTGTCCATCGTTACATGCCAGGCACACCAACAAATATAGCAGATCGTCATAAAATTTTTGTAATAGCAAGAAAATCGTTGGCAAAAATTGAATTCGTGGAGGAGTGGCCAATTTCATCGAAGATGCCGAGTTAGTTGAAGTCGCAGTCACTAAAAACGTTTCACTTGGAGGTCAGATCAGTCGTTGACTTATTGATACTACTGTGGTTTGTTTTTTCCTATCACCATCTGTCATGTCTCTTAATTGGTGGGTGTTTTAGCTGAAGCTCACAGCACGGTTATCTTCAAATGCCAAAAATTGGGGTTCAGTAAGATAATCAAGCAAGCTGCATAAGGGTTTGCCTTTGACAGTCGAGTAGTGAGTTGTTTTATGTCCAATGTATTCTTCATACCTGGCAAATTATGGAGTTGGACGATATCTCCAGCACATTACGCAATGAGTTCTGTCCACAAGGGGCAGAGTTCATGCACACTCGGACTCGACCACATCCCTCTATGTGGAGTTTGGTCACATGCACACACTTTTCATTAGTAACTGAGTGCGATGAGTTCTCCTTTTACGTGGCTATTGGAGCGTTTAATTTTCAAGGAGTTCCATTTTTAGTTTGGGTCGCCCATCTTGGATTGCCTTGGATTGGAACAAGTGGTTAAAGGATGTGTTCTATTTAAAAATAAAGTTGGTCATATATTTTGTTGAAAGAGGAAAAAGTGGATCTAAGATTCACTTATTTCATTATTTCATTATTTTATTATTTTATTTCCTTTTTATTTTATGAGAGCCTTTTTGGGCCTATAAAGAGGATAGCCTCTTTCATTGTAAATGATGGAAAAAGTTGGGAAGTTTTTTTTGGTCCCATTTGGGCTTAATAGAAAATTCGTTTAAGGTTTTTTGGTTGGATATATAATTGAGCACTTTTTCAAATGTGTGGCATGATCTTGTGGATCTTCAATGACTGCTGTTAGAAGTTAGTCTTTTTCTTTCTATGTTTGCGTAGGGGGCCATAGATGGGTGCTATCACCACGTTGGAAGGTGAAAATTCTTAGCAGTTTGTAATGTCCCGGTTTTGACCCCGTTACATTAGATGTATATGATGTATAAATTGTAAATGATCAGGGTGTGGAGCTAAAGGCCAAGGCCCCACCATTGATCAGTAATGCTATGTTTTGGATTTAAATTGTCACCGATGGCGTATCGGGGCATGCGGCATATATATTATGTTGGTCATCATGTAAATATGCATCTATGATTAATTGAATGAACACAACCAGCTACGGTCGCGGCAACTAAATCGAAAGGGGCATGATTTTCACAAGGATAAGGATGTGGGGAAATTGTCAACCTTGGCCAATGAGGGAAAATACCCATTTGTTCTCTTCCTTTTGTCTCACCCAACCACTGCAATTAATAATTACTGCTGGTAGTTGATGCAGTTATTGTTTGGGAGTGGGTGTGGCAGGACTGTCAGTCCTTGCCCACACGCACACTCCATCCTCTGTTGCCTTCATGAATGGCAATTCCACTCCAATTCGTGTCCTCTCCACCACCGGTTCACCTCCACGATTTTGCTGTTCATCACTCACGCAGGCAATTCCACTCTCCCTACGATTTTGTCTGTTTTTCTCCTCACGCACAGGCTCTGGGCGGTTTGGGTCTCACGTAGACATTTTCTTGGTTCCACGAGTTTGCTGAACACCCATGCACTGCAATTTTGGTCCCCTCCATTGTTGTGCATTCTCACGCAGAGGGATTCTTTCCCGTTTTTGGTCTTCACGCTCAGAAATTTCTGGGTTTTTCCCATGTAGTTTCTTTCCCCGCGGAATTGTGGATGATGTGGTCGTATCCACTCCCCACCGGCTGATTGTGGGTTCGACATTGTTGCTCATGCTCATCCACAGGCTGGGATACTGTAATTCCTTCCCCAACGTGGTCTGTGTATGTCTTGACGGTGATTTTGTTGCCCAGGACGGGCTGTGGGTTTTCCCCTGTTGTGGTTGTGTTGCTGTTACGCTGGAATGGTTGGGATCCGCTCAGGAATTGTTTTCCCGGTTTAAGCTGTGACAGCTGAATTAATTGCTTGAGTGCAATGGTTGGTCTTTGGACTGTGAGAGGAGCAAGGATGTTGGCTTAGATTTGCTTGATAAACCTGGTGGCTGGAAACCACACAGATAGAGCTAGAGGGCTGGCCTTCTTCTCCATCACCCCTGAATAGCATTGGAAGGGAATGCAGGGCCTGAGGGACTGTGTAGCAGAGAAGGGACTGATTCCTTGTGTTGGGTGTGTTTGGGTGTCTTAGAGGTCAGGCTAGCTCTGGTGTAGGTGTTCTTGGCTCTGTAATGAGCTCACCAGCTTAGCAATTTGCCTTCTCCAGCTCCTTGATGGCCTGATAAACCCAACTCTGTTGGCTTGGCTGTGTGTTTTGTGTATCCTTGGCAATGTGTAAGCCTGCTAGTTCCCTTATTCCTTGGAGAATCATGCCCAGCTCGAGGGTGGTAGCGCTGCTGAGAGATTAAGGAGCACGTTGGCCTATGGTTGGGTGGAACGTTGCAGCGACGTAGCTGGTTGCGGAGCAAAGTTTCATAAGATAAGTAATCTGTCCATTTTACTTCGGCAACTATAAATTTTGTTAATGAAGATGTTGAACATGTTAAATGATTGCATGCATGTATGAGTGCTGATGGTTTCCGCTGTGTATGTTGATTAAATTGCTTATGTGCATGATATACTGCAACGCATTTTATTTCAGCATTCTGTTATGCAAATTTTGTGTATGCATATGTTCATGGGGCTCTTAGCCCGGTTATTGTTTGAAGCTTGTAGTCACGTCCTCCTTGCCGGTTGGAGGCATGGGGACGTGATACAGTTGTTAGTCTTTTCCCTTTGTGAGCATGCTCGTACAGGTATCGATTTTTACATTTAATCTAGGTTGATTGTGTAATATTGATCTTTTGCTTGCATAACGCATCTTCCGCAGCTAGGAGGAAATAAATCTAGTAGCTATACACTCGACTAAATAGGGTTTGCTCAATCATGCGTTCTCTCCCCCTTAGTCACATATGACACAAGGCCCTCTTGAGTTCTCTTTTTGACTCCATTCAGTTAAATTTTAGCATTAGCATAAATACTTAAAAATTTGTAGATTAACTTAAATAGATAACAAGTGCAGTAAAATAACATTCATCACATCAGCACAATGGACACAAGAGTTTTTCACTGGGGAAACCTTCAAAGGACAAAACCCCCCAAAAGCATTAGTAGCTCATCTCGTGAATGAGATGACTTAGGAAATTCTTCAAAAAGTTCCTCAAACCTAGATCTGAGTTTAACCACAGATACAGTCAAATTTTCTCAAAAATTCATAGAACTGCCCAATTAGGGCTTTTCAAAAATAAGGGTTTTAGCCCTTTTTCTTACCTGCTCAACAAAACAGTCTGCCCAAAAAGAGCCTTCCTTGAACTGAGAAAGTCTTCCCGAACTTTACTAGGGCCTGCCCGATTTGCCCGAATTTTATTAATGCCTGCCTGAACTTTAGCAGACCAACTCGGAACTTTTCCAACCCCTGCCCGGATCTTCTCAGTGACTATTCTTTGCCTTAAGTCTGCCCGAATGACAAGCTTGCTTGCCCAGAGAGTTTAGCAGTCTGCCCAGAGCTAAATTGGGTAGCCAAACCTGAGGGGCGAGCCCTCTACTGAAGTTAGTAGACCTCGGTCTGCTTCCTGAGGTGGGTCTGTGCTAGTCCGAGCCCTTAAGGGCTTAGTAAAGCTGCCCGAAAATCCTGTTGGTGCTTTTGCTATTTGCCCAACGGGCTATTCGTGGCTTTTGGTGATGCCCAGATGGCTGGGAGCTGTTCGGAGGGTAAGTAAAGGTTGCCCTGAAGTCTGTTAGCAGACCTGGAAATCTTCTGGGCTGTCTGATAATACCTTGAGGGTTATCTTGAGGCAGCCCGAGCTTGGAAGAGTGTGTTGTGAGGTGAAGGAGGACTGCCGAAGAAGAAAGCACCTAGTTTGAGTGAAAGAAAAGGCTGCTGGTGAACCAACCGTGAAGAGGAGAACACTGCCGTGAGGGAAGAACTCCAGCTGATAGTTTTAGGGTGAAACCCTAATGGTGCAATACTTGATGTAGAAACCCTAGCCTAGGGTTTGAACAAAAAATGGATGCCTTCTTTGGAGTTCTTGTTGAAGGAGACTTAGCTTAGAGTTTTCCTTCAATGGATGTGAGTGCCCTAGCTAGACTCATCCATGCTAGGGCATCACACTAAACTTCAAAACCAACAGTTTCTTCCACGGGAGGAACCTCACCTGTAAGAGCAAGTGTGCGTCATAATGAAATGACTTGAACTTCTTTTATATCCTTTAGTCACCTGTAAGTGGACCAAAATTAGAAAAGATAAAATAATAATATTTTATTCTTTTTCTAATTTCATTTTTACCTTCTTACCAAAAAGGTCTTTTAAGTATTTTTGACTTTTACCAAAAGTCCTTATTTATCTTTGACTTTGACCTGCGGTCCTTTTCCTGTGGTCCAAAAACACTTATGTATTTTTAACTTTTATTTCACACTCTATGTGACACCTAGATTTGGTACTAAGGTAACTTAACCAAGGGTAGCTAATCCTTGGAGAAGTACACAAAGCCCATAGATCAAGGGTTAGAGTGTCACACATGCCTAGACCCAATCTAGGGCTTACAGTGTCTTCCTGGTAACAGACCTGGTGCCTCAACCATGGATTGCATAATTTGACCCTAGGTCAACTACTTGGTAACAGACCAAGCACCTCCATTCTACCAGAGAATGATTACTGAGAACTAAGCTGAGTCTACCAGTACTAGACTGGTCCACATCGTGGTCCTGGACCAGATGTCTACCATTCAACAGAATGGTCACTCCACACTGGGTTGACTCTACCCAGGGCAGAGCTGGGTCTATATCATGGTCCCAGACCAGATATCTACAATTCAACAGAATGGTCACTCAACACTGGGTTGAGTCTTCACTGTGGTCCCGGACCAGGTGGCCCCATTCTCCTAAGAGAATGGCTCTCGATGCTGCTTAAAAAAATCAACACATTCTCCCCTTTGAAATACTGGCACTGGTCTCTTCTTGAGGACTGATCTTTCCCATCACCTAATCAAATTACCTATTATACTACAACTGTTTCTCTAAGGCAAGCTCTTCAGTTCACCTTGCCCGCCATTGTTCCTGCCTTAGTGATTCTATCTTAGGGAAGCCCCCCTTGAGTTGGAGAAGAGCCAACCTGAAGCGAGGAAGAGAGGAGTGTGGTGACAGTGGCTTCTCTTTTTGCAGTTGCCATAGGGATGGTGTGCCTACTTTTGGGCTTTAGCACACGCATGCCGGTCTCAGGCGGCAACAAATCCGAAATCATCTCCAAAGAGGGCTTGATAAACATTTGTAGCTTACAGCTTGTGGGAGAGCTTATGACCTCATGCATGAAAGTAGTTTGAAGATCAGAGTAATTTGTTTCGCCATACTTGGGGCCGTGCACATCAAAGAATTGATTTGTTTACTTGGAGTCTTTATTCACCCTATTCGCCTCAAGAATTTGATAGACAATCCTTTAACAAATACTAGCCACTGGAGAGTTATTTAGCCACACATTCGTAGTTAGTTAGGAATTCATTCATTTAATAAAGTAAGTTAGTGTTTGATCCAATAAACTTTGATCTGGCCTATATTTGTAATGTATAAATAAGTTCGATTGGAAGAGGCATTACTAGAGCCATCACCTTTGCTTGTAAAAGGGGCAAAGGGAATTGCTAGTTTATTTATTTCATTTCATTGTACTATGTAGTATGTAGATCTTAGTTGACTCATGATGATGAGATACATTTATTATATTTTTTGATGATATTTTGAGTCAATAGACTCGTTGGTCACTACTTAATGGTCAAGACTCACGAGATGATTTATTATTGATGCATATTTATGGGTGAGGCACCTTAAGAAAACACCTCACGTGGAAGTCATTTCATTGGATAGGATTGACACCACTATTGGATGGAGGGTGGAGAGTGAGAGGCCTGTCATGGACTCAACCCTTGGCTGGTTAAAGGAGGAGGTGGCAAGGAATAGTGTGGTAGAGGAGGAGGATGTTCTAGTGTAGACACCTTTATAGGAGGTGGCTATTGACACTTGGAATGTGCCACCACTTGCACAGACGTAGATACAGTGACAGCCATAGCGAGTTGGACCCAACAATAGCATTGAAAGAGGATGTTAGGACTCTAGTTTCTCCTTCTTCTAGAGGACGTTAGATTCTAGCTTCTCCTTTTGTTAGAGGCTAGAGCACATGAAAGTCCAGTGCTAGCCCTAGGTCCTTCTTCATCTAGAGGAAGAGCCATTACCAAAGCCGTTACCCTTGCCTGTAAGAGGGGTAGAGGATACACTTGCCTATAAAAGGGTTAAGGGAACCGCTAGTTTATTTATTTGATTTCATTGTATTATGTAGATGACTCATGATGATGAGATACATTTATTATATTTTTTGATGATATTTGAAGGCTCAGGAATGAGGACTGAGGACATGTTTCAATATTGATGTGTGATGTATCAGTATCACTAGACATATTAAACATCTTATATATTAGTTTTCTTTTATATTTTATATTTATGTGATAATGTGTTTATTTGATGTTGTTGTTGCTTTATATGTTTAAAGATTCTAAAAAAAGAATAATTTTGTATTTTTGAAGTTTGTCGACATTTTCCAATATTTTCCCTGATGTTGCTGATAAGTTCTTTTTCAGACCCTTGGCGATATTTTCATTGACATGATGCTTACAACATTGATATGAATTTATACTCTTATGTCTCAAGAATAACATGTGCCAAAATGAATAAAGGACTTGAGAACTGAAGGCAAATATAAGCCCACTCTAGACTTTTCCCTTTCACTGGTTATCGGGATTCAGCAATCGAATCGGAGTCCTTTTAAGTTTTGTTTTTCATTGGGAGTTGGGGTAGTGTGGTGATTAGGCAAATAGGGCTATTTACAAAATTTTAGGACATGGCGATGTCAAATTGGTCTCAAACAAAGATGTGGAAAGTTCAAAACACAGGGGATGGTTAATGTAATATGGAAAGAGGGAAAATAAACAAACAAGTGGAAGAGACTATGCTGCTTCTGATTAGTGGTGGGAGTGGGGTGTGGTGATATGGAAAGGACTAAAAAAGCTACTGGAAAGCTACCTGCGCAAATGATTACCAACTTGCCATGAATGGGTTGGATCCAATTGGCTTCCAAAACAATGTTTTGGAAAGTAAATAATCTATATACATACAAGAGGGAAGGTGAGAAAATGGAAAAGATGGCAACTGGATGCATCACTTACGAAGAGACACACATTAGAGAAAATGCTATCTTTAACTAGCAGGGGAACGGACAGGTACTGTGATTGAAACAGTTGGTTTGGAGGGAGATCTGTTCAAAGCATCGACTAAACATTAGCTGGCTGGGACCAATTTGTTGGTCTAATGGTTGGCTCAAGGCCATGTCTTTCAGGTTTTTGCTTCCTGGATGTTCTGTAAGGGAAAACTAAGCCCTAGGATTAAGTATCCTGCATCCCAGTGCTAATAATTATGCAAATTGCAGCCATTTCCCATTGGAAGGATAGAGTTTTCCTTTGATCTAATTTCACTCCTAGTTTTGTATACATGTTAATGGTTTTGTCCCTGTTCGTGTCCAATTGCAGGCAGTTTCATTATGGATTCCTAAAATACAAGTCCCTATGTTTTTTTCTTTTCATCCAATCTTCTGCCAAACTTATAGATAACGTGGCTGGGTTTTCTACCTTTGTGAACTCTTTCTGATGCCAGGAGGCATTTGTTTTTTTAAATATCTCTACCGAAATTTGAAATATATATTGCCAGGGATGTGTCATTATTACTGATGGTTAACTAGCATGTATTAATTTTTCTAAACAGGTCAGCTTTGTTTTACAGGAGAGAAATTGCAGGAAAGGACAATTTAGTCCATCAAAGCTGAAGGGAAAACGTGTAATTGAACTTGGGGCTGGCTGTGGTCTGGCAGGATTTGGTAAGTCTGGCTGACCTCTACATATCTTCTTAATGTGAAGAATCTCGTTAATGGTTCCTATATCATTGATTTTAGGTTGCCTAGGGCGCTTGGTTTGGTTCTGGCATAATATAGAGAACATGATATGCATTACTGGTATTGTTAATGATTTCTTTCTTGCTGGTTTTGGCTAGGCATGGCATTACTAGGGTGTGATGTTGTGGCTACTGATCAGACTGAAGTGCTGCCACTCCTGATGAGGAATGTAGAACGGAATACTGTGAGAATCAAACAGGCAAATGTTGAAAATCCTTACTCAGGTATGTGTTTAAATTGGTGCTGCATTCACCACTTGTCCTACATGAAATATCAGTACATGGTGTATTGGAAATGGAGATTTGGGGCAAAGAATTTAGAAGCTTCTGCATTCATTTTCTTGGTTGTTGTTTCATATTGGCAAGTTCGAATGTTATTAGTGTCTTTCGCTTCATGTCATTTTGATCATTTGCAGTTGTTAATCCAGACTGTGTTCTATATAAGTCTTTTGATCACTATCTTTTTAACCATTTGAAGATTCAATCTTCTGAAGTCTGTGGACTTGTAATATTTTTTTTCCAGTGTCTTTTGGTTCTATACAAGTTGCAGAGTTGGACTGGGGGGATGAACAACATATAGCTGCTGTGGATCCTCCTTTTGATTATATTATCGGCACTGACATCGTAAGTTTATTAACTATGGTATCTGTTTCGTGTGCTTGCATGTTCCAAATAGTTATTGCATTGGCATTCACAACACATCTGAATTTTCTGTCTTTGCTTTGCTCAAAGCGGTACAATTAATGCTGTGCAGAATCAAGAAAATTCCTTGATATTGCATTTGGACTGACTGGTATGAATGGTCTTCTTGACTGGGAGTATGCATGCATAGTGATATTCAAAGGTGCCAACTTGCTGATAGGCCTTAGTTTTTGAATTTTGGAGAGATCATATTAAGTTTCAGTAACAGATTTGAAGAACTATTCAATAGAGAGAGCTCAGCTTATACGTAATTAAGCACATCATGTTCTCTAAAAGAGTAGAAAAGACCTTTTTAATAGAGGAAGGCCCTTTCTTATATTTGATTAACTGCACTTTATCTAAAGTATGCTGCTCGATACCCTAGATTGGAGTTACAAATCTAGTTGGACACACTAAAGGACAGACATAGTAAATGGCAAACATGTTAAGTCACCTGAAACAAGGAAATGGTACACGGTGGACACGGGAATATGAGTATCAGACATGGACACGACGACCCCCAAAATCAGGACATGGAGGATATATATATATATATATAGAGAGAGAGAGAGAGAGAGAGAGAGAGAGAGATCCTAATTTTTTAGAAACTAGAACATTTACAAATATTCAATAGAAATTAGAATCAATACACATGACACATTCACAAATTACAATGCCTATATCAAAGATAGACTCGTAGACTCATAAAATTTCTCAACAATTCATCACAATTAAAATTTTCTGTTACATAGATGTCGGAACCATATTTGTCATTAAATTATCAAAATCAAAATGTATTACATAGATGTCAGAATGCTACTGGCAAATGCAAAAAGGAGTAGATCAAGATGGAAGAATTTCATCTGTCCAGTGTCAGTACTCCTCCATCATCACTGCTCTCTTCTTCATCATTCGTCTCCTCTGCCTCTGCCCATCCCAGGATTTGCATCTGTTGTCCAAACCCATATCATCAGGAAAGTCAACACCCTACAATTTTGATGAAACCTCTTAATCCAAGTGTTAAAATAAGGTAGAAAAATCTTCCCATGCTTAATAACTGATTTTGCTTGAGGAAAGGGTACATTTTTTTAAGGTCATGACAGAGGAGTTCAACAATAAGCACCACCAACATCAAAGTATATAGAGAGGTTGATGTGCTTGATTAAATACCAATCCCATACCCTCATACATGATAGAATCCAGTGGAAACGTTGCAATCCTGAAATCCTAAAAACTTTTCAAGTTTGTTGAATTCTGAGTGGGATCTAAAATTCTACTTTTTGCATTTAAAGTCCGATGAGGTTGGAACCACTCTCAAACATCCTGAAACAATTAATGGTAATATTAAAAATTTAAGTAAAAGGATAGGAAATGGACGATAAGGAGAATTTAATATTACTGACTTTAGAAGGGAGGCCTCTTTTCCGTTAAAACCATGCCCTATTTTCGGGACATGGTGTGTGCAGGTCGGGACATGATGATGACAGTGTTGGACACATGTTTTGACTGTGTCCCAAAAGAGGACATGGTCAAAACACGTGTCATTATCATGTTTGTGTTGGACACGGTAACACGGGACACTGTGGCCTAAAAGGCCATGTTCAGTATCTTAGCAAACATGAAAAAGGTCATGTTGATAGATGATAAATATATTAATAAGGTCACTATAAGACAAAACCATAATACTAGCACTTAATTAATGTGTGATGAACACAGATGATTCCTAAATCTTAGAATAAGATGCTCATAAAATCTACCCAAATTAGGATGATTTGTCTCGGTCTTCGGATGAACAACCTCCGTTGTCTCTTTGGATTGTAGTGTACCATAAAGCATGAACGCCTTCTCTACTTGAGTTGTTGAAACTTGAAATTACCAGTGAGATAAATCTGTTGACTTGGACTTGAGAAGAAGTTGACAAGGGAAAACTATTATATGTTGCTTGTGGTCTTGTGTAGTGTTGCTGGAGATGGAAATATGTTCCAAATTCTAAATATGCTAGGATAGGCATATAGTCAGCAGCCCATATACATTCCATCTTCCAAAGTGGTTGGTTCATATAGTTTTAGAGTGCTGAATTTTGGAGAGATTTAGAATCTTAAAATTTAGAGATTGTCCTATGGAAGTGGAGACAGGATGGGTGGAAGCATATGGTGTAAAATCTATCATGGAAACTATGAGTGCTGATGCTTTTTATTTTTAGTTTCAGAATTTAGAGATTGGGATGTTGATGTTAGGTAATCCCATGACATGCCAAGAAGAGGATATAACGAGTTTATGAAGTGCTTGCTCATTTGTTTGGGTGTCCTTCTTGGTTTAGAACTTCTGTCAATGTAAATTGAGAGGTATTTATCTCATCTATTGAATGTTTGACTTTTGGGTTGCTCTGAAAGTGTTTACACCATGTTTGGGGTGCTTCATGGGATTTGGGATAAATGGTGTATGTTCAACGCTTACATGGTTCGAGATGAATTGTAGCATGAGAGATGGTCAGTGATGGATATGCACACTTGTGATAGCTTGTTTATTAGATGCCAGGCCCCAAATAATCACTAGCTTAGTGTTCTTCCCTACAACATTGGAGATTTGTTGCATGGATTGTGGATGCCTCACATGATGGCCACATGGAGGATTCACCTAGTGGGAAAACACCCTATAGGATACAAGGAACTTTGTGCATTGTGGAGGAGGGCTACAAGTGCTAGATGGCATGTGGTAGCTTGGTTTCCTGTTCGGAGGTTTGGAGATGGCCCAGGGATGCTTGGGACTTTGACAATGTTCTTGTAGGGGGTAGCTAGCTTAGTGGAGTACTTGTCTTTGGAGGATGGATGGAGTCGATGGAGGCTTGAGATGGAGTGGTGTGGACTTGCCTTGCATAGCTAAATCACCTTGGGTCACTATGGTGCAAGACATCATCATTGGAGCTTGACACTTATAATTTAGGAGTGGAGCACTTCACTTGTGTGTGGCTTATGTTAGTAGGTTTGCTTGTAAGGCTTAAGCCAACATGTGTAATATTGTTGTCCTTCCTTACCTCATATAAATCAAGAAAGGAGAGAGTCTTTCCAAAAACACATCATATCACATATTCTTTTGTATCTCTTCATCGTAGTACTATCTTGGTGATGCACTGGGATTCACGAGGAAACCCCAGTGGAGCATCGAGAAGGAGGTGGACAATTTTTCTCTTGAGATTCTTCTTTGTACATTTGATCCCTCACTCTTGGGCACTAAGGTTTCTTGATGACTAAGCATCTTTGATTCTAGGGTTAGGGTTTCTTCCCTTGGAGGCAAGAGATTAGGGCTTGGAAACCCTTATATGTATTTGGAGAAGAAAAGGATGAGGGCGCCTTGCCTTAGAGATAGTGTTGGAGGGATTCTTACACTTGGAGGAGCCAGGGTTTGTTGACAAACCCTAGCTATGGCATTTTAGGTGGTTGGATTTTGTCCTAGCCTTGAGAGGAGGCTATGGAATGTGTGTACTTCATTCACTGAGCATATACATATGAGATTTATATCTATCTAGATATTGTGATTGTAGATTTCATTTCAACTTTTTTCTTTTTCGGATGGTTATTTATAGCTAGTAATTTTCTTGTTTATTTGACACTCTTAAGAGAAAAACCATTGAGGAAATTAACACTACGACTGAAGATCACAGTATAACCATTTGTTGTTGTTGTGTTTGCCATTGTATCTGTTGTATAAGAAGAGTTTTTAGTTTTGGTGCATGTAACACTGTGCTAGAGGGATGGAAACTCATTGGAATGATTGGTATCTTTTCTCCTTGAATTGTTGTGAATTTTGGGGCTACTAGAAGTGAATTATTGTGATTGTTCCGTTGTTGTTTTACACATTAATTTACAACACTCCTAAAGGTTGAAAATTCTAGGGTTAATATTTGAGGAACCAAATTATTGTGATTGTTCCGTCGTTGTTTTACACATTAATTTACAACACTCCTAAAGGTTGAAAATTCTAGGGTTAATATCTGAGGAACCTTCCCAAAAGAAGGTGAATCTTCAGATTTGCATTAATTTCCCGGTGCAAATAAACTTTAAACGTGGTATCGAAGTGGTTACAGTTGAGATCACTCTTGAGTAAGAGGGAGTTGTATTTCATCTAGTGATTACCTGGGATAGGTACTTGGCCTAGTTAAATGTCATTGGGTGTGAAACCCTAGGTTGCTTGAGATAAACACCTCCACCCTTGGAAAGGTTATTTTGCCTACTTCATATATTGTTGATTTTTGTACTTGACACTTTTTCAAGATGTGTAAGGTTACTCTCGGTCTAAGAGAGTGATAGGTTGGATATAGCTCCAAATTTTGTTCCATTGAAATTAGGCTTCAAATTCTTATGGAGGACGTTGATCTTTGGTAGCATGTTGAAAAGAACATTCTAGAACCTATCGATACAAGACAATTGGCTGTTCATCGAAAGAAGGAAGACAAAGTGAATTTAATCATTCTTAATTCCCTGAAAGATCACTTCATCTCACACATTGTTGATAAGACATCAAGTAAGAGCATGCTTGATGCTTTGGTTAAGTTATTTCATAATTATTGTGCTTTTTAACAGACATTCTTGCGAAACTAGCTTTCAGTCGTTTGCATGAGCAAGACAAATACTATGGCTGACTACTTGACCAGGATCAATGAATTGAAGGACCAGTTGGCTGTCATTGGAACTAAGGTAAAGCATAGAGAGATAGTATTCATCGCCCTTAAAGTGCTTGCTCCTTCTTGGACACGATTTGTTTAGGGTATTTATGCTCATGAGAAACTACCTAATTTCCCAAAGCATCTGGTTAGAAATTAGATTATATTCATGTTTAGAAGAACATGGGGAAGTAGATGCCATTGGTCTTGTCGGAAAGACAAAGAAAGATGGCAAGAAAGGATTCAAGAAGAAGGACCTCAGTAAAGTCATGTGCTTTCAATGTCATGAGATGGGACATTATGCAAGATAGTGTCCATTGAAGAAGTGAAAGGGCATGAAGCAGGTTGCAGCCGAGATTGTAGTAAGAGTAGAGGAGGTGATATCTCAGTTTGAGACTGCCTTTTCCATGACTTCTTGGCTATCTACTAACATTGTGTCTAGTGTTGGTTGGTATGTGGATAATGGAGCTTTGGGACATATGACATTTGACAAGTCACTATTGAATAAGATTCAAGAGCAAAAGGGAGGCATGACTATGGAGCTTGGTGATGATGCCACGTACCCTATGAGAGGAGTTGGATCCATTTCAATCTACATGACATTAGGTGTTGTTCTTGAACTGGTGATATTTTATTTGTTTCAGGTTTGAGGAAACACCTCCTTTCAGTTTCTTGTATGACAGATATACATTAGAGAGTTTCTTTTTGGGGACAAGAATGCACCATCAATGCCAATAGTCTAGCAAGTCCGAGGATTTTGGCTAGAGGGTGAAGAGAGGGTGGCCTTTGGAGGTTACTCGTTGATCCAATAACACTCACACATTCCAAGGAGATGTTGGTATGGTCGTCTATTTCTTAAAAGGAAAATGCAAAGCTAGGTTTTGATCCTTGCACTTTGATTGTGAGATCTTTTAGTGCGTAGAGTTCACCCCTGATTAGGAAGAATGTAGAGAATGTTGATCCAATGGATTAAGAGCATGTAAGGGTGAGTGTACCACCAAGGATATATATAGCATTGGTTTCTTCCATTGAGGAGACTTCTAGTTGTACATTGGAGGAGAGGTGTGATGGCTTGATGGAGGATGATGTTGAGATTGATTCCAGAGTTGTATCTATTTGGAGTATTATAAAGTATAGAGCCAAGGATTTTGGATTCTCTTAGATAGAGGGAGTTGGCCTTGTTCAAGATAGTTCAATTGCGAAAGGATTTGAGGTGTATGAGAGGAATTTTCATGATGACTAATAGATGATGACCTTCCAAAGTTCAATGACTATATGATTATCTTTGTAGGTTGTCCTAGTCAGCTTATGATGTGGTACCCATTGATGTTGACCTATGAGTGTTGAGGATGATGAAGGGTGGCAGTTGATTATTGCTCCAAGGAGACTTTTTTTACATATTTGAGGATCAATTTGATCTTGCATGGATATATGACTATCTTTGTAGGTTGTCCTAGTTGGCTTGTGATGTGGTACCCATTGATGTTGACCCATACTTGTTGAGGATGACGGAGGGTGGCAGTTGATTGTTGCTCTAGGGAGACATCCCTACATATTCACAAGAAATCATTATTTATAAGATGATTGAAATTCTATGATAGCATGGTTGACAATGTTGTGTGGTTGATTTTGGGATCGCTACCATTTTTTATTTGTAGACAATAGATTTGGTGAAATTGCAGAGGGAGTTTATAAGTGTTGGTGTAAACACTTTCTTCATAAAGAGGGAGTGTTATAATTTAGGGTTACTTTGAAAGTGTTTACACCATGTTAGAGGGGTGCTTCATGTGAATTGGGGTACATAGTCATTAGAGGAAATTTCAATTTAAAATGGGCCTTCTAAAAATAATACAAATTCCATGTCATCATGTATTAGCCAATCAAAATGCTTTAAAATTCAAACAAGGAGCACCTCTTAAACAATTTTTTAATATAAATTTGGGGATAAGTATCATAAAAAAACTACTTTTTTGTTCGTATTTTTGACATATCTCCCTGTGTTTTTACTCAAATTTCGATCGGGAGAGCTTGTTGGATGCGGAATTGAATTCTGCATCCAACGAGTACTCACTCGGCATACTTTCGACGGGCCCCGCTACCCCAAAAACAAGAAATACCTGAAAAACGTGATGATGACTTGTTGGATGCGGAATTGAATTCTGCATCCAACGAGTACCCACTCGGCATACTTTTGAAGGGCCCCGCTACCCCAAAAACAAGAAATACCTGAAAAACGTGATGATGATGTCATCACGTTTAATTTTTATATTGTGGTAAAGCCTGGCAAACACAACGTGGGACCATACCATTTATCTAGGTTGGAGTCAGGATAAAATGGAGGGAGCTTGGATGATGAGTTTCCAGATGCACACCTATTTCGGGTTTAAGTAGTACCAGATCGTTTCATAGGTATTGTATAGTTTTTGGCATCTGGTAAGGCACTTGAAGTATATACTTTCATGTAGAGGAGGCAATTGGTAACCAGAGCAGCAGATTACAAGTTCATTGCAGGGCAATTACACAAGCTAGGAGATTATAACATTCTGTGCATATGTGTGTTGGTGCATTAACATTACACAAATTTACATGAGGTGAATGAAGGGATTTTTGGAGGACACTATGCAGGTAAAAAGGCTGTGCAGAAGGTGTTGCGCGCAGGACTTCTTCCCAACTTCGTCGGTTACTTCTGTTCTGTGCATATGTCATCATCACGTTTTTCAGGTATTTCTTGTTTTTGGGGTAGCGGGGCTCGTCAAAAGTATGCCGAGTGGGTACTCGTTGGATGCAGAATTCAATTCTGCATCCAACGAGCTATCTTGATCGAAATTTGAGTAAAAACACAGGGAGATATGTCGAAAATACGAACAAAGAAATAGTTTTTTCTTTTTTTCCTCCAAAATTAATAAATATTATTTTATTATTTTAACTATTATTTTATTAATTTTCCTTAGGAGGCCCATTTTGAGGTGAAATTTCCTCTAATGATATGTTTATCCCTTGGATGGTCTGAGATGGATTGTAACATGAGATATGGTGCATGATGGATATGCACACTTGTGATAGCTTGTTTAATGGATGCCAAACCTTAGATGGTCAGCTTTGTTATTGATGATAGTGGTTGATTCTGAGACCACAACCAATGTTGATTTGATAATAACAAATTTGGTGGTGTTGCAGCGGGATTCAATAGGTTTTTGTTTAAACACTTTCCTTGTAAAGAGGGAGTGTTAGAATTTCAGGTTACTTCGAAAGTGTTTACATCATGTTTCGGGTGCTTAATGAGATTTGGGGTACGAGGTGTATGTTCAGCCCCTGGATGGTTTGAGTTGGATTGTAGCATGAGAGATGGTGTGTGATGGATATGCACTTTGCATACTTGTGATAGCTTGCTTAGTGGATGCTAGACCTCAAATAATCACTAGCTCAGTGTTCTTCCTTAGGGCTTTGGAGATCCCTTGCTTGGATGGTGGACGACCTGCATGATGTCCACAATGAGGATTTAAAATTTTGGTGGAAGAATTCCCTACAAGATATGAAGAGTGTTGTGCATTGTGGAGGAGAGGGATACAAGCCCTAGATGGCATGTGGCAACTTGGTTTTCTATTCATTGGATTAAAGATGGCTCGAGGATGCTTTAGGCTATTTCTTGTAGGGGGTAGCTTCTTTAGTGGAGTACTTGGATTTGGAGGATGGATGGAGTCCAAAGGGGCTCGGATGGAGTGGTGTGTACTTGTCTTGCATAGCTACATTTGATGTTATCAGAAGTGGACCGGTGGACCGCAAAAACTGGAAACTGGTCAGAATTGGAAAAAGCCGAAATAAAACCAGTCAACCCAAAATAAATAAAATATTCAAATTTTGATAAAAATATATATATTCATGTAGATCCATGTGAATCCAAACCATTAATCACAAATATGCAAAGCTTTCACATGTATATAACAAGCAAGGGTGCATTTAACTAAAATAACATCGAGAGCATTCCATATCTGGCCCAAAATTCATAAAAATAGAGGCTCTAAACTGCCTCTAGAGTGTAGAAAACATCATCCTACAACATATAGCTACATATCATCAAAATGATTACATATATTGGTATCCTATTCTCTAATAGCACCCTTTGCCCTTGTCCTCTAGGCTCTAGCTTTGCCTCTACCTCAAATCTCGAAATCGATCCTCAAAGGACATTAGTCAACACCCTCCAATTTTGAGGATACTTTCTAATCCAAGCGTTAAAATAAGGTAGTAAAAGCTTCCCATGCATAGTAAGCAATTTTGCTTGAGTGAAGTAACATTTTTCGTAAGCTCACGACAAAGGAATTCAACAATCAACACCACCAACATCAAGGTACATAGAAAGGTTGATGTGCTTGATTAAATTCCAATCCCATACCCTCATACATGATGAAAACCAGTGGAAACGTTGCAATCCTGAAATCCTAAAAATATTAAGTATATTGAATTCTAAATGGGATCTAAAATTCTATTTTTTGCGTATGAAGTTCAATGAGGTTGGAACCACTCTCAAGCATTGTGAAACAATTAACTGTAATGTTAAAAATTTAAGTAAAAGTGGCATTCTTTCCATTTCTACTTCAAGAATTTATTATTACCAATGATTACTAGGGTATAGGGTTAATTCTATGGTTTTTATTTTACCTTTTTTTAATTTATGTTTTAGATTTCCGTGGTTGACATCGTCGTCCCACGGTTGGCATATGGACTAGTACAAAATTGTTTGGTTCAAGCATCTAAGCCGATTTTGTATGAAACTAGCTAGTTTAGGTACAAAACCAACTGGTTTGGTGTAAAACCATTTTCTGTCCAGGGCCTTGATTTGAATTGGTTAGGCTTGTAAACTAGTTGAACCGTTTGGTTTTGACGAAATTGTTTTGGTTCTAATAACATTGCCTACATCACCTTGGGTCACTATTATGCACAATATCATCACTAGTGCTTCACACTTGTACTCTAGGAGTTGATCGCTTCACTTGCATGTGGTTGACTTACGTTTAGTAGTCTTGCTTCTAAGGTTTACTCCGACTTGTGTTATATGTTCGGGTACACATGGTACTCCCAAAAGACCGAACACCTTCAGATTCCGCTTCACACAAATAGATCACAGATCAACACACCGATGTTTGTCACGTGGTTAAAACCCTCGAGAGGGAAACAGTCCACGGCCCCAGCCAAATAGCTACTTGGAGCAATTTATTATGCAAAAGAAAGGAAGTTACATGAGCTTCTCATAATCGATCAACTAGCCAAGGACCCTCTATGCTCTTTAAATAGAGATCATAAACCAATCGAGTGTTAAGCCACGGATCAATGGTAGGTATGATCTAGGAGAAGTTGAACCGTCGGATCACTCTATGTCTAGAACATATCGTGACCGTCGAATTAGAATATTTACAAATGCATACTAATGCATACTAAAGAAACACACTTTTACCTAACGGATATATTACACAAGTTGATCTTAACTAACTCCTAAGTGTCTAAATATCCTAACATTATATTGTCGAGCTTGTAGGATTTCTAGGTTAGACATTTGGGTGGATAGGTGGTGCAATTGTCTCCTTGCTTGGAGATATCGCTTCTTGATGTTTGAGTGGTAGCCATGATGGTTGGTTAGGAGATATGGTGTGATATGTTCCGATGTCTTCATGGTGAGTATTGGTGGAGTATTTTGTGCCTAACAAGTAAACCAAAGCTCATAAGATCATGCAATCCCTCTTATTGATGTTTAAAAGGATAATCTATCTCGGACCATCTAGGACCATCTAGGGGATGGACATATACCATGCCACCTTGGATCTCATGAAGCACCCCAAAACACGGTGTAAATAGTTTTGGAGTAACACAAACATCCAACACTTTTCTCCTTGAAATGTATGGGTTATTGGGGATGCATCTTGGACCATTGGGTATACATTCACTACGAAATGCTAAGCATATAGATGCACTCAATTTTTCAGATTCATTTTGTTTACTTTGCACTTGTATCACACATACTCTTACCCATTGTGGGAATATTGAATGTAAACTAAACTAGAGGTGTTTGTTAGACCACTGGGATTGCTTTATTTATGGTTAACCACTTTGGTCGTTATTATAGTGTTGGCTTTTGGGGTTTTAGTGTAAGCCCTCATCCTATTTGTTAGTGAGCACACTACACACATTGTGTATGCCCTCTAGCCTCATATGATGATGCACAATACACACATTGCATACACAATGCATTGTGTTCTCTTTGGGATCTTCTTGTGAAGATATGCCTCATATTTAAAGGTGTTTCGTAACACCACCATTCCACTCCATCACCATTGGGCTAATCTTGAAACCCTAACGTGGTATCACCACCAAGTTTTAAGAGTAAAATATGATGTGATTATACCTTGGATTATTTGACTGGTGTTGTTTTGTTGGTAACCTTTGGTTTGACTGGACAAATCTGTTCCGTGTGAGTCTTTGCCATGCTTGTGATTCTTGTGTAAATTTTGGCATTCCAAATATTGTCAATATTCAATGTTTCTATATTGCGGGATCAGAGAGAATTACAGAGCAAGCATTTATCCAATGATTTAGAATGTTGCTGGCTATCCCTCTCTTGAGAAAAGGAATTTGTTGTTGTGGACAATGATCTACTATTAGAAAGGCACAAGGACTTCATGTTGACCTTTGCACTAGGGTTAAATTTTTGGAGCAGAGTATGAAAGCTATGGTTCATGCTCATGCAACAAAATGAATTTTGAATGGCACATGAAATGGAGCATTGATTGTTGTTTTGTGCCACACATCGTCACAAACTTCAAGTGGATGGACATATGCTAAGACTTCATGGCTTCCTTAGAAACTTCAAATCACAAGGAATCTTGACTTGATAGGAGCCACAAAACATCATAAGATTTAAGAACATATCCATCGGTGACACTGGCCCAAACATCAAACCTTAGGGACATCAGATAGGCCTTCATTCTTTTGCTCCAAAAAGCATAATTCGTTCCATCAAACTTAGGAATTTTCCTGAGCTTCATAGTTGACATTGTGTGTTCTTCAAGGATCACCTTCAAGCTGATTTAGCTGTTATGACAACATAATGGCCAACATGGGGTGCTTTCGTCTAAGTTGTAGATGGTCCCATAACCTGAGGCTCTTCCTTAGGCACAACCTCCACATGTGTATGCACTTGTGTAGGTATGCTCTCACCCATATCTAAAGTACTTTATCTCGAAGTCCTGCTTGATCGATTCGACAACCTCTGAAGGAATCTCTACTAAGTGCAAACCCTTATCCATTGTTGATTTTTCTGAGCAGCATCGAGAGCCATCCTCTTAGGAGAATGGAGACATTTGGTCTGGGACCAGGATATGGAACTAGTCCAGCACTAGGGAACCCAACCTTGATTTCAGTGACCATTTTGTTGAATGGAGATATCTGGTCTGGGACCAGGATATGGAACCGGTCCAGCACTGGGGGACTTAACCTTGAGTTGAGTGACCATTCTGTTGAATGGAGACATCTGGTCTGGGACTAGGATGTGGAACCAGTCTAGCACTGGGGGACTCAGCCTAGAGATGAGTGGCCATTCTTTGAATGGAGGCACCTAATCAGTTACCAAGAATTTAGCCTAGTTCGAGAGTAGGGACTCGGCCCAAGGATGAAGGCCATTCTCCGGGAGAATGGAGGCGCTTGGTCTGTTACCAAATATTTGACCTTATGTCAAATTATGCAGCCTATGGATGAGGCACCTGGTCTGTTACCAAGATAACACTATAAGCCCTAGACCGGGTCTGGGCATGTGTGACACTCTGACCCTCGATTAGTGGGCTTTGTGATCTTCTCCAAGGCTTAGCTACCCTTGGTTAAGACACCTTAGTATCTGATCTTGGTGTCACACAGAGTGTGAGATAAAAGCATTAGTAATTCTCTTTGTTTATGATGATGTTTATTGAGTGGGTATGAAGGACCACCTTGACCACTTGTTTTGACCACAGGGCACTTGAAGAAGGCTAAAGTAAAAGTCTAAAATACATAAAGACCCTTAGTACCACTAAGGAGTCAGTGAAAGTGCAGAAAGACCTTTAGTACCACTAAAGGTGAAGGTCAAAGTAATATTATTATTATTATTATTATTTTGTTCTTTTAAGTTTTGGTCCACTTATAGATGCTTTAAAGGCTATAAAAGAAGATCAATCCATTTTACATACACACTTGCTCTTGCACTTGCAACTGCTCCAACAGAAGCATTTGCTGGTTATTGAAGAGAAGGAAGTTTTGTGGTTATGCCCTAGCATGGATGAGTCTAGCTAGGGCACCCACACTTGGTTTTGATAAACCCTAACCTAGGGTTTTACTCACAGAAACACAGCAGCAGCATCCTCTCCATTCTTTACGAGCTAGGGTTTTACCTTAGCCCTCTTCACCTTCATGGGCAGGTTTCTTCTCTTTACGGGCAGCTGCAAATTCATTCTGGGCAGGCTGCAAACATCTCACGGCCCCTCTTCTCTTGCACGGGCAGGGCTTGACCCTTCTGCTAGCACCTCGGGAAGGCCCTAACAGGGCTTAGGGCAGTCTGCCAGTGCCTCCGGGCACCTACAGCCATCCCTAACAGGGCTCGGGCTGACAGCAGGGCCATGGACAGATCCTTGGGCAGGGCAGCAGCAGCCCGGGTAAGCTTCCGGGCAGAGAGCTGACCCTCGGGCAGCTTGCACAGGACTCCAGGCAGGCTCGGGAAGGGCAGCAGCAGGTCTGGGCAGGTTAGCAGGAGGTTCGGGCAGGCATACAAGACCTCAGGCAGGTTAACAGAACTCACGGGCAGCAGAGAAATAGACCGGGCAGCCTGACAGAATTTTTGGGCAGCAGGAAAACAGGCTTGGGCAGGCAACAACTTATCCAGGCAGAGCCATTTCTGGGCAGCTAGATGAATTAGGGTAGAAAATCCCTAATTTGGTTTTTATGTTAAAATTCTTCTTTTGTGAATGGGAATTTTTGAAAAACTCAGTCATCTCATTTTCAGAGATGAATTACTAATGCTTTTGGGGTTTTTGTCCTTTAAAGGTTTCCCCAGTGAAAAACTCGTGTTCAGTGTTCTTGATGTGTTGATGTTTTACTGTAGTTGCCATTTGTTATCTGTTAGTCTGCAAAATTTTTAAAGTATTCATGCTAATGCTAAAATTCAACATCCATTGGAATTTTACTATCCATAGTCTTCGAGTTTGGGATCAAGCTGATCATTGGACCACCCTGCTCTTTACCTCCTATCAGATAACTCCTCTGGCCCTTCTCAACAGTAAAACACCTATCATTCAATGATTGAACTATTGTCAGGATTCACCCTCCCCATTAGCATTTAAAGGAATGTATTCAGGAGGATGCTCCCCTGAAGGACTCTTGCAATGGTAAACATTTTCAAATCCATGTGAACGTCTCCGACATGGAAAAATAATTGCTGAATCCTCTTTGAAACCAGCTGGGAAGCTTCCCATCTCATTCCCCATGTCAAATCTTGTGTGATCGATGGAAACATCTGCAGTACGGCCCAAATCCGTACTTGTATGGTCTTCGTCCATACCTGTACATCCCACGGTTGTACATCCCTGCGACTTCTCCTCAGCCTGCCGCTGAAACTGTTCTTCACTTCCTACAAGCTGGCCATCCTGAGAACCTGGTCACAGCACTTCATTAACCCCTGCCTGTGGCCCAGAGGGGTGCAATTCCCCTGCCCAGCACCATTGCCTATCCTGTGGCCTCCTCCTTGCACCCTCCTCCATTTACCCTACCCTCCATTCCCTGTCTGCAACCCTCTTCTCTCTACTCATGACCCTTCTTTCCCTGTCTGCTACCCTCCTCTCCCTGCCCACTTCCCTGCTCTCGCTGCCTTTGACCCTCCTCTCCCATTTGACTGTGTCTTACTGAAGTTAATAATAAATATGTTCTTGCCAATATATTGGCTGCACTACCTATGTTCAAAGATATAGTTGGTAAACTCTGTGATGTGCAAGAATGAAAGAGGTTCCACAACCAAACAGGGTGATGCTTCAGTATTTCTAGAGTTGGAAAAACCAGTTCATCTGATCTGCCTATACATATCAACTGTTCACTGTGGCCCTTCTCATTCCTGCAACTATCATTGCAGTCAAGCCTTTGCATGTCCAACAGTAATTGCTTTGACATTATATTATGCAGGTTATGTTTCTCAGTCTGCCAATCAAACCTAGAGCAATCTCCATAACTTGTGAATGAATGCATTCTATTGTTTTGATTGACGATTCTACTGAATGTGCCCCTGAAGAAAACTTGCTGCATGCCTTAAAAGGCTCAATGAAATTAGACAACATTTTTGCACCATCAATTGAGTGTGGTTTGCTGGCCAGTTTTGAAAAGTTGATATCTTTAATTTCATGTACCTACCTGGACCTCAATTATGCTGCTTTAAGGGGCCAAGGTTCACTTAATGGATATATTGTGTTTTGTATTCTACTGGTATCATTTAGATATTGATTGACATCGGAGATTGCCAACCTTATTAAGATGACTAATTTCTTGAACTGGCATTGTATGAACAATATTATAGTGTGGAGTAGAAAGTCCGAGCAGGATTTTTCCCCAATTTTTGGGATGCTCTATTTATGTGTTTGACTCTCCACATTGCTTGTATTTACTGTCAGCAGTTCTTTTAATAATATGCAAACCTTGACCTCGTAAGATTCATCAGAATATTCTGTTTCAAGTACAATCCTGGGAATAATTACATTTCTAGCTGTTATGATATCCGAATCATCTCTGCATTCAAATATGACATCTTTGAAATTGATTATTATCTTAAGGTGTACGTAGAGCATCTTCTGGAACCACTTTTGAAAACCATTTTGTCATTGGCTGGCCCCAGGACAACTGTTCTGGTAAGTTTTTCAGTTGAAATTGCCAAATCAACAGCTTTCATTGTGTTTGATAACTTTTCTTTGTTGCTCAATGTTATATTTACCTTTTCACGTATTCTGTGCAGTTAGGATATGAGCTCCGCTCAACTGTTGTTCACGAAAAGATGAATGAACTTTGGAAGGAAAATTTTGATGTCAAACGGGTATCAAAAACAAAGGTATTTGCTTATGTCAAGCTTTCTTACTTCTGGAAAACTATAGATGTTGCTTTTTAATTAAAATGTAAATGTACTGAGCTGGAGTGTCTTTTATGCAGATGGATCACAAGTATCAACATTCTAATATTGAACTTTTTTTGATGCAGCCCAAGAACCAAATGGTAACAAATTTATTATTTCTAAATTTATTTTGCAGAGTAAAACTGATATTTATATTACCATCAAGTGCTCATTTTAACTGTTGGGATTCACTTCTCATCTATGTAGCACGGGAACCGCTCCCGGCTTTTAGGAAACTCGTTTCCCGAATTTCCGATGTTCCAGGGAACTTGGGAACTTGTAGGGAACTTTCCCAATCTAGCGGGAACCGTTCCGAATGGTTGGGAACTTATTGGGAACTTTTACCCTCTTAAATCGGGAACTCTTTTTGCGCATTTCCCTCACTGGGAACTTCCATGCATTCATGATCGACATGTTGGTTGTTAACAACATTCCTATTTCCTTGCGACCATATATATACATGTTTGACTTAGAATTTTTTTCTCTAGAAAACTAAGTTGTAATACAAGTCTTATTTGTGCTACCTTGTCGAGTCGGTGCACTGATCTCTATCTACCACTCATGCTAGAGTATTCACTGAATTGCAGTTACCGGTAATCAATAATAAATGTAAGTCTATTTTGACTTTTTATATATTATTAAATAAAATAAAATAAATTTATTTATTTTACTATTTACTTTATGAATAAAAAGTAAACTTTTAATTAATTGGAAATGGTTTTAGATCTTAGTTTAAAACTAAATTCATATATTACATTTAAATAAAAATGATCTTGAGTTTTATTTTATAATAATTTAAATTTGAATATTTATACACCTTTGTAAATACCTTGGCATATAATGTTTTGTAAACATATAATATTCTAATACATTTTAATCATAGTTGACACAAAACTGAAAACTTACTTTACATATAGCCACAAATATAGGGACTATAACTTCAAAAGTCCCCACTTTAGAAAGAGTCTACCTTATATAATCAATGACGTGGATGGTAATCTTGATTTTATTGCCATTTCCATCTGCTAAGAGGTTCTACTTACAACTGTAATACGAGGATAAGTTAAATCATCAGATTTGTGTTAATGTTTATTTTCTTCTCTATGTTTCTTCTCTTTTCATGTTTTTTAATTTTTTTTTACTTATATTTTTTATATTTTTTTAATATATATTATTGACGTTCCAACCTGTCGTTTCCTACAAATTTGGGGGAAACTTCTAGACGTATCTGATACTCGTACCCATGTTCCCTGCGTTCCCGCGTTCCGGTAACTTCTGCAACATAGCTTCTTATGTAGGGATTCTCAAATGTTAGACTTATGTTTCAATGCTTTGCCATTTTAATAAATTAAAAGATTTTATTAAGTGTTCCAGTAGCCTGAACTTTCACTACTAACCTATTGTATCTTGACACACGGAATTTTATGTTATATGCTGCTTCTATTTGATGTTGCTGGTAACTGCAGTTATCTTCAGTTTCCTATTTTTAAGGAAAGATGGTGTGATCAAAACCATGAGGCATTTCATAGTTTCATAGTTGCCTCAACGTCCATTCTTGTAATTCTATAGAATTTTCTCGTTGTGACAGGATTCTATTTCAACTGTTGCAAACTGTAGGGAACATCTGGCACCTCAGTTATGCACTAAAACTCAGACTGTTTCAGGAGATTTCTCAAGGAGCAACACACAAGACGCAGAGGTGGCTTCTTCAGAACAAGTTTTCTTAAACTTGGCCACAGAAAATATCTTGCATACTATCCTATTGCAGTCACCAAAAATATCTTCCATCATCTTATTTTCTTGTCAATATTGTAGTATGTGCTTTTCAATTTTGTATGTGAGTAAATCAGGTGGAACGAGCTAACTTTGTAGCCTTTGAACAGGTGCCAAGTTTATCTGTGAAGAATGCAGATTTTAGTGCCAGTGATACCGCAGCATTAATAGAAGATTCTTCAGAAAATTGTAAACATAGTTCTGATGAGCAGGTACCAGGTGGAATTGAAAGATCCGGTTTTAATTTCCCTGAAGATATTTTAGGCTCTGATTTGAAGAGTTATGATCCCTGGCAATTGAGAAGATATGGGTCGATGGCTGCACGCCTGCTTCAAAATGTTCAAATCCCTGATTAGTCAAGGCCAGAAGATGCTTATGTAAGATTTCTGTGTTTTCAGTTTCCCTTCCAAATATTTAATTCTTGAATCCCGTTGATGACTCCCATTTTATGTTGAAACTTGCTGGTAGGGTGATTTGAATTGCTTTATGAATTCCCTGGTTCAGGTCATGCTGCCTATGAAGATAGCTCCCATTTTATAGTTAAAACTGCTTGTTGGTGCTGCTTGAATTCCTTGACACAAGCCTGGCTCATTTCCTGGTCCCCATAGAAGATTAGGGTCCCATGTAGGTGTGTGGTGTGTGACAAGTAACCATGAAAAAGGACATGCTTCCACAATTGGGGATGTACCGTTGGGGAAATTTAGATGATTAGCTGACACAATAAAAGACAACTTGGCTGGTCAAACACTGGATTCGTTAGCTCAAAGGAGACTTTTTCTTTTTGAAGGTTTCTTACCAGGCGACGTAAGCTATATCTGATTTTCTTCAGGTTGTCAACTGGAAGACAATTTTCATAAACCTTGTAATTTGTTTAAGTTTGGAATGTTCGTAAGTCAATGCTCTATGTTTATTTAGGTTCATTTACTGCATGCTCAATGTGCATCGATGTTTACCTTGCTTTTTTCAAGTCCCTATGATTATTGCAATCAATCGATACTGTTAGCAAGTACAAATATCATCATTTGGCATGTCATGGATGCATCAACTGAAAAAAGAACCATTTCCTGCCTTTTATTTATAGTTTAACATCATCAGGCTGTAAAATTATGTTGAAATCTGGATATATTTAGAAAATTGAATATTAAAAGCTATCTTAAAGATTAACTTTGTAATACCTACAGGAGCAATCATGTTTTGTAACAAACCATGAATTTTATTCCTGATATTTGTTTTAGAATGCAATGAAGAGTCTGTGTATGGATTGGCAAATTGTAAATGTTGCAATCCTTCATTTTACGGAAAGATCAGGTCAACAAAAGCTTATTCCTCACCTCCTTTGCTAATTGATTTAATGGTTCAATTGTTAATGCGACAATCAAGTTATGCTTTTACATATGGCTATTTAGAAGTTGAAATACTAAAGGTTAAACTGAAGTAGAAAGAAGCAGACAGATTCTGTATGATGTTTTATTATTACCGATGATTCGGGTCCATGTTATTTTGTCTTTAGAAGAAATGATGAAACTACAAGCTGGGTCAGCTGATTAAAAATATGACTTTAGAAACCCACAAGCAACTGGACAGGCTGTCATCTTGGCCTAGGTTATTGTAAATGTATAATAGATCATCCCTAGAACAAATTGGGATCACTGGGTTGACCTATCTTTGTTTAACTGGGGCTCAATTAGCTCGATTACAGAAGCTAGATTGTAGATTGCTTAGTCATCATTCTCCATCTTAGGTCCTATATAAATCTTCTTTGGCTACATCATATTCCTCATGGTCATTAGATGCAATGGCAACTCACTCTTCAAACTAGGCATACATAGTTGATTTGCTCCTCCGTGGCCTGTAAGGCACTTATATGAGGTATTTAGATCAAATTTTGCCCTAGTGCTGCCGAAGTGTAATCATATATATTACAAGAAAATGATTGGCAATAGCATCAAATAGTTTGGTTGGAAGCAAGCCAGTGACTAATGAAATTGCCACTGGGAAGTTTGCATGTCAAGTTGTAACATCTTTTGGATTCCTAGTTCAAATATCCTGTAGATCAAATATCAACATGTAGCCATTAGTTAGGGCTCTGTAATTGAATTTTATTTTTATCCAGTAACAATTTTGACCTTATTTTATGGTTGTCTTGTAAATATTTTCGTACAATCTCAGAGGAAATATTAGAGATAATATTCCAGTGTTGATTGAAATGCATGAGTGGTTGGATGTTCATTATATACTTGAATTTTACAATTGTACTATGTAATGTCCTCTTCTAAATAAGCTTCCGAGACACCCATTAACCTATTTAATTCACATAGGTTCGAGCAGGTATCAAGAAAAAGGAATTGACTGAGGACATTTTATACAAGGAACATAAAGGAACATCTCTTCAGTATTATTAGGTCATCATTATATTAGAAAAGGCCATCGGAACAGATATCAAAAAGCATGCAGGCCTTATATCATAGGACATAAGTCAATGAGCAATTAGGTTTGCATGCATGCAAAAGTGAAGTCACGCAAACCCTAAACGTTATATGCAAACCCGAAAAGCTATATAAGAAGAGAAGTTGAACCAAAAGGGTATCTATGATCATTATTCATCTTTGAGTTTTTGTTTCGCGAGCAGCAACAGTCGTAGCCGCAGCAACAAGTTGGGGTTGGAGATGGGAGTCTTCAGCTAGCAAGTGTTTTCGACAGTGAAATCTATCTTCCCTAATCACTCATCAACATCTCAAGCATTCATTGCTCTTCAGAGCTTCAACACACCCAGGAAGACAGGCTCACAAGGATCACACTTCTACTGATGGGGGCGTATTGGAGATTCAGTGAGCAATTCCTAGAGGTCCATAAACTTCTTATTTTCTCTGCATGCTACTACCATCATCACAGGAGGGCTCATATTATTATATCGGGAGATCATCAGGCCATCTACTATTCATCTGCAAAAGTTACAAGCAGAAACCACAGGACGCAAGGGCGTCACCCTTTCTGGGAAAATCAATTCGCTATTGATCCTAGAGGAGGCAAATCTTCTGCATGTGTCAACCATTCTCTTAAGATAGGCCGTACCACTATTCCTAGAAAGTTTCGGCATCATCGACCAAGTATTGGAGCTGTTTCGAGGAGATTTCTATCAGAAGGAGGATGTTTTTATTCAGCATGGGTGTCATCTCTGAGTTGACATCACGTTTTTGGAGATCTGGTGGATGCATGGCATGCATGTCTTTTGTATACTAAAGAGTCTTCTCAGCTATAAATATTGTTATGTTACTCAAATATTATCCAGTCATATTTCCTATTTTATCTCTAGATTTGCTATATTTGGGGTTTTTTGGCACGTAACATATTTTGCATGCAAAACCAATTATTTCTCAAACACACCCGAAACACATAAACGACAAGCAAATCATCCTTACCTATTGGTATAAGGGTAGAATATCACTTGAGATATTACATACTAGAGACAATATTCTAGTGTTAGTTCAAATTTGAGTGGCTGGATGTTCATAATATACTTGAATTCTCCAATTGTTTATTATGTTGGGATCAAAGACGGAGTAAAGTTAGTATAAACATGCTATGAATTAGCTCTTTTTTGGCTGCTCAAAATTACGAGAAGGCAAATCAATGTTTTTGGCCTGAAATCTGGCAATTATCATTTTGTACTGAAGGAATTGCAGTTTTCAAATCTCAACATCCCACAATCAAGTTGCAATATGAATTATTTGAGGGTGTTGAACACACGTCTGTATTAAAAACAATTTCATCCATTCAAAATTGCAAATTTAACAAAGATTTCCTAGTTGGATTTGGCAATGGTAAACTCAAAAATATTGAAAACATAAAATGTTTAGATTTATTCTTAAATAACTATAGTGCATGATTCACTAGATTTAAATTTGAAATATCTATAGGGTCTCTATTATACATGAAAATATTTTCACTCATTAGAGGAATTTTGAGGTCTAAAATGGGCCCCTAAGGAAAATAATAAAATAATAGTTAAAATAATAAAATAATATTTATTAATTTTGGAGAAAGAAAAGAACAAAACTACTTTTTGTGTTCGTATTTTCGACATATCTCCATGTGTTTTTACCAAATTTCGATCGAAAGAGGTCGTTTGATTATGCATCCAACAAGTATCCACACAACATACTTTTGACGTACCCCTCTACCCCCAAAATAAGAAATACTTGGAAAAAAACGTGATGATGACATCATCATCACGTTTTTTTCCAGGTATTTCTTGTTTTGGGGGTAGAGGGGTCTGTCAAAATATGCAGTGTGGGTACTCGTTTGATACGGAATCAAATTCCACATCCAACGAGCTCTCCTGAACGAAATTTGAGTAAAAACACAGGGAGATATGTCGAAAATACAAACAAAAAAAGTAGTTTTTTTTATGACAAATATGTCAATTCAACCATTATGGTTGACTCATTTTATTGAAATTCTATTGGTTTTTGAATTCCAACTCACAAGAACTTATTGTTGGCACGTTTTCTTACAAGGCCCATTTTAGACCCCAAATTTCCTCTAATTCGGATTAATAGAGATGATACGCAATATTTTTATGGCCCAAACTAGATAAATAAGGGGTGATATATTCAGTTCTTTGCATTAATAGAAACAATGTGCATTCTACAATGCAATATGAGATGTATAATGTCCATGCTTAACACTAACATGATAGGTGGCATAAGGCGAGACAATTTAATATTTTCTTTTAAAGAAACGAATGGCATGGATGATATATATAAGTATTTGCATCTCAATTATTAATTAATGTACTATAGATCTACATTGGTATATATTAATTAATGTAAGTATTTTTTCCATTGAGTGATTTGCATCTCAATTATTTTTGATCTCTCTTAATGTTTAATATAGATCTAATTTGATTAGTAATTAAATGTTGTTTCTCTTCCAAGAAATTCATTGTTATAGCTATTTAAATACCCACAAATATTAGAACTTTTGAATTGCCAAGCTCAAAGATTCAAGAAAGATATGTAAAACTTTATTGGTTTCAAGGGAAACAACATTGCTTGAATAAATTAGTCATTATTTATGAAACATGTTGAGGATTAGCAACACATTGCTTAGCTAAAATATTGTATATGTAATAGCTAAGAGTCTTAAATATAGGAAAACAATATTAATATCCAAAAATAAGAAAGTTTCATAACAAAAGTGTGCTAAATGATATATTCAACAATGTATCTTACACACATAAATACATCAAGGCTTGCATAAATATAAACACAATGCTTTATCACCATCATGATTAGTTGAGAGAATGTTTCAACCACGTTAAATTAGGAGATAATCTAACTTTCATCCAAAAACCTTCTAAGACCACAAACTAAGACCACTAAATAAGGCTACACGTATAGAGATAGGCTTTACAATAATAAATGTAATAACAAATTATGTGACTAAATATTAACACATAAGTATGAGTTAACTATTCCAAGGGTCCCTCTTGAATGAATACTTCTCTCGTCCAAGGAGATCTTCATTATTATAAGGTCTACGGCAACAAATCCTTTTTAGATATCGATGATGTTCCTACACTGCAAAGTCTTCATTTGGTTTGACTTGGTATTTGTTTATTGTAACTGATGCAGAGTCACAACCAAATTGTTAAGTCTATATAAATGAGCAATCGTCCACTAGAATACATGGGTACTCAACCATTGTAACCATTGGGCTCTTAGAAAGCCTTTTATAGGCTTGTTTCATTCAACTCTTTGATGAACCCCCTTAAATGTGCAAAAAATTCCATCATTAACTTTCGAGAGCTAACTAATGCAATCAATGCTTTTTGCTCTCTATTGACATCTATTCCTTGAATCTCACTTGACTCTAACACATAGTCCAATATCAACGAGGTTCTGCTAATTTGAAGTGTCTTTTCCCACCTCGGTTTCAAGTCTCTTGCTCCTTGTTTAATGCCCAACCAATAAACGTTTATGATGTAGATGAATTGATTTCTCATAAACAAATTGTACATGAAACACTGGAAAAATTCATTGACATAAATTTTAGGACAGTAAAAAAAAAATTCAGATAATATTTTTGGTACAATATTAAAATTCAACAAAGGTTGTTCACTGACAAAAGAAGACCCACTAACTATATGAAAATTCACAAATCTGTTTTTTGTTCCTTTCTTCAACTCAACTCTTATACCATGTTAATTTTAAGTGTCTTTTACCACCCCGGTTTCAAGTCTCTTGCTCATTGTTTAATGCCCAACCCAATAAACATTTCTGTTGTAGATGAATTGATTTCTCATAAACAAATTGTACATGAAACACTGGAAAAATTTATTGACAGAAATTTTAGGACAGTCATAGAAAAAATTTCAGACAAATTTTTGGCAAATTGCCCAAGAAAAAACAAGGGGAAATCCTGTTTGAGAGAGTTATCTTTATTTCTTTAGCAAAATAAAGTGCAACAACAAAATTGCAAAACAAGAATTGTCTTGGAATTTGTGCCAAAACAATAGTGGACAAACTATATGGATTTGATTGTACGAACCTAAACAATTGTGCCACTCTATGGATTGTACTGATTGTAAGGATTTCAAATATTGTGACACTATACAGATTGTACGAATTTCAATTTTTTTCTCGAAAATCGTGCCATTGCTTGGAAATGGGTGCCACGTTTTTTCTTCTTCTCAAAAAATGTGCCCAAAACTGTTGTACAAACTTGTTGTACGAATTCTTGGGATTTGTGCTTGTGCTCATTGTCTCTCCCGCGTTCTCCTTCTCCTTCTCCTTCTCAAGAAGTAGACTTTGCTCTTTGCTCTCCAACTCTCTTGGTTTCAAAATGAGGAATGTGTGCTTTTTTTTTATTGTTTGCCTTTTCTTTTAATTTCACCTTCCTAGTGTAGTTGAAAGGTCACTAGATCAATGGCTCTCATTTGATATAGTGTGTTTCCATCAATGGATGAGAAAAATCACTTTTATCTCCATTAAATATTTTTCCTCTCAACTCCACTTAAATTTATTTAAAAAGTCACTTACTCTCTAAAGTGCATTAATTACTCATCTCAAGTAATTAATACAAGGGTCATGTAAGTTGTCCCATTTTTAGTGACCAAGGCACAAAGTCACTAGGGGAACACTTCGCTAGGTACAAAAATTCAACAGGTTCTACAATTAGTGAATGACTCACCCAACACATAAGTGTTAACTCTTCATATTGTTAAACAACCTCTCCATTAGGGAAACTCAATAATGAACATCAAACCTCCAATTGTGAGTCTAATGACAACCATTGTTAAATATCGTAACATAAGTCTAATGCAACATAACCAAACAAGGGATTTGCATGCTTTTATGGGGCTTACAATGATACGCCCAATTACATTTTTCTTTTGATGGAAAAATAAATTGTCTAAAATACCATAGGATCAAAATATTTTCCTTTTTTAATTTATTCTTCCTTTGTTCATTTGGAATCATGTACATAATTAATGTCTTCATGTTGGTTGTCAATGGCCTATACTTTGCAAAACAAACTTGTCTATAACCAAACAAGGTGTATGCATGCTTATATGGGTTTTACAATGATACGTCCAATTACATTTTTCTTTTGATGCAAAATAAACTTTGTCGAAAATACCATAGGATCATAGTACTTTCTTTTTCTAAATTATTATTCCTTTGTTCATTTGGAATCATGCACATAATTAATGTCTTCATGTTTGTTGTCAATGGTCTATAATTTGCAAAACAAACTTGTCCAATATTGGAATGCCTAATTCCAACATGAGTGAACCTAGCAACATTGAGTTGGATGACCTAATGTTTTAACTATTATTTTGCAATTGAGAGCTATTACGTATTTGAGATATATCCTTTTACACTCTTTTCATACACAACTTGGTCAAAACACATATGAAGAAACTATACATTGTCCCTTCCTCTTTGGAAGCATTTCAATTCTTGTAAAGTTAACTCACACTTGTTCATTTTGTCATTTCTTTTAAAGAAACACCATATTACATGACTAGACACAATTCCACATACTAAGATCGTTTCAATGTTATAACCACTTCAACCTTAGTAACTCTCTTACGCTTCATGAGAAAAATAACTTATTCGGCCTATGAAGAATTGCACATGTGATCTTTTAATCATGTAAGTTGCACCTATACAAAATACCATACAGTACTTTATTAATATAACATTTAAGTTGGACTTTCTGTTTCCATATTGTTCCAAACAAAGGGTCTTGAAGCCATGAAGACGATTGCATTTTTTGTTTTCGTTGTAGACAAATTTTGTCAATGTATGCTAAGGTATTCAATGGTGATAATTTAAAAAAAATACCTTTATTGAACTGATAATATGTTTTTCTTTCCAGTGGACATCTATATGAACATGAGTAGAAGGCCATTGTTCTTATCTCTTATGCCTCTTCTCTGTTGAGTTTGAGCCTCTCTTGCTTGCTTCTAGATCTGTCCTCTGAGGTAACCACATTTCTTTCTAATTCTTAATTTTGTCATAATGTATGAAGTTACTTTTGGCCATTCTAAAATCCAATGTTACCCACATCTCACTATACTCTATATTCCTTGATATTGATAAGTTTGCATACTTCACTTTCATATCTCTAGTATTGTTTTATAAGGAAATCTACCCAAAAGAAAACTAAATAGAAATTGTAAGGAGTGTTGGGTAACAATTGGAGTAGAGTGTGAGGCCATGTTCCATCAATGTATTCTATAATAAGTGGAGATTTGTAGATTTATATCCCAGTATGGAGAGGCATGGGAATCTCTTATACATAAGGTTGGATAGAAGCAACAACTAGGGCTTATTATTCTTTAGCTTTTCCTTTTGCTATAAAACTTTATACAAACAAACTGCCAATGCATCTCTAGGACATATACATTTGGCCTCTTAAGCTTACACATATTTTGATGGAAAACCTTAGATATTCCCACTTCTTTGACCCAATGTTAAGCAAACCTGCAAACACCATTGATCGTGTAGTTGCATATTTAGCCAATGCATTATAGCTTGTATAAAAACTAGTCACCACTGTTTCACAGTGAGCAGAACAAATATTTCCAAGCACATAGGTTGTCATGTGGATGGTTTCAAGTAGAGAATAAATATGCAAAGCCTCCAAATTGATGCACATGCATGTGCACCGAGTGATCTTGCCATCCTCTTGCATAAATGTCATTGTGATCAATTCCTTCCACGTCCTCATTTGCTCCACTAGGCGCAAATTTGACCCAATAGATTTGTGTGGGTGTCACTTGCATGGGTTGCAAGTAGGTCACTCCTTGAATTTGACTAGGGCACACCATGAGCATTAGTCAAATCACTCACGAGCTCTCATAAAAACATTGATAACATGTATACTTTACATGACTCACCAATTTTTTGCAGGTGAATAAGATTCATATTGTTAACTGTAGATTTTCTTTGACCGTTATATCTATGCTTTACTCTTCTTGCACCATGAGCCTTTACATAGTATATCCAGTAACAAATTGCACATGCATTTTAGTAATTAACATTGTCACGGTTACACCTTTTCATGGCATGCTTGACATCGATAAATCATACATAATCAATAAGCTGAAATTGCACTCAACAACCTCACATTGGTAGGTTCCACGAACCATGTAGCAATAAATCTATTTTCATGCCATTCCATTGCTTACTTCTCACACTCACAAAACTCCATGAAGGGTTTACCGTTGGTCTTTGATCCAATTGTCAAACATCACAGTAATGAACCATTGAACTAAACTAAATGGCCAAGCAAGGTTTACATAGGCACCACAATTGATTGAAGACAATGACTACATATTTGGATTCCCTTGCCTTTCCTAAATAGATTTTGTCACTCTTCATAGGCCTTTCAGATAAGTTCATGCTCCATATATTTGAAAGCTAATTATAACTACTCATTTCTAGTGTATTATAACTTGCAATGGCTACCATGGATTTCCAAAGAAATATAGATGCTCCTGCATGAACCCACAAACAAAGTAGATCTAAACATGTTTGAAGACCCCATATGGACCATGTTTTGCAATGTTGAATCATTAGTTTTACTTTATCTCAAATACAATTTATAGTTTCGAATAATTATCAATTGTTAATAGAAAATGCATTGATATCCTAACTAATTATGCATGGAAAAACACAAGAAATCACATGCAGTTGACACTTAGATTTACCCTAGAAACCTCAATTGAGGAAAAACTAGCAAGCAATGGTTTTTATTAAGAATAAAAATCTCGGGGTCCCTTCCTAGGAAAATGGCCCACTGAGTAAATACAAAGACATGATGGTAGCCTTCACACCTTAAGATCAGTCCTTCGATCTTGCTGGTTACTAGCTCTCGACTACCCATTGCTCCTTTCCTTTGACCTTGCCCCTACACTTGCACACTTGGTTGAAAATCCTTATCTAGCCACTCAATGAGATCTCACTCCCTTTGTGTGATAGTGCATGTCACGTCCTCTCCTTAGCATTCCTTTTATATTAATAAAATGACTAAAATACCATGGGCCCTTCAGATCTGCTAAGTGATTTTAGATCACTTGAGATCTACGGTTATGACTTAATATTTCGTTGACACAACTTAAGAGACCCGTTATCCAGTATAACATAAAAGTCACTTTCCCTCTCAAGTAGGATCCTAGAGAGGTATTCTGAATGACTCTTGCATGCTCGACACCTTGCTTATGCGAAAGTACCTGCCAGAGCTACAAAACTAACACTCCCTCTTAGTGAGGAAGGTATTTTGGAAGAACCTCCACTTGGATCTATCTCCAATCCCACCACATCTTCCACTACTGTCACCACTCCCTATAAATTGGAAGACTTACCTGCCACCTGCGTTGGAATCTTCTCTTAAGATATGTTCCTCCTAACCATGCTCACAGGAATCTCCACTTGATCCCAAGCATCCATCAATGTCAGCTCATATCAACTTGTCTTGACAGTACTGGAAGAAGCCTCAGGCCCATATTTTGGATTAGAATAATGAGTCCCCATTATCAACTCAATCTTTGGAGCCTCCTACTCACTCTTTGTAAACAATTGTCATGGCTTAATACACACATGGGGGAAGCACAACATAAATCTTCAACATACTCGATGTGTTCTTGGGGGAAAGTCTCGAGCGAGGTGCTGTCACCTGATCTTGACTCCTCCATTTAAGCAGAACTCCTAACGAAGCCAAGGGGGTGGTCCCTATGAAATAGTTTCTAAGTCTCTTTAAGTTTATATTTAATTGTTAAGGTTGGACATGATTCCAAGATCCCGTTGGACCCATATACAAAATGAACCAACAACCTGTATAACTTACCCTTGCTAACATCAAGCATCACTGTTGCATCCTAGGTAGCTCTTCTTGAACTTATGAGTACCTATCCATTCTAGAACACGACCCCATACTTCTTGTCCTCGAGAGCTGATACTGAGAGCAAGTTCACCTTCAACTCTTGAACATACATCACTCTTGCCACCTCTATAAATCCCCCTAACTTTAGCTAGAATATCACTATTCCAACCCCCTTTACTGCATATTTGGTGTCGACCCCACAAACCAAATGACAATTTGAGTATGTATTTGACACACCAAGGAACACATCCAAAACACCTTGAAATATATATCGTGTTATTTAGATCCCCTTCATGGTCCTTGTGGCGATGGTCGTTGCATACCACTGTAGCGGTGTACTTGACATGACGTAGAACATGACTAAAAGAATTGGAGGGGCATGCAAGAATTTGGAGGGGAAGGTGTCCATGAGGGGTTGGCACATGGATGAAGATAATGATGATTTCTATCGAACCAAACTAAGGATTTGACGAAACATGAGATGCTTTAATTTGCGGAGTAGACAAATATTGTGAACTCTTTTATCACAATAAAAATGCATCATGGCACAATGATCTATATTTATATAATATATTGTTTTTAGCTGTATTATTGTATCTAAAGTTTCCTCTTTTCTCCCTCACCCGTGGTATTCTTTTTAATGTCCTCGTACCAAAAATTCATGTCAAGTATTAATACAAACTTACAAAGTTTGCGATCTAATAATAAAGTTTTAGCTAAAATTTTTTGTTTGCATGACTTGCACATCATGTAAACTTTTAAAACGCCATGGAGTTAAGCAATTTCTTCTATGCATAATGAAAAATGGTTATTTACTTAAAGGAGTACATCTTCAGGGTTTCAACAATACCGTATAAATAAAATTCACGAATAGTTCTTTGTTTCTCGATGCCGAATAAAGTGGAAACAAAGAAATAGTAATAAGTAATAGGTATATGTTATGGGCCCCAACTTACGTCGGAATGAGATTTTCCTCCATCGTTAGCTTTGGGGATTCAATGGGTAAGCTGGGATGACGCCAATTCCACAATGGAACATGCCATCGTGGTAAATTGATTATTTATATTCAAGCATGGATTAAATTTTTTTTCTTTATTAATAGTGTTCTCTCCATGCCAACGATCTTGCAACAACCAACTCCCCTAGTATAAATCGTGAGTTATTTTCTATTGATAACATCACATAGTAACATCACGAGCCTGGTCTTGCAAGCTTAACATATTCCACATCATGCATAATTGTTGCATGTTTCATCCATTCCACCCACATCCCCTATCTATAGTTTCGGCTACTACCATGCGATTGGCCTTCCTAATGGAGATTCCTGTTGTATCACTCATTTACATCTTCCTGATAACCTAACTATTCTTGTTAGAAATCACGATTGTTCTTTCACAAAGGGTACAACCCATGGATCATTTTGTTTGTTGGACTTTTCAAGGGATTCTTATATTTAGCACATGCTAAATAATACAAACAATAAATAATTATGAACAATGATATTCTTGTGGAGGGCTATGCCTTCACATGATAAAATGTATAAAGTTTGAAACTCAGACATTTGTACGCATTTTACCTTATCAATATGTTTTACTATCTATCCCTTGCAGAGATAGTTAGGATTTTTCCATTTATTATATAATAGAAGTATCCATTTACTCATATGGTCGATCCATTGAACATACCCCACATGTATGCTTGAGTTCATTCAAAGTGGTATCAAAGAAGCATACCCTGACTAAAGATGTAGATGAAAACAAAAAACATTACTTTCACAAATATAATTAAAAAGATAGATCTACCACTACAGGTCCAACATTAAATTATCTTACGTCAACATGAAATTCTTATGAAAAATCCACCTAGAACAAAACCCATGGGAGCCAATACTGGTCGATAATGGTTACAGTAACAAGAAACTAATCTATCCTATTGGATGGGTTTCATGATGCAGAGTTCCCTTTTTCTCTCTATAGAATATTATGTCATTAACAAAGACACAATGATAAATCATGACTGGGAGTCTTCAATAATCTATAAATTGGCATCTTCCCATATCGTGACAAAAACAACTAGATGGATTTTGGAGAAAAAATCATCCATAATATGAATGCAAATGCAAAGTCTTTCCAATGCAGTTGTCTAAGTAATCGTTACCAATGATCGGAGCCTCCTCTTTGTTTTGGGGATGAATTTGTGTGGAAAATAGAGGGAAAGTGATTTTGCATGAAACTATGTAACTTAAAATTGATGAATGAGGAAAAAAGCCCCACCTTGAAGGTTTCAATTGCAAAAAAAATGCTTGAATGAATATGAGCACGAGAATCCTGATTCATTTCAAGCTAACCCACAAAACGATGGAAGAGGAAAGTAGAATAAGTGTGTACATCAATGTTTCGAATATCACATTTTTAAGAGAAAATACATGAGAAGAACAAATGACATGAAGTGATCATAGATGGAAAGCAAAGAAAAATGGATTTGAGTACGAGGTTAACAAAATAAGGACTTCCTCTTCTAAATAGTCATGGGATGCACTTGCAATGCCAGTATTTGAACACTTTGCTAAGAATTTTGGAAAAGATGAATGAAATATATTTTTGACAACTTCAGGAAAACACATTTCACCAAGTATATCAAGCTGAAAAGTGAAACATGTGGTATTAGTGTACAAATTGAGAAACGTGTTATTAGTTTAATGTCACATGTAAGATTACCTCAAAAGCATGTAAGTGTTCAAAGGATGCAAAAGTAAATGGAGCAAATTAATCTCCTCAAGGTTTTCCTTCCAGAAAAACATCCTCCTATCCTAATAGTATGATGTTTGAAAATCTCATGGAAAGTAGATTCTTCTACTCATGAAGCTGAAACTAAATTTTTAATGTCATACTCCCTTTCTTAGATAAGGATAGGAGAAACTTCTAAGATAACTAACATGACCACCACTAAATGCTTGTTTCTTGAATGTTAGATCCTAGTCACTAGACTTAACAAACCTAACATGGTTCACCATGGTTTATGTCAAGATAAGCAATGCATCATATGTGTCATATAAAAAATTGTCTAGAAATAGAGACAACGATAGAATATGAAGAGAAATCTTAACTCACATCAAATAAATTCTTCTCATCTAGTCTTGAAATTAAATCCCATGTGCTATCTCAACGAGGGATCTATAGCTAGATGCAATTGAATCCACGTTGATTCCTTGAGGTAAGTGTCCCCGTAGTCTACAAATGAGAGTGACTGAAAGCGCCATTAATGGAATGTGAGGAAATGCCTAGAGGGTCTCCTCGTGAATTTTTCCATGGACGAAAAATGAAACACCACACTAAAAATAAATGTGTTGACTAATTTGACATATCCATTTTGTCGAATATTTCTCAAAGTCTTGTAGCAATGCCATGAGCATGGCATGAATAGATGATGATATAAGAAATTTATAGTAGCATTATCATACACACCAATATATGTTTATTTCTTGAATGTTACATCCTAGTCTCTATCCTCTATTAACTTTCGATGGCACACCATGTTTTATATCAAAACAAAGAGATACATTATATGTGTCCTTTAACAAATCAGCTACAGATAAAGAGAACCATGGAATATGAAGGGAAGGATTGAATCACATTCAACAAATCCTTATCGTATAGGGTCGAAATGAAATCCCATGAGTTTATTTGCATGGATATAACCACAATCGCATGATAAATATCTTATTAATTGACTTAGAAGAGAAGACCAATAGCTCTTTGACTCTATATCCAATATATCTTGTTGGAAGATAGAATCTGAACGTCACATGCTCAACAAGCCACATACCAAAAATCATCATCATTGTGAAAGGAGGGGATATAGTTATCCCTTGCCTCAAATCTATTGTGTGTGGCATTGAGATATCCTCTTTATTAGTTTTACACTACCCAAAATGTTATCTAAGGAAACATAAACTGAATTTGGATACAAGTGCAAGTGGGAATAGTGAAGAGCATGGAAATCCATTGGCATCATTTTAAAATATTTTTCAGGCTCTAGCGAGAGTTTTATGCCATAAATGGTTCCATGCAGTCATATTTATAACCATGGGCACACTTATTGCAGCAAAAAAATTATGTGAGAGTTATGGTCAAAGTTGTACACGCTACACACTTCAAGTTCACCATACTCTTTGACATAGATTTTATCTATTAATTCAATTAAGGAGTTGATTTGTTGCCTAATTATTTATTTTATTGTGTGAGCGATTGTTTTTTAAATTTGTATATGTTATTAAGATAATTTAGTGGGACGATATTCGTAAGGACGTGTATTCGTAATTAAGCACTATAATGTGTGTTTTTATTGCATTATCTCTACTAGTGCATTTCCTTTTAGATGAAGTTGGCGTCATAACATCATTTCACATGTAAGTGTAAGGTTTTTGAAGAAAATATATAATAAATGCCTTAAAAACTGGAGGAGACATTGAAGAACGATTTTCAGAGGAGAGTTAAAGAGATCTTGCTCAAGGAGTTGTCAAAATAAGTGAAAAAATAAGAAACATAGATGGAATCATGATCCACATAACTAAGATAATGCATATCTTAAAAATCTATTTTGAAATACTGCATAAACTCTCCCATAGGATCCCTATGGGAAATTCCATTTTCAAATATGGTAGAATCCAACCTCTTCCCATCAAATATGATTGATGACATCATTTGTCAAAAAGATATTTCATTACAAATCACCATATGGTTGCATGTGTAGCTTACAAAGTGGCTCAAAATCAGAATACATATACACAAATACAGGGACTTTATAAATTCACTTTACAAAATGAAATGCGCTCCATAAATCAAGAATGAAACACAATCACACTAAACCCAACTAATTAGGTCCTTTCCCTCAACATTCTAGAAAGTATATTAAGAGGCGGTGATTCGATTTGGCAAATTTGAACCTTGAGGTTCGAAATTCGCCAAATTTCAAAGGAAAAAAAATTCAAATTAAATTCGCCGAATTTTAAAAATGAATTTTATCGAATTCGAATTTTATTTGAATTTGAATTCGAATTTAATAAAAAATCGAAAAAAAGAAAAGAAAAAAAACCCAGGAATTTCAGTTTTATTGTTTATTTTTAAAACTATTTAAGCATGCTGCATAATATATTTCATTTTATAAGTTAAAATTTATTTCAATAGCATATTTTATTAACAATTTTATTATATATATATTTATATATATTCGAATTTCAAGTCGAATCTCAAACGAACCTCATCCAAAAATTCGAATTCGAACCGAATCAAATGGTTCTCGAACTCGAATTCAAATTCGAACCATGTGACTTAGGGTATACTAAATGACTTGAAATGAATAGATATAATATGTAATTAAGTTGAACATATTACTTACATAAAAAGAGAATACAAATAAACATAAGACAACGCACGGTAGTAGATATGGTTAGGATCATTGATGGCACTCTCCTTGTCGCAAGCCTCTCCATGCCTGAAAGTTACAAGTGATGTATACAATCATGTAATTATAAATTACCATAGTACAATAAACTAGATGGTAGTTCATTGCTGAGCAACCAGAGTTTCTTATTTCACGACCAACAACTATAGAAAAGAGAAAAGTCTTTAGGAAACTAGTGATATATATAGACACACAAGTTCCTCTACATGACCTACCTTGTCAATGCACTCTTCGTTTGCATTAGCATAGGGTGTTTATAAGTAATGGTGGTAGGAAACAAGATATTAGACTCTTTTCATGACAACACATGAATCTTTCCAATCATTAGCTACAACACAATCATCTCAAACTAGTTAAAACCAAATAGAAAATTAAAATCAAAACATACAAACACAAATTAATCTAAAAAAACTATTATTACGTTCTTAGTGTGCCCCCATAGAGCATGTATTATAAATCCTTGTATGGATACCCATTCAAGTACAAGGGGCTTGTATTGAGGTCACTTGGTGTCTAGGAATAACATTTGTATGTATGTGTAAATTTGCTCAGGGACAAGAGATAAGTAGATGATGACATAACAAGTGTTTAGAATCCCTAACCAGTGAATGTTTATCACTTGAATGTTCTATTCCTTGCGATTAGCCTCCACTATGACATGTTTCTTTTCAAATTAACCATTGATCAATTAAAAAAACAATCAAGTATAATTTTGAAACTCCACAAGAAAGGAAAGCCCTCAAGGTCTTTATATATATATATATATATGCGACTTTTCTCTCTTTCTCTCTGTCTTTCCCTAACACAGAGGCTAGCATGGTTTGTGACAAAGCAAGGGATGTGTCTTGTGCGTTATGTAGCAAATTTGCTGCTACAGTAGGAATCTAAGGATGTGGATTAATCACATGCCTAGGAATGTTAGGATTGTTTGAATCCAACCTTATTGTATCTAGTGAGTCTTGGGGCATCACTCCACATTGCCTTCTAAATTCATAATCAAAATACTTTATGCAACATAAAGTCAACATTTTATTTTCTCAAGAAATACTGTGGTATCTCTATGCTCTCATGGAAAGAATCATCAAATTCCATGTACCAATAGTCCATTGTTTTATTAATAAGTGGTTGATATATACACACATCAATGGAAATCTTTGGTTCTTAGTATAAAAGTGATTCAACCAAGGTTTTCAACTTTTGAATTATAAAATGAGTCATTGGTTCTGAATACATTACTCAATCTTATCTCCATATGAAGGTGGTGGGGGTTTTGCTGGCATGTTCGGATCTGGGTGTTCTAGGTGTGGATATAGGCTATGAAGATCTTAGTTTGGGGTTTAGGAGATGGGATAAGGGTTTTGTTGTTGTTGTAGAATTGGGATATTTTTGCACGGTTTGGATTATGTGAATTCATCATTTTAATTTACCACAAAAAATTTTAGGGTAAAAAATGCTATAGAGTAAAAACAATAAAGAGATAACAAGATTGGAGAAATCGACAAATTCCTACTTATTGATTTTTGAATCTTGTAAATTAATGCAAATTATACATTGTGGATGCCAAATGTTTTCCAAACTTATATTTTACTCATTGCGACATTTCTATAACTCACTCACTATTTGAACGAAGTAAAGGTGAAGGAAAATGAGGGCCATGACACAATTTATAAAACATGCACTCTTGATGTTGCACTTACCTTACTACCTCTAACATGATTCTTAAAATGTAAAACATAGTGTTATTCATGAAATCTAGCCCAAGTTTCAAAAGCATGTTAACTTTTTGTCATCCATGTAAAGGAGTGTCTAATTGTTAGAAACTCAATTGCCTCCTTAATTTGGACAGAGCTAAGAGATTTATCTTACTTTTCATCACAATATTAATAGCATTTAATAGAAGTAGTGATTATAAAAATTATTCAAAAGGAATTGAAGTTTTTTGAAATTTTCTTATATTGCTTGACTTTCTTCGTATAACCACTATGAAAACATACATATATATAAACATCTACTAAATTCCGAAACCAATAATCTTTTAACTTAAATCATTGAAAGATGATGAAGAACACTTTTATGAGTTGTTATGACTAGCTAAATTTAAAAGACATGGTGGTGTGTGAGTAGACACATCCAAACTCTCTAATCCCTTTGGAGAAAGCAATTTGCAATGGGGATTCACTAAGTAGCATTGGGGGATTTAGTACTTTAAAACATGGAAGCAAAATCTTGCCTCATATATCAAGGTCAAAGGATAGTTTTAATAAAATATAGACATATAGATATTAGGGGGTTTATAATTATGTATGTAGGGGGTTGATTAGGGTATTGGAGGGTTTCAATTGGTAATTTACATGGGTATGCGGTATGTGGAAGAGGATCTCAAGTTCCCACATGTGAGATGCTTGATAATCTAGTGTTTAAGATTCTTGAATTGGTATGGCTTGTGAGTGATTTTTCTATGTGAAAGCAATTGGAATGACTCCTTCTGAATTATGAAGTCGATTTGTGTTTAGGGGGCTCTTCCCCAAATTGAAATATTTTCTCTCACTATGATTTCAAATTTGTAATATCCTAATTTTTGGACCTAATCCTTATAGGCATGTGCCTATTGATTATGATGATTATCTTGATGTTTTATTTTATATTGGGTCAAAGACCCCACCTCATATGAACATGATGATTTGTTTTATATATTGGGCGTAAGCCAATTATTGATGATATATGTATATGCTTGTTTGTGTTAAGCGTGGACCCTGAAGCACATGATTGGCGAGATGTTTTGTGTTGAGCGAGGAGGTCGGGAACACTTGAGTGATTGATGAATTGTGTTGAGCGAGAAGCTCTGGAGCACATGAGTACTTACCTTTGTGTTGAGCGAGAAGCTCTAGAACACATGAAAAGATAATTGGATGTGTTGGGAATAATCCCTGGAGCCTTCCATGTTGATGTTGAGCATAAGCTCTGGAGCATCGGATCCTTGGCCATTGTATCCATAGGTGTATTGTACAAGTACATCCTAGCATCTAGCGTTGAGTGAAGCTCTGGAATTGTACTATGTTTGTAACTTCCTGCTATAGGGTTTGAGTATGGGCTCTGAAAAGTGATAGGGGTTACTAAAAATAATTTAATAACTTCCAAGTGAAAACGACTCGAGAAAAATATTGATCTCATCATACTTATTTATAAGTGATTAAATGAAATTTCGAATTTTTGTATCTCATCAAAGTACTGAAGAGCTACCATGTAATACGAGGGGAATCCAACATGCAAGGATGTTTAGAGTTGCTTAGCCTAGTAGACCTAAGCCACCTATCTACTTGACCTTACTGAAGAAGTGCCATTAAGTCTAGGTCATGGTACATGATGCCCAGAGACAAATGTTAACAAGTGTTATAATACTATGTATTATTATGTGTAGTATGTATAAAGAATTAATTATGATTAAATATATAATTAAAATAAAAGAAAGCAGAGAAGCTCCATCAATTATTATTTATTATTAAAGGATTAATAAATGGTATAATGCCTATGAAAGTTTAACTAGGAACTAGTTAAAAGTTCCTAAGTTAAGTATTGAAAATTACCCTAGTAATTAAAAAGGGTTAAATCAAGAAATCAAGGATTTCTTGATTTAACTGTCCCTTTGAATGAAAAGTCTATCTATAAAGACTCAAGCCAAGCAAAGGCTTGGGGTTCTGATTTTTATCTTTGGAGAATTATTATTCTGCCTGTTTTGGCTCTCAAGTGTTTTCTTGGAGAACGTTTTACTGCAAGGAAAAGAGGATTGATTCAGAACTGAATACCGGTTAGGAAACCCTACCTTAGGAGCTCTAAGATACTTACATGTTAAAATCCAGTTCGGGGGGATCCAGATTAAAACCAGGAACGGTTCCAGGTTGGGTGGAATGTGGTAGTTCCCAAGTGATTTGGTCATCAAACAGAGGTCAGATCTGCATTAAATTGTTAATGCTGGTTATTTGAGTGTGTAGGTTCAACCATTAACAGAGCTTCAAATTCATGTATGAAACCCTTGATTGCCTATTCTATTCTCCTAGAATAACTGCTATTTATACTAGGTAGATGATTTCAATTCATATACTAACCTTGTTGGTTTGATTCTCTGGTTTATAATCTGCCAGGGTTTGTATTCTTAAAATGCTAACCCTAGGCTGTAAATTTTAATATATGTTGTATATTACAGGGTTTGTATCCTTAAGATTCTTTCTGTATTATTCCAAGTATTTAGTTTATGCTTACTATAAATAGGTTTTGTTATCAGTAGTATAATTATTTATCCCTTGGGTTTTAGTACTCTGTTGACATATTACATTTGTCAGCTGAAGCTTGTTTCAAGTTTTAATTAAAACTAATTCAACAGTAAATAAACCAGAATGCTAAATATGACTATTTAGTAACAGAACTGGAATATAAATTAAATCCACTAAGAACAAATTATATCTAAAACAAAGCTAATCAAATCATTAAGGACCTTTCAAGGTCTGTATCCATATTACACATTAATATTAAAATACTCCACATAGATAAAACAACATTATAAATAATCAGAAGAGGCATCGTGACCATCCATGTGGTCCTTTACCAAAATTCTGTTTACATACATAATAATACATAGTCCTATTTAAATTGCCCTAAGCACATAACATTAACCAACTAGTAATTAAAACTCTTAAACTTCCAACAGAGGTCACGACATTGATTCCCATGGATGTCCTAGACCCAAGGCCAAAGCAAAATTTAATAACCATAGTATAAATTTACAAATAGTAATCAATTATTATAACCATACTACGGTTCTGTAAGCATTTTAAAAACCATAACTATTACATAATGCACATAAACCAATTCTTTTAATAAGCCATAGTCTTTACACAGGGTAACGCCCAGGATTAATTCTTGTAGGTCGTTTCTATTATAAATCTAATACCACGCTTGTAGGTCGTTTCTTGAGTATGCGGGCAACAATTACTAATAACTACAATACTTAGTTTAAAAACATCAAAGCGTTATTGCCAGCCATTACATTTGCTACATCGAGGTTGCATGACCCTAGTATGGTACCAACGCTAAAATACGGCCTCAGCCACAAATCTTTTAAAAACACAGAGTCCTTTTATAGTCCACACCTGGGAACCTACAACACGATAGTAGTCGTATGATTTCCCATGGTTTTTACATACCCCCACTTACATAATAAACCAAACAAAATAATAAGAAACGTAACCATTCAAGTTGGGACAACGAGCCTGTCGTGAGCCAAGGCCATACATGGCATGGCTTCACCTATTCACTTCCCCTAAAACATAACTAGGTAATAATTATAAATGTGCACGGAGCACCCACGAAGGAATGTGCCTCATCCAAACAAAAGTAATTAAACCACTGTCGCAGCATAAGTTTCCCACACAGTCACATTATTAAACCATGAAATAACAACAAGACTATCGTAGCCATGATGGGGAAGGCTCAAGCCATTCATGGCTTGGTCTCTCAACACCCACGCTATTCATCATTACAGCCCATTAAAATATACTCAATACATAGACCTCAAATGAAGGAAAATTCCTGTGCTAAAATAGCCTTATTAAACCATTAACATAGAATTCAGATTACACAACACAATAAGCAAAACAACATGAGTCTTTTATTAAAAACGCAGAGTATAGACATCACACATAGTATGGTAAATCAATGTCTCCACACAGTCGCTTCCGAATCCCAACACGAAGTCTATATGGGAATTCCAATGGGCTATGGTACCATTGCAAGCAATGGTGGAACCCATGGCTCAAAATCCCAAACCAGTAAATCATTACAAACCCAAACATTTATACACAAAACTAGAGCGAGTACGATTTTACCCACGGCTGAAGCCATTGAAACATTTAATAAAATCCAAGTCTGTAATCATATGCCTGAAGGCGAATTTTAAACCCCACATTGAAACCCCAAAACCAAACAGTAAAGAAATCACTCAGTTGGGCCGAGAGGTAATAAGAATTGGCTTGTTGGAAGGCTTACCATTCACCATTGCCATCATACAGGAACTGGCAACAAGCTTTGAGCCATGACTCTCTCCAAAGACCCCAACACCTGCAACCATCCTCGAACAAAATGATGAGAAGTATGACAACGATTTATTGCAACAATGCAAACCATAGAAATGATAAGAGGTCGAATGAGGGTCTTACCTATAAGCTCATGGAGGTCGCCTCCATTCTCCCATGTGCAGAGCAAGACCAAAACCCAACTCAAAACTGTGCAAATGACAAAACCATCGTGTGCCCAAGCCCTAAGCTTGGGGCTGTCATGCTTTCCCAAGAGCATTGAATGAACTTGTTGGAATCCATCAACGAAATAACAAAACCCACTCTCCATAGTCAAGTTTATTTGCATATTTCGTGGTCTCCATCTCCCATACCAACGCTTAAACCTTGCTAACATATGGTACCACCTTATGTTATATCGCCACCCCATTTTCTATCACCATGAAACATTACAACGTAGACATTATAGAAAGGATTAACAAATTATAATGATAAGGTCTAAGTATAAAGTCCATTTATGGTCCGCGCTAGCCTTAAGTCAACCCAAGTCTTATGTATTTAATATAATGTATGTACCATAGGTTTAAAACCTATTAACATGTGAACCTTAGGCTTTGAGAAATAAACTTAACACAATACAATTAAGCCCTAAGCTTTTTCTCAGTGAACATGGCATATGGAATATGCCATGTTAATTACTTTAACCCTTATAAATAAATGGCTTGGTTTTGAAGGTCACGTATTTAACCTGCAAAATAGAAAACATAAGAAGTGTTAATAATTTTTAATAAACTAAAACGTAAACCGTAATTAATGCCAAAATGTGAAATAAAGAGTTATAAGACTCTAAGGAAGTATAAATACTAAACAAGAGCTTTATCAGTAATAGTTAAATTGACAAGAATAGTAACTATACCTGTTATAATTCAGAGTCGATAAAAGAACCAAAGTCAACCAACAGTATGATATTTAAAGTCACAGTTTTCCATACTCCTTAAACAAGTTTCTGTCGCAAGCATGAACTGCATGTAAATAGAATAGGTGCCTTAGTTCAGAGAACTAAGTAACCCTGCTAATAAGTAAACACCTTTACCTCTCAAACCATCATGGGAGAACAAATCCCACCACTCCACAACTTTGTTTCCACAAACAAAGTTAAGTTATGAATCCATAATTAACAAGTGCGACAATGCAGAAAGGACGAAGCATATAAATCCAGTGATGACAAATAAGCGACAAAAGTGTAAACATAATACTAAGCAATAAACAATAGTACAACCTCATAAGTAGAATACATTAAAAATAATGACTGAAAGTAAAAGACAGAACGTAATAACAAATTACGAATAAACAGAGGTACATGAAGTGTACGATAGAGTTTCGTAAGTGAATAATGTTTCGTCTAGGTAGAGCCTATAATTTTTTTTATTTATATTTTCAATTTTTGGGGACATTACTAGTGGTATCAGAGCCCAGTTTCAATACTAAGAGACCTATGGGCACACCAAGCATTTCACATAGAGAAAATAAAGCATGTTAATTTGATACGTTACTAACATAAATTTTTCTGTCCTTTAAATTTTTTGTGTTGACATGAAATTTTTACAGTTCTAATCAGTTTATGAATATTGAGGAAGAAAACAGTCGTTAAGGGAAGATGACCACCCACACTCTAGAAGTGGAGCTGGTGGTAGAGCTAAACTCTGATGTTTTGAAAACTTTACATAGTCTTCAAGCTGAATTGAAAACTTTCAGAGAAGACAGCCTGAACGAAAGGAAGTCACATAAAGCTATAAATGAAGCCTTACTGAAAAACATGACGGGAGGAAGCCCGCAAGGTAAACCCACTCAGTCCACCAACAAAACCAAGAGAGAACCATACCCTAACCAAGCCAGTAGCCCAAGAGGAGAAGAAAAAGAATGTACCCCTGAAGCAACTAAAGAAGATCATCACAGTCCTTCTAGTGGCGACTCACTTTCTTTATAGAGAAAGAAGCAAAAGAGTTTCACGAACTACGCATGGGATCCATGAATTGGATGCGTTTATTAACAGATTTCTGGATTTGTTGCATTATGTACCATACATCAAGGAAGAAAAAGTCAAGATCCAGCAGTTCCTAAGATGTCTTCCTCCCATTTTTCAGGATAGGATTGAATTTGACATGCCTAAGACTTTGGATGCCACGCTGGACAAATCTAGGCTTTGTTATGAGCATGGATAGATGAGGTAGGATAAATTGAACCAAAACCGAGATAAGTCTAAGAACTTCTCTGATAACTGCAAACCTGGGTCAACCCACATTCATACTGAAAGCAGAATAACAACTTTCAAGCGAACAAGAACTTAAATAAACTTGGTACAAAGCCATATGTACCAGCTACTAATGTTAACAAACCTGTAGCAAGTGGAGGCAATGCTACCCTGCTACAGATCAAGTGCTATAAATGCAACGGGCCTCATTATGTCCGAGATTGTAAGAACAAGATTGGTGGGGTCTTGCACAACTTACAAGAAGAATCGACGGTCGAGGACATAGATGGAACACCCCGGATCTATGCAGCATTGGATGGCCGACAGGCAGATCATCAAGCTACAATGGTCGAGATAGAAGGTAATATTTTGAACATTTATGTTTCAATACTTATTGATCCTGGTGCTTGTCGGAGCTATGTTGCGCCTAAAATTATGGATATATGCAAACTAGGAAAAGTAAAACATGATAAGTCTTGGTTGGTTTAGTTAGCCACAGGTACGAAATGGAAGGTTTCAGAAATTGTTAAAGAATGTGAGGTAAACCTGAATGGTTTTCTTACAAAAGTAAACCTGAAAATCCTACCTTTAGGATCGTATGATGTACTTATCGACATGGACTGGCTGGAACAAAACTATGTCATGCTCGATTGTTTGCACAAGTCTATCTTGTGTATTGATAACATAGGGAACCAAGTGAAGGTTCAAGGCATTCAAAAGAAAGTTTCTATTAGACAAATATCTGCCTTACAAGCAAAGAAATGCATTAGGAAAGGTTGCAAGTTGTTTGCAGTAAACATCTGAGACATAGAGTTTGATAGGGAACAATGCATAGAAGAATTCCCTGTTCTTGAAGAATTCAAGGATGTGTTTCCTAAGGAAATACCTGGATTACCTCCAAAATGAGACCTAGACTTCTCCATCGAACTGACCTGAGTATCAGTTCTGGCCTCCAAAGCCCCTTACCGCAAGAGTGCACCTGAGTTGGTGGTACTCAAACTGCAGTTGTAGGATTTGATAGAGAAAGGGTATATTCGACCCAGTGTGTCCCCTTGGGGAGCATCGATATTGTTCGTAAAGAATAAATATGGTACGATGTGGATGTGCATCGATTACCGTCAGTTGAACAAAATGACTATAAAGAGCCATTACCCACTCCCCTGGATCGACGACTTGTTTGATTAGGTGGGAGGAGCCAGAATCTTTTCAAAGATTGACCTGCGATCCAGATACCATTAGGTATGGATTTGGGACGAAGATATTCACCAAACCACCTTTCAAACAAGGTACGAGCACTACGAGTTTGTAGTGACGCCGTTCGGGTTGACCAATGCACCCGCGAACTTTATGTGTATGATGAACAACATATTCAGTAGGTATCTAGATAATTTTGTCCTAGTATTTATTGATGACATCCTGGTTTATTCCAAGAATAAAGAGGAGCACGAAGAACGCCTTCATGTAGTACTACAAGTGTTAAGAGAACACTAGCTTTACGCTAAGTTTAGTAAATGCAATTTTTACAAACCGTAGCTATAGTATCTAGGTCACATTATCTCCGAGACAGGGATAGCTATGGACCTAGAAAATATTAAATCCATAAAGGATTGGCCTACCCCTACTAGTGTCACTGACATTAGGTCATTCTTGGGATTCGCCAGATATTATCAAAAGTTCATTGAGAACTTCTCAAGAATCGCCTGCCCCATGACTGCTTTGCAGAAGTAAGAAAATAAGTTCATATGGACTGACAAGTGCGAAGAAAGTTTTCAAAAGCTTAAGTAACTTTTCATGACCGCACTAGTGTTGCGGATTGCGGATCCTGATGGGAATTTCGTTGTTTACACTGATGCAAGCAAGGAATGACTTGGAGGAGTCCTCTTGTAGTATGATCATGCGATCTGTTATGAATCACAGAAGTTGAAAGAACATGAGAAAAATTACTCTACGCACGATCTTGAGTTAGCATCCATCATCCATGTTTTGAGGATTTGGAGGCACTACCTCATGGGAAGGAAGTTCCTTTTGAAGACATACAATATGAGTCTGTAGTATTTATTTGATCAACCGGATCTGAATGCAAGACAAGCCATATGGTTGGCTTTCCTCATCGAGTACCATTTCTAGCTTAAGCACATTAAGGGAAAGGAGAATAATGTTTCCGATGCTTTAAGCCGACGAACTCACATGATTTATGAGGTGACTTTGAGTCAAACCAATGCAGATTTGCATGAGAAGATTAGAGCGGCCAACGGAGTTGACCCCTTCTATGTAGAGATCCTCAAGAAAGTCTAGGAAGACAGGTTGTTTCAACAATAGAAAGAATACAAGGTCAACGAATCTAGACTGCTATGGTCTAAGGATCGCTTGTATGTTCCAGAAGGAGGGGACCTTTGGTCTAGCATCTCATAGAATTTCATCGGGCACCCTACTCGGGGCACCCGAGATATAAAAAGATGATATCCGCTGTCAAGAGACACTTTTTCTGGTCGAAGATAAAGGTCGACATTACAATGTTTATTGCGAAATGTCAGGAGTGCCAGCTAATCAAGGATGAGCATCAACATCCTGCGGGATTGCTACAGCCGTTGCCTATTCCAGAATGGAAGTGGGAGGTTATTAGTATGGAATTTATCGTCGGTTTACCAAAAAGTAAGAAGCAAAATGATTCTATTTTTGTGGTCATTGACAAGTTGTTGAAGGCAGTACACTTCATTCCTGTAAAGTCGACCTACAAGTCCGTGAACATTGCTGATATATTCTTGAAAGAGATATTTAGATTGCATGGGATACCCAATAGTAATTATCTCAGATCGAGATGTTAAGTTCACAGGAAAATTTTGGAGATATTTATTCTCCGGATTGGAGACACGGTTGAACTTCAACACTGCATATCACCCACAGATAGACGGATAGATAGAAAGGGTAAACCAAATTGTCGAGGACATGCTCCGAATACATGCCATGAAAAATCCCACGAAGTGGTAGGATTACTTGCATCTCGCAGAGTTTGCATATAACAATGGTTATCAGGATTCTGCCAAGATGAGTCCCTTTGAGGTACTCTATGGATGGAAGTGTAGAACACCGGTTACTTGGGATAGCCCGGTGGATCGACTCATGTTAGGGCCTGATTTGTTGATGGACTTGTAACATTTGGTTACCAAGGTCTAGGTGAACTTTAAGGAAGCACAAGACTACCAGAAAAGTTACGTGGATCGGAAAAGAAAGGATAAGGACTTTCAAATAGGAGATCATGTTTATTTGAAAGTAAAATCTAAACGAAGCTCGTTGAGCTTGGGTATGTGTGGTAAGTTAGCATTTAGATTTTTCAGACCTTTTGAAATAATGGCCAAGAAAGGGCCAGTGGTTTATGAACTAGCATTTCCTGCGCATGTAAGATTCCACAATGTTTTCCATGCATCTTTATTAAAGAAATATGTTTATGATACTAAACATGTTGTTGATTGGTCCGTATTACAGGTGGAATCTGAAGGGGAGTTTTCCCCTGATCCTACTCATATACTGGACAAGAGAGAGGTGCAGTTTCGGAAGCGCACCGTGGTCCAATTGAAATTACAGTGGAAGCACTTTGAGGCTGACGAAGCTACTTGGGAGAATGAGGCCACCATGAGAAAGGCTTACCCCTCCTTGTTTCATGATATCGTTCTGAGTCCCAAGAACACCAGGGACAGTGTTGTTCTAAGCGGGGAGGGATGTAATATCCCTAATTTTGGACCTAACGCTTATAGGCATGTGCCTATTGATTATGATGATTATCTTGATGTTTTATTTTATATTGGTCAAAGACCCCACTGCATATGAACATGATGATTTGATTTATATATTGGGCCAATTATTGATGATATATGTATATGCTTGTTTGTGTTGGGCGTGGACCCTGAAGCACATGATTGATGAGATGTTTTGTGTTGAGCAAGAAGCTCTAGAGCACATGAGTACTTACCTTTGTGTTGATCGAGAAGCTTTGGAACACATGAAAATATAATTGGATGTGTTGGGCATAATCCCTGGAGCCTTCCATGTTGATGTTGAGCATAAGCTCTGGAGCATCGGATCCTTGGCCATTATATCCCTATGTGTATCGTACAAGTACATCCTAGCATTTAGTGTTGAGCGAAAGATTTGGAATTGCACTATGTTTGTAACTCCCTGCTATAGGCGTTGAGTATGGGATCTGGAAAGCAATAGGGGTTACTGAAAAGAATTTAATAACTTTCGAGTGAAAACGACTCGAGAAAAATATTGATCTCATCATACTTCTTTTTAAGTGATTAAATGAAATTTTGAATTTCTTTATTCTCATCAAAGTACTGAAGAGCTACCACGTTATATAAGGGAAATCCAACATGCAAGGATGTTTAGAGTTTCCTAGCCTAGTAGACCTAAGCCACCTATCTACTTGACCTTACTGAAGAAGTGTCATTAAGGCCAAGGAGCATGGTACATGATGCCCAGAGACAAATGTCAACAAGTGTTATAATAGTATGTATAAAGAATTAATTATGATTAAATATATAATTAAAATAAAAGAAAGAAGAGAAGCTCCATCAATTATTATTTATTATTAAAGGATTAATAAATAGTATAATGCCTATGAAAGTTTAACTAGGAACTAGTTAAAAGTTCCTAAGTTAAGTATTGAAAATTACCCTAGTAATTAAAAAGGGTTAAATCAAGAAATCAAGGATTTCTTGATTTAACCACCCTTTTGACTGAAAAGTATATCTATAAAGACTCAAGACAAGAAAAGGTTTGGGGTTCTGATTTTTATCTTTAGAGAATTATTATTCTGCCTGTTTTGGCTCTCAAGTGTTTTCTTGGAGAACGTTTTACTGCAAGGAAAAGAGGATTGATTCATAACTGAATACTAGTTAGGAAACCCTACCTTAGGAGCTCTAAGCTACTTGCATGTTGGATTCCATCTCGAGGGGATCCGGATTAAAACCATGAACGGTTCCGGGTCATGGTTGGGTGGAACGTGGTCGTTCCCAAGTGATTTGGTAATCAAACAGAGGTTAGATATGCATTAAATTGTTAACGCTGGTTATTTGAGTGTGCAGGTTCAACCATTAACGAAGCTTCAAATTCAGGTATGAAACCCTTGACTGCCTATTCTATTCTCCTAGAATAACTGTTGTTTATACTAGGTAGATGATTTCAATTCATATACTAACCTTGTTGGTTTGATTCTCTATTTGATAATCTGCTAGGGTTTGTATTCTTAAAATGATAACCCTAGGCTGTAAATTTTAATATATGTTGTATATTACATGGTTTGTATCCTTAAGATTGTTTCTGTATTATTCCAAGTATTTAGTTTATGCTTACTATAACTAGGTGTTGTTATAAGTAGTATAATTATTTATTCATTGGGTTTCATTACTCTACTGACATATTACATTTGTCAGCAGAAGCTTGTTTCAAGTTTTAATTAAAACTTGTTCAGTAGTAAATAAACCAGAATGCTAAATATGACTATTTAGTAACAGAACTAGAATATAAATTAAATCCACTAAGAACAGATTATATCTAAAACAAAGCTAATCAAATCATTAAGGACCTTTCAAGGTCTGTATCCATATTACACATTAATATTAAAATACTCCACATAAATAAAACAACATTATAAATAATCAGAAGATGCATCGTGACCATCCATGTGGTTCTTTACCAAAATTCTGTTTACATACATAATAATCCACAGTCCTATTTAAATTTCTCTAAGCACATAACATTAACCAACTAGTAATTAAAAATCTTAAACTTCCAACAGAGGTCATGACATCGATTCCCATGGATGTCCTAGACCCAAGGCCAAAGCAAAATTTAATAACCATAGTATAAATTTACAAACCGTAATCAATTAACATAACAATACTGTGGTTTTGTAAGCATTTTAAAAACCATAACTATTACATAATGCACATAAACTAATTCTTTTAATAAACCATACACTTTACACAGGGTAACGCCGAGGATTAATTCCTGTAGGTCGTTTCTATTATAAATCTAATACCACGCTATGCTTTAGAGTACATGGGAAACAATTACTAATAACTACAATACTTATTTTAAAAACATCAAAGCGCTGTTTCCAGCCATTACATTTGCTACATCGAGGTCGCATGACCCTAGTATGGTACCAACGCTAAAATACGGCCTCGACCACAAATCTTTAAAAAAAACAGAGTCCTTTTACAGTCCGCACCTGGAACCTACAACACGATAATAGTTGTATGCTATTCGTTGTTTTTTACATACCCCCACTTACATAATAAACCAAACAAAATAATAAGAAACGTAACCATTCAAGCTGGGACAACGAGCTTGTCATGAGCCGAGGCCATACATGACATGGCTTCACCTATTCGCTTCCCCTAAAACATAACTAGGTAATAATTATAAATGCGCACAGAGCACCCATGAAGGCATGTTCCTCATCCAAACACAAGTAATTAAACCATTGTCGCAGCATAAGTTTCACACACAATCACATTATTAAACCATGAAATAACAACAAGACTATCACAACCACGATGGGGAAGGCTCAAGCAATTCACAGCTTGGTCTCTCAACTCCCACACTGTTAATCATTACAAACCATTAAAATATACTCAACACACAGACCTCAAACGAAGGCAAATGCCTGTGCTAAAATCACCTTATTAAAACATTAACATAGAATTCACATTACACAACACAGTAAGCAAAATGACATGAGTCTTTTATTAAAAACACGGAGTATAGACATCATACACAGTATTGTAAATCAGTGTCTCCACACAGTCGCTTCCAAATCCCAAAACAAAGTCTATACGGGCATGTCAATGGGTTATGGCACCATTGCAAGGAATGGTGAAACCCATGGCTCAAAAGCCCAAACTAGTAGATCATTACAAACTCAAAAATTTATACATAGAACCAAAGGGAGTGCAATTTTACCCATGGCTGAAGCCATTGAAACATTTAATAAAATCCAAGTCTATAATCATATGCCTGAAGGTGAATTTTAAACCCCACATTGGAACCCCAAAACCAAACAACGAAGACATCACCCAGTCGAGCCGAGAGGTAACAAGCATTGGCTTGTTGGAAGGCTTACCATTCACCATTGCCATCATACAGGAACTGGTGACAAGCTTTGAGCCATGACTCTCTCCACTGACCCCACCACCTACAACCATCCACAAACAAAATGATGAGAAGTTTGACAATGATTTATTGCAACAACGCAAACCATAGAAATGATAAGAGGATGAATGAGGGTCTTACTTGTAAGCTCATGGAGGTCACCTCCATTCTCCCCTGCATAAAGCAAGACCAAACCCCAACTCAAAACCATGCAAACGAAAAAACCATCGTGTGCCCAAGCCCTAAGTTTGGGGCTGTCACGCTCTCCCAAGAGCATTGAATGCACCAGCTGGAATCCATCAATGAAATACAAAACCCACTCTCCATAGTCAAGTTTCTTTGCATATTTCACGGTCTCCATCTCCCATACCAACGCTTAAACCCTGCTAACATATGGTACCACCTTATGTTATATCGCCACCCCATTTTCTATCACCATGCAACATTACAATGTAGACATTATAACAAGGCTTAACAAATTACAATGATAAGGTCTAAGTATAAAGTCTATTTATGATATGCGCTAGCCTTAAGTCAACCCAAGTCTTATGTATTTAATATAATGTATGTACCATATGTTTAAAACCTATTAACATGTGAACCTTAGGCTTTGAGAAATAAACTTAACACAATACAATTAAGCCCTATGCTTTGGTTAGTGAACATGGAATATGGAATATGCCATGTTAATTACTTTAACCCTTATAAATAAATGTTTTGGTTTTGAAGGCCACATATTTAACCTGCAAAATAGAAAACATAAGAAGTGTTAATAATTTTTAATAAACTAAAACGTAAACCGTAATTAATGCCAAAATGTGAAATAAAGAGTTATAAGACTCTAAGGAAGTATAAGTACTGAACAAGAGCTTTAGCAGTAATAGTTAAATTGACAAGAATAGTAACTATACCTGTTATAATTTGGAGTCGATAAAAGAACCAAAGTCAACCAACAATATGATCTTTAAAGTCATAGTTTTTCATACTCTTTCAACAAGTTTCCGTTGCAAGCATGAACTGCATGTAAATAGAATAGGTGGCTTAGTTCAGAGAACTAAGTAAGCCTACTAACAAGTAAACACCCTTACCTCTCAAACCGTCATGGGAGAATGAGTCTCGCCACTCCGCCACTTTGTTTCCACAAACAAAGTTAAGTTATGACTCCATAATTAACAAGTGCGACAATGTAGAAAGGACGAAGCATATAAATCCAGTGACGACACATAAGAGATAAAAGTGTAAACATAATACTAAGCAGTAAACAACAATACAACCTCATATGTAAAATACATTAAAAATAACGACTGAAAGTAAAAGATAGAACGTAAGAACAACTTACGAATAAACAGAGGTACATGAAGTGTATGATAGAGTTCCGTAAGTGAATAATGTTCTGTCTAGGTATTTTGTACTAGCCTATAATTTTTTTTTTCAATTTTTGGGGACATTACAACATTTCACTCTGAAGGTTTATAGGGTCATAATACTTACTCAGAAGTGTCACCATAATGAGGGTACAGATTAAAAGAGGTATTAAAAACGTCATCAAGAAATGCATACCTAGAATATCTAGTGAAAAATAGAGGTATTTTTAATTGTAAAGGTGTATTTGGATAGGTGTTCCACAAAAGGATTCTGGAAAGAATTCTTTAATATATAGTGAAATTAGAAATGCTCTTTAGTATATTACAAATATTCACTCCTTCCCTTTTGTAACGAATAAAATTTTGGACATCGTAGAGTTTTTAATGTTTATGAAAACTCTTTGGACTTGGTTTGTGCTAATTTATTCAGCTATAGTAATTTGTAATGTTTGTGACAAATCTTTAGACTTACTTTGTGCCACTTTATTGGGCTTGTTTAATTATTGTTTGAACTTAGTTTGTATTGATTTACTGGGCTCCTTTAAATATTGGTTGAACCAAATTTTGTTTACCTGTTTTTTGTAATGAGTCGAAAGATCATCCTTCAAGGAAATTATATAATCATCCTTTGGAAACAATATGCCTGAATAATCTCTTTTTCTCATGAAACATGCTCCATAAATCAAGAATGAAACACAAGCACACTAAACCCAACTAATTAGGTCATTTCCCTGGACATTGTAAAAAGTATATTAAGAGGTGGTGATTCTCCGAGTTTGAAATAAACATAAACAATGTCCATGCCCATTGAGATTAGGTATATGAAAAGACTTGAAATGAATAGATAAAAGAATGAAAATATTAGGTAATCAAGTTGATCATATCACTTACATCAAAGTTGAATGCAAATAAACATAAGACAATCCACAATAGTAGATATAGTTAGTATTATTGATGGCGTTCTCCTTGTCGCAAGCATCTCAATGGATTCAAGTTCCAAGTGATGTATACAATAATGTAATTATAAATTACCATAGTACAATAAATTCGATGGTAGTTGATTGGTAGCAACTGTATTTTCCTATTTAACGACCTGCAATTATAGAATAGGGAAAAGTTTTTAGGAATATATATATATATATATATATATATATATATATATATATATATATATATATATATATATATATATATATATATATATATATATATATATATATATATATATATATATATATATATATATATGGGTGAAAACGTGAAGTTGGGTAACACTTCCGTGAGAATCGGGTGCCTGAGAAACATAGCGGAAGTTATTCGGCCGGATAACTATATTTATTCGGTCGAATAACGTTTTTATTCGGCCAAATAACTATAGTTATTCGACCAAATAATCGACCCTTTATTTGGCCAAATAATGTTTAACGGTGAACCGTTTAAATTGACGGAGACGTGCAAACGCATAGCCGGCTGGTAATTTTAATTGGTGGTTCTATGTTTATTTGGCCGAATAATTAATCGGCATAAAAGGTCAGCTGCGGCCCACATTTGTTTTTTCCCTCTTGCTGCAGTCGTCGCCTCGCCTGTCTTCGCCCCACCTGTCGTGGAGGTCTCCCTGTCACCCGCCCCACCCCGCTTGTCGTCGCCCCACCTGTCATTGCCCCGCCTGTTTTTGGACCACCCCTGCCCTTTCAACTCCATGTCACTGCTAACATCGTGTCACCATCCATTTCGGCCACCCTTTGAATGCGCTTGTAGAAGCTACGGATTTGGGAGTTTTTTCACGACATTGGACATGGAGCTTGGAGCTTGGTTCGAGAGCTGGATCTAACCTTTGTTTTTCCAAGTAAATCTTTTATCATGGATATTTGTGCATTGAATTGTATTCAAATGGTATTATTTTTTATGTATAGTTAACTTAATTGATTCTATGTGATATGAATCCACGTTAATATATCTCTCTGTTATCATTTGTGACACAAATTTGTTTAAACAATTCTTTTTACAGTTTCATATTCCTCTTATGTGAATTTTTTCTACATTCATATATTTATCTCTTTGAGCACCTACGAATGTTCCCCGACGAATTTAGTGACCATGAATTAGTAATAATGGAATGTTTAGGTTTTCAACTTTGAGAATATCCAAGAATATGTGGATGGAAAGAGTGGTTTGCATGTTTATAAATGCATGGACATGATTGCATGAGATTATAACACATATTTTTCCTAGGTTCATAGTAGTTTATAGTTTTATGCATTGTAGTACATGAATTTTTTTATTAAGATTTATTTTATTCTCCATTTTTTTATAAACTTGAAAATTGATTTTTTATACGTTCATAGTAGCTTACAGTTTGAAATGATACTTTGTTGATATTTAGAAAAGTAGTTGCGTATTATTCAACATTTTTTGTAGTTCAAAACAGGTATGGCTTCTAATAAAAAATTAAAGAAGGGTCATTTATATTCATTTGTAGATATGGGTCGTAGAGTAATTGGAGTTATAGATATGATTGATCACATTTATAACTCCAATTACTCCACGACTAATATCTACACATAAAATCTAGAGGAACTGAAAGTAGTAATGCTTTTACTTGTTTCTTCTTCAAGGTATGTACTATTACCCACAAGTATCATTCTTCTAGTCGAAATTATGTTTTATTAAATTTTATTATCATATAATTTTATGTTTGATTTTAATTAATTTTGAAGACCTTATTCCTATGAACAATACGAGATTTTAAAAACATTGATTAAAGAAATTTTTGGGTGTCCATATTCGTGTGCACACACAAATATGGGCACTTGAATATTTTAGTTAATGTTTTGAAAAACTCGATTAAGTTGCTATCTTGATTGAGCTTTTATCTAACCACACATAAACATTCAATAGTTAATGTCCACATGGACAGAGTTCATGAACTCTGTCCATGTGGACAAAGTGCATGAATTCTGTCCAAATGGACAGAGTGCAACATATTTTTGTTTGGAATTAAATTTGTGTTTATCCATTTAGCAATCGCTAAATGGTTGGTGAATTTTTATTAATTTAGCTATGTGTAAATAATTGGCTTTATTAGTGATTAGACATTAATAACATTAGGCATGAAACATTTCACATCCCATATGTATTAATAACATTTGACAAGATGTTTATTAATAAACATTATACATTAAACATGAGTAAACATTAGACAACATTGATAAATATTATATATTATACATTAGAAAATAGTATACATGGTTGATAAGGTACAATTATTAAACTAGTTTATTTAGTAAACAAGTTACAATTATCAAACTAATTTATTTAGTCAAACTTATTACCTTTCTTTTTTGCATTGACTTAGCCACTTTCAATTCACTAACTCTAAAATAGCCAATAAGTGTTGGCTAATAACGACGACGATTTGTGGTACTATTTTTTATTAGGTTGCAACATGGAAAAATTGTGAAACATAATACCATGAATATTCACCTTTGTTTGGCTGAACACTTGTTATCTTTTGTGAGATATAGTTCATGTGGACAGAGTTCTTGAACTTTGTTCTAATGGACAGTTTTGTTTGATGGTGATATTTACAGGTATGTAGAAAAAATTTAATATTTTTAAAAATAGTTATTGTAAGTGGTTTACTTCATTCAATCACTTAATGAAAATATATTGTATAGTCCAAGCTCTCATGGTATTTAGAGCTTTTGTAGATATAATTTATGTTTAAATTATTAAAATGTCAAATAATTTATTAATTTAGGATTTAAATTAAGATTTAACATGTTCATGAATTGATTCCGTGACATAAATAAATGTAACCTTCACTTAATATTTGACCATATTGGTTCCATTCATTTAAAACATAAAAAACGCAAAGATTGGCACATTAATTCCTCATACATCCAACAATAAATTAGTTTTATTCATTTTAGAACTATTAGATAATATTAGGTAAATCTAGGTCCTTATTAAAAACATAGTTTTTTTAGTAGCTAGGTCTTTGAATTTGTGGAATTAACATGTAGAATTCAAATATGTTATGAGTTGATATTTATGTAAACTTGTAGATATCATATATCAAATGGAAAGAGAGCAGTTTTCGAGACAAAATCATAGGAGGTCATCACATTCTTCAGGAGTTGGTGTCCCAAATGATAATCGAAGGTTGCCAACTTCACCTCGGGATTCAAGCTTATTGTACAGTTCACATTAATCCGATCTCCGACGAGGTGATAGTGGTAGAGATGATTCCCCCTTATCCTCTGTGGGTGAACGTCGATCTCGACCTTCTGTTGGTATGAACATCAATATTTTGATACATGTATAAATTGTATTTTTGTGAGTACACAAAGTTTGTACGTGTTTACACATAACTTTAGTTTTATTTGTAGAGGAGCATGGTGTGGAAGTGACACGTAGTTTTCTAGAGAGGGAGAAAGATCGAGTATGGGAGACAAGCGTGGATGTAGAGCAAGGTTTGCAAAAGGCTTGTCATCCTACACAGGGTGGTGAAGGTCGAGCTAGGATGCAATATGTTCAACTAATTGAGGGTTGTACACCCATTACGACTTATCCATTTGATTTACCAGAGGAGTTTCCATGGAAAAGTGGTCTTCAACAAACGACCCTTGAAAGTTGCAGAGCTCACTATGACAAGCTACAACACGATCTTTCTAGTTTGGATCTCCCTCCAGAGAATAAACAAAGTATAAAGATGGTTTTGCAATCATTACAAAAATTCATTGAGGTATATGAGGGTCTTGGACCAACAACAGATGGTTTTGTTGACTTGATGGGTCCAGACAAGTGGGCTGTTGTGAAGGAGAGAGTGACTAGAGAACATGCCAACTCAATGTTTAACTTCAAAGAGGGCCTAAAGCATAAATCATTGAAAGTGCAATATTTTAAGCACCCTGAACTTGCACATCATTTATATGATCAATTCCTTGCAGCCTATGGTCGGTTGCCATGGAACGATGAGGTTCCTAATTATTTTGCTAAGTTTTTTTATGCTAATTTTTTTTTAAATATGAAGCCAGACTATACTGATATTCATTCTGAGTTTTATAGAGTTGGAAAGGGGAGGATATGCAATCGAAAAGGTGCTCTTAGAGATCCCACTACTCTTCGACCTCCACCTTAGATATCTCATCCACCTAGGCTTGTGACTTACAAATTGGAGATGGAGCCCACCTCACAAGTTGGGACAACTGCAAGGCATAATGTTGCCGAAGGTTTAACTTCGACATTTGTAGGAGTTGATGTTGGATTGAGTCAAGAGAGGGCTTGAGCCACTATTCAGAAAATTTTTGTTTACAAAACAAATGATGAGTTAGATCGTATGAGCATTGAAGATCTAAAGGATTATGCCAAGGTTTGTCGTGATATACCTTCGGATGTCATATCTAATGACACGTCGAGTATAAGAGAGGTTTGTGTACTTTCAATCTATTTACTTTATTTATTTATTTTGAATTGAACTTTTTGTTACATTATATCTATGTATGATATTATGCTTTTTTGATGTATAGTAATAAATACATTACGAAAATGTTTATTGGTTGCAGTTTTCTTGAATGTTGAATGAACATAATTTTCGAGTCTCAACTAGTCAAAATGTTACAAATGTAGAAGAGCATTTTGGAGAGGTATATTAATTACTTACATATTTATATTTATGTTTGAAAGATATTTTATCTTTAAAAAAAAAATTTAACTATGTATCTTATTGTTAATTTGACTTATCCATGTAGGTTTCTTTAGAAACGAACTTTTTAGATTATTTTCCATCTATTGTGAGCTAATGATTTTATTTTTTTTGTTTCAGTTTTAAGTTAATTGCTTAAGCTTAGTTTTTTTTGCTTGCACTATGATTTATTTATTAACAAAATTTAAATTTTAAGGGAAGAGAACATATTGAAATTGACGGTGAAGATATAGGTTCTTTGATGGATGTGGATATTGGCATCAAGGTAATTTTGTTCATAATTGAACTGTTTTCTGATATATAAGTTTAAATCGTTTAAATAATTTTTGACATTCGTAAATTGCTTTATATATGTTGCAGCTTGAGTCTTTTCGATCTTTTCGAGGCAAAGGGAAGACTCCACTGGAGGATGGTGGTGGAATTGTAAGTTTAATATTTTAATTTTTTGAATTTAGTTTAAAATAGTTTGAATAATTTATAAGATTCATAAATTGCTTTTATACATGTTGCAGCTTGGGTCTCTTTCATCTTTAAGAGGCAAAAAGAAGACTCCAGTGGATGATAGAGAATTTGAGGTAATTTTGTTAATAATTGAATTGTTCTTCGATATTAGTTTAAAATTGTTTAAATAATTTATGATATTCATAATCTGTTTTTATACATGTTGCAGGTTGTTATGAGTCCAAGGGAAGACCCTGGTGGAAGATAGTGGAGGACCTCTATTTAGAGAATTATTTATATTGTTCCTTTTCTGTTGATATATATATTGTAGTTGTTTTGGACATCGAGGAGGTTCTTTTTTTGTTGATATATATATTGTAGTTGTTTTGGACATCGAGGAGCTTTATTTTTGGATTATACATATGTACATTGAACTCACATGTTCATGATTGTTTTTTTGGATTATATACATGTACATTGACTTTACATATTATTTTTTTGGATTATATACATGTACATTGACCTTACATATTATGAATGAATGTTGAGATGTCGAGAATGAGTGTTAGGAAGTTTTGATAGGTGCTTCTAATGTTAAGAATGTTAGGAAGTTTTGATAGGTGCATTCTAAATATAGGAAAATTAGGAATGTTAAGAATGATATAAAGTTTTGATAGGTGCAATCTAATGATAAGAATGAATGTTAGGAATGAATGTGGGGAATGTTAGGAATGTTAGGAAGTTTTGATAGGTGCAATGCAATGTTAAGAATAAATGTGGGAAATGTTAGGGATGAATGTGGGAAAATGTTGGGAATGTTACGAAGTTTTGATAGGTGCATTCTAAAGATAGAAAAATTATGAATGTTAAGAATGAATGTTAGAAAGTTTTGATAGGTGCAATCTAATGTTAAGAATGAATGTTAGGATATTATGATAGGTGCAATCTAATGTTAAGAATGAATGTTAGGAATGAATGTGGTGAATGTTATGAAAGTTAGAAATGTGCAATCCAATGTTAAGAATAAATGTGGGAAATGTTAGGAATGAATGTGGGGAATGTTAGGAAGTTTTGATAGGTGCAATCTAAATATAGGAAAGTTAGGAATGTTAAGAATGAAGTGGGGAATGTTAGGAATAAATGGTAGGAATGAGTGTAGGGAATGTTAAGAATGTTAAGAATGAATGTTAGAAAATGTTAAGAATGAATGCTAGGAAATGTTAGGAATCCACTAACTAGATTCATTCTATCACAAAGGTTTGATCCTATTATTTATGATATTGGAACTTGATCTCTTATCAACTAAATGTGGAAAATGTTAGGAATGAATGTGGGGAAATGTTAGGAAGGTTAGGAATGAATGCAAGGAATGTTAGGAATGTTAGGAAGTTTTGATAGGTGTAATCTAAAGATAGGAAAGTTAGGAATGAAGTGGGGAATGTTAGGAATGTTAAGAATGAATGTTAGTAAATGTTAATATTGAATGTTAGGAAATGTTAGGAATCCACTAGCTAGATTCATTCTATCACAAAGGTTTGATCCTATTATTTATGATATTGGAACTTGATCTCTTATCAAATAAATATGGGAAATGTTAGGAATGAATGTGAGGAAATGTTGGGAATGTTAGGAATGAATGTGGATAATGTTAGGAATGTTAGGAAATTTTGATAGGTGCAATCTAAAGATAGGAAACTTAGGAATGTTAATAATGAAGTGGGGAATGTTAGGAATGAATGGTATGAATGAGTGTGGGGAATGTTAGGAAATGTTAAGAATGAATGTTAGGAAATGTTAAGAATCCACTAGCTAAATTCATTCCATCACATATTATTTATGATATTGGAACTTGATCTCTTATCAAATAAAAAACAATTCATTCCATCACATATTATTTATGATATTGGAACTTGATCTCTTATCAAATAAAAAACATACTTAATTCATACTTATAGTTTCTAGCTATAAGGATTTATGGCCCATGGAATTTTTTTAGGAGACTTACACTAGCTTCTTTTCATGCTTCAAACATGGAACATGAGCTCAAATTTATTTTTTCATGAATTTGTTAAACCAAATCGAAAGAGTACTTACTATTTCGCTAACAATATGACTCAAAAATGACAAAAGAGTTCTCAACATTCTTAACTATTATGTCACTAAAGTTATGGGAGAATCATGTCACTAGAAAAAATCACACCAATGTACTATCAATACACACATAAAAATTTTCTTCACCATACCATTCACGATCAAATCCTAGTAAGACAGCCAAGGTTCATAATGTTGAGAATTCTTGAATTCAAGGGAACCCCAACATTGACATATTGCACATTTAAATCATATTCCTAACTCACATCTTGTATTCACAATCAAAGTTTAGATAATGGTCATATACATAACTAGAACATTATCTCTCGTCATAGAACTTTAATTTAATACTTGCCACATTAGAGGAAGTTTAGGGTCTAAAATGGGCCTTATAAGAAAACGCACCAACAATAAGTTCTTGTGAGTTGGAATTCAAGAACCAATAGAATTCTAATAAAATGAGTCAACCATAATGGTTAAATTGACATATTTGTTATAAAAAAACTACTTTTTTTGTTCGTATTTTCGACATATCTTCCTATGTTTTTACTTAAATTTTAATCAGGAGAGATCCTTGGATGCATAATTTGATTCCACATCTAATGAGTACTCACATTGCATACTTTTGACAAACCCGTCTACCCCAAAAATAAGAAATACCTGAAAAATGTGATGATGACATCATCATCATGTCTTTGGGGTAGCAGGGTCGGTCAAAAGTATGCAGTGTGGGTACTTGTTGGATGCGGAATCAAATTATGCATCCAACGAGCTCTCTCGATTGAAATTTGAGTAAAAACACAGAGATATATGTCAAAAATACGAACACAAAAAGTAGTTTTTCTCTTTTTTCCTCCAAAATCAATAAATATTATTTTATTATTTTAACTATTGTTTTATTATTTTCCTTAGGAGGCCCATTTTAGACCTCAAAATTCCTCTAATGATTGGCAATATGCCTCTGCCTCACATGGAATATTTTTTATTACTAAGGTAACATTAACAACTTGATTCCTTAAACATGAGTTTTAATGTTAAATTTAAAATGATCATTTAGCTTACTTCAAACAAAATACAAGTTCAAGTGGAATTAGATTAACAACTTTCATTCCCATAAATTGCTTTTTAATCACTCAATAAACACGATATTTAGCACTCTTTAATAGCACTGTATTTACCACTTTAAATTAACTAGTTGTACCATAAGAAAACAACTTCAAAATAACAACCAAATGGTTGAGGAATTTTTACAAGAATTTCATATACAACCTCCTCTAACATTATTGAATACTCTTATCTTATATTTAATTGTTTTCATTTTCCATAAGTCATAACATACACCATGCAAACACTCCTGTAATATGCACTATTAAGACTAGCTATGAATTATAAAAGCTTACTAATTCTATACATATATTATTCTGAAAATTATAAATAATAAAACATTTTTATGTTAGAAATGTTAGGAAGTTATGATAGGTGCAATCTAAAGATAGGAAAGTTATGATATGTGCAATATGAAGATAGGTGTTAGAAATGTTAGGAAGTTTTGATAGTAATGCTAGGAATGTTAATAATGAATCTTAGGAAGTTTGATAGGAAATGTTAGGAATGTTAACAATGAATGTTATGAATTTTATATAAAACACACAACAATTGACATGTACAAAAATGTCGATCATTTCATTTTTGATATAGTTAAAAACATTTCAATGGAATGATGTCCTCAATTATCCGTTCATGGTCATATTTGGACAGGTTCCATTTTCTATTTTTTAAGTTTTTTTTTCTTTGATGGAGATTGTACCAATTTTATTCGAGATGCACATACTAAATGACTATATTAACAACATATAACATCAGATTCATAATCTTGAAAGTAGACATAATTTTCAATCATATGGGTCTGCTGCAAAAAATAACCTTTTAAAATGATGGATCCTCTCTCGTATGTAAATCCCTTGTCATCGTAGTACTCCAATAACTTCATCTTTCCTTCAATGCATCACACCAAATAATATTTTACATTTTTGTCGTTGTCTAAAGGTGCAATCACAACGAAAAAATCTCTTGTGCAAATTACAATTGGTGTTAGAGTTTTTAAGTTAATTAAATTGACTATATAGGCATAAGGTGATGGAAAACAATGAACAATCAACAAGATCATTACCTTCTCTAACAAGATCTGAAATTTTATCGCCATTAGATGATATTTCTATTTCTTTTGATTCTAATTCTTCTACGTTTGCTAATGGCATTTCCCCTTTTGGATTAATCTCTGTGTTTCCAATATTTTACGTAGTTATTCGTTATGTTTTCAAGAACTTCTGTAGATTCAACATTTTCAGTGCAAATATAACAAAAACATGATTGCTTTCTACTGTCAAATGCAAACACATTTTGGAAGGCTTTTGTTTGAATAGAGTGAAGTTCTCTAGTCCCATGTATAGTGCTAGCCTCATATGATATTGATCTATTTATATCTTGGACCCCAACAAGCCAAAAAAACCTACACAATAAATGATAAATCACAAATGACAAATTTTAATGTTAGTGTACATATACTTCAATGTTAGTACATAATTTTTTTAAAATTGACCACTAATATAAATTAAAAAAATCGTGTACATACCTGCACACATCTTTTGATTGTTGACTACAATCATGACTTAGATGCGATTTAAACCATTGGAAAACCTCTACAGTTGAATGGAATTGTCAACAAGAACGGTTCATTTTCCATCTTCGAAGTGCTCTTTTTACGCATGATCCTACACCATCATGTTCATATTTTACATGTCTAGTTTCAAAGAAATTCCAGCAGTGTTTAACCTTTTAGTGCTTTATGAAGTCGACATAACCAAAAAAATGATCGTGAATATTTAAATTGTCCCGCACATCCATATGACCATATCCAATGTTCATTGAATTTAACTTCACGCCTTTTTACTGAATCATAGAAAATTTTTTCAATACAATGTTGAACGAAATGTGTATCGTGTGTACGATCATCACTGATATAAAAGTGATATTCTTTAATCACATCTCGATTGTCACATGTGCTTTCAATGCCATTAACATCCTGTTGAGAATGCCGATATTAAACATGGACAAACATCGAAACTTGGTTAGAATGATAGTATTCATTTTGAATATCTTTTTGTGCAGCAAATGTGTAGTTTTCTGCAAAATCAACCATAGAAAAAATTGTTTCGGCCGGAAAAATTTCATGGGAATGTTTGAATTGAAGGTCTTGCCATCGTGCTCTATGTGAATGTTTGGTGTATTTATAAATTTCACTTTCAAATTTCTTGAGAAAATCTGTCACACATATTTTATCTTCTCGCAAATCAATTCTTTTGGAATGTGCATCACTAGAACTTGTAGAATAATTGCTGTATTCATATCTTCTCCAATCAACAATTACATTTTAAAGCGACTGATCATTATCGATAGGGTATTTATTCTGGAATAAAACCAGATTTCCACAATGATGACAATGTTTTCCATTGCCACATTTCTTATTATAAAATACTTCATCGTGATTTCTCTCACATAGAGTTTGGGATATGAATTCAGATATTGTGGGCGGAGGTGGTGAATTTGTCCAAAACATTTACCCAAATTCAAGAAACGTGTCGTAATATAATTGAAATTACACATGATAACAACAACAACATGTGTCACGTATAGTAATAGGTCTAACATACCATGGTTTTTGTTGCACAAATGTAGTGATTGACATATTAATTCCACGATGATCCTCCTTGAATTTATTGAACAATTGTACTTGTGTCATTTCCATTATATGTTTTGGACGGATTTCATATACATTTCATGATACTCTTTGTTGTATCACGTTCCTTGAATTTGGTCAAACTCGAGCATGCGCCAACCAATATTTCTGTACAATATCTTGAACACCTTCTCCCATTCTATATTTGTAATATTGTCTACAAATAATTGCTCAACAAGCAAGTTCATCATTTTCATCTATTTGCATTCTGAATTTTCTATGTTTGTATAATGTCTTTATTGAGGTTCCAACTACTTGTGCTAGTTGTGTTATCAAACGTTTTTGTCTAGTACTATCTGAAACAATTGCTGTCTGAATTTCTCTACGTGCAACATTGGTATCTTTCTTTTTGGATTTTCCAAATTTTTTTATTGCATCACCTAGATTTTCTATCACATTATGTTTTAGTTTTGACTCTTTTGTTGCCTTGTGAATACCCAATAAATATGTAGCACCTTCTAACTTCTTGGACACCAATAAACATCTCAAAATTTTCTCTGGTCTTGCTATTAAACAATCCTTGAGAATATCATCATAAAATTTTGTAGCACGATATCGTGCAACATGTATGGGTATTTTTTCTCCATATTTGTCGCAATCATGTCTTCTAACATTTCATCATCAATGGTGAAAGCACCTATACATAAAGTTAAATTTAATTTAACATATGTACAAAAATACAATTCATTCTAAAAAATGAATTTGAAAAATACATGATATATACATACCAGGTCCAATTTCTGGATCTTGATTCTGATCTTCAATATTGACTTCATCAACATTAGCATGTAAATCACTATTTACATCTTCAACAATGGTCTCTTCAACTTCAATTTGTTCTTCTTGTACCCTATTTTCAATTTCCATTTCATCAACAATATCATGTAAATTTTTTCTTATATCTTCAATAATTCTCTCTTTCGTTTCTGAAACCCTTGCTCTTTAGGCTATATTTCTGAGTTTTTGTTTTTCTCTATTAGCATCATCATCATGTTTACGATCACTCTTTTTTTGATGGTTTTTCTTATTGCCCATGATTGTTTAATCTCCTTTGGAAAAACCCCTTGGAAAAAATTAAGAACACATTGTAAATAAATCTTCTTTGTAAAACCATTGGAAAAAAAACTTCTTTGAAAAAAAAACCTTCTTTGAAAAAACAACTTACAAAAATATTTTGGAAAAAAAAAATTCCTTTGCAAAAATACCTTGCAAAAAAACTCTTTGGAAAAACCCATTGCAAAGAAATAACCTACTTTGCAAAATATTTTCAAAAAAGAAACTCTTTGATAAAACCCCTTGCAAAGAAATAACTCTTTTGCAAAAATACCTTGGAGTACAAAATATTTTGCAAAAGTGGCTTGGAAAAAAACTCTTTGAATGTACCCCTTGGAAAGAAATAAGAACAAAAATACATTTTTGCAAAAAAAACTGTTTGAAAAAACCTATTGCAAAGAAATAACCTACTTTGCAAAAATACCTTGGAAAAAAATCTTTGAAAAAACCCCTTGCAAAGAAATAACTCCTTTGTAAAAATACCTTAGAACACAAAATCTTTGGCAAAAGTGCCTTGGGAAAAAACTCTTTGAATGTACCCCGTGGAAATAAATAAGAAAAAAAATACCTTGTAAAAAAGCTCCATTGGAAAAAGAAATCTCCTCTTAAAACCCCTTCAAAAATATTTTGATCAGAAATATGCGAAATGAAAATGTGCCAAAATAATGAGTCTATTTTGTTTTACTTATATGAATATAGATAACGTAATTTTTTTTCTTCCGGTCAACGAATTTTTTTTTGCGTTTGGTTTTTCCGTCGAACAACCTTTGTTGTAAATAACGTTTCCGTAACGAAAAAGTATTATTCGGCCAAACAATTAATCGCTGAATAATTGTTCGGCCGAATAATTATTCGGCCAAATAATTATTCGACCGAATAACCTCTGAGACCTGAAACCTGCGTAGGTATAGGTTTTGTTGTGTATAGGTGAGATCCGATATTTTTAATTTTTTTGTTTCTTAACATGTGTCGAGTTTCGTTTCATCTCTTTCAAAATGCGGTGAAATGAAAAATACATAACTTTAAAAATACACCACCAAAAAATTGAAACAAATATGGTGCCGTTAATTGGAGTGTGTACTTCAAAAGGGTATTCGTATATTTTTAGGTTTTATAGTCAAGTGAGAGAAAAGTGTCGTAACCAAAAACATGTGAAAATCGACAAGGTTTCCCCATTGATCGAATTCAAAAAGCATATTATAATTAGTATATAGATATGTTGGTTACAAACGTATAGTCATCCTCTAGTATATTGTGTGTAGATTGTCGTATCATATTTTGTTTTTGCAAAACACAAGTTTAACAATGATTTTATGGGCGCAACCAAACATGACTATTTTTTAGTCCTTTCATTTTATAAGGACACATTGTCAACCATTTGTCAAAATGACATATCAAATCTCAATAAAAAAAATGAAAAAATTATGAATAGAAAACTAACATAATTATCTAAAAGTTTTTGTTTTACTTAAAAGTGAAATTCTAAACAAAAATATCGCTTTTGTTTGCCCAAAGTTGAAAAACATGAAAAAGTTAGATTTATTTTCTCATAAGAGCCCCCAAAATAGACACCCATCTTCATGGATTCACCCATATATATATAGACACCCAAGTTCCTCTACAATACCTATCTCACCAATTCCATCTTTGTTTGCATTAGCATAGGGTGTTTATAAGTAATGGTTGTAGGAAATGGGATATTAGACTATTTTCATGACAACACATGAATCTTTCATATTATTAGCTACAAGAGGAGCATCTCAAACCAGTTAAAGAAAAATAGAAAGTTAAAATCAATAAATACAAACACAAATTAATCTAAAAAACTATTATTACATTATTAGTGTGGCCCCATAAAACATGTAGTATAAATCCTTGTATGGAGAACCATTCAAGTACAAGGGACTCGTATTGAGGTGTCTTGGTGTCTAGGAATAACATCTGTATGCATGTGTAAATTTGCATGAAATATACAACCATAAAAGTAAAAGAGTAAATAAAATGATCATTAGAGGAAATTTCAACTCAAAATGGGCCTTTTAACCCAAATTCAAATTCCATGTCATCATGTGTTAGCCAATTAAATTGCTTTAAATTCGAAATACCATATAGGTCTTAAAGAAAATTTTAATATAAATTTGGGGATAGGTATCATAAAAAACTACTTTTTTTGTTTATATTTTTGACATATCTCCCTGTGTTTTTACTCAAATTTTGATCGAGAGAGTTCGTTGGATGCAAAATTAAATTCTGCATCCAACGAGTACCCACTCGACATACTTTTGATGGACTCCGCTACCCCAAACACAAGAAATACTTGAAAAAACGTGATGATGACATGGTGGTTCCTATGAGGTAAGTGTACATGTAGTCTACCAATGAGAGTTATTGAATGCAACATTCATGGAATGCGAGGAAGTTCCTAGAGGGTCTCCCTGTGAATTTTTCCATGGAAGAAAAATGAAACACCACCATAAAAATAAATGCATTGACTAATTTGACATATCCATTTTTTTGAATATTTCTCAAAGTCTCGTAGCAACGCCATGAACATGGCATGGATATACAAGGATAGAATAAATTCCTAGGAGAATTATCTTGCCCACCACTAAATGTTTGTTTCTTGAATGTTACCTCCTAGTCTCTATCCTCTACTATTTTTCCATGGTGCACCATTTTTTTTTATGTAAAACAAAGAGATATAATGTATGTGTCCTGTAACAAATCAGCTACAGATAGAGAGAACCATGGAGTATGAAGAGAATGATTGAATCACATTCAACAAATCCTCACCAAATCCTTCTCGTATAGGCTCGAAATGATTTGATGAGTTAATTTGCATGGTTTAAACTACAGTCGCATGATAAATATTATAGTAATTGACTTAGAAGAGAATACCAATAGCTCTTTGAGTCGATATCTAGTATATCTCGTGGGAAGACAAAATACAAAGGTCAAACGCTCAATAAGCAACATACCAAAAATCATCGCCATTGCTAAAGGAGGGGATATAGTTATCCCTCGCCTCAAATGTATTGTGTGTGGAATTAAGATCTCATATTTATTGGTTTTACACTGCCCAAAATGTTATCTAAGGAAACATAGTGCAAGTGGGCACAATGAAGAGCATGGAAATCCATTGGCATCCTTTCAAAAACAATTTAGGCTCTAGCGAGGGATTTATGCCATACATGGTTCTAATGTAGTCGGATTTATAACCATGGGCACACTTATTGCAACAAAAGAATTATGGCATTCATGGTCAAATTTGTACACACTACACAATTCAAGATCATACTCTTTGACGTAGAAATATCTGTTGATGCAATTTAGGAGTTGATTTGTTTCCTAATTATTTACTTTAATGTGTGAGTGATTAATATTTAAATTTGTTTGTGTTTTTAAGATAAATTAGTGGGATGATATTCATAAGGATGTGTATTCGTAGATAAGTACTATAATGTGTATTTTTATTGCATTATCTCTACTAGTGCATTTCTGTCTGAGATGAAGTTGGCGTCATAACATCATTTCACATATAAGCATAGGGTTTTAAGAATACACACACACACACACACACACACACACACACACACAAGTTCCTCTACAATACCTATCTTGCCAATTCCCTCTTCGTTTGCATTAGCATAGAGTGTTTATAAGTACTGGTTGTAGGAAATGGGATATTAGACTATTTTCACGACAACACGTGGATATTTCGTATTATTGGCTACAAGAGAAGCATCTCAAACAGGTTAAATCCAAATAGAAAATTAAAATCAATAAATACAAACACAAATTAATATAAAAAAACTATTATTACATTATTAGTGTGGCCCCATAAAACATGTAGTATAAATCCTTGTATGGAGACCCATTCAAGTACAAGGGACTCATATTGAGGTGTCTTGGTCTATAGGAATAACATATGTATGCAATTGTAAATTTACGTGAAATAGACAACCATAAAAGTAAAAGTGTAAATAAAAGGTTAAAATATTGATATATACAAAAGGATACCATAAAAAGAAGTTTTCTTAATTATTGCACACATCCTAGAAACAAATTTACTTATGTATTACACACATCCCTTAAGTGGTCTAGGATGGCACAAAGGGTTACAACAAGCACAGGGACAAGACATACATAGATGATGACATAATAAGTGTTTAGCGACCCTAACATTCCCACAAGTGATTGTTTATCACTTGAATGTTCTATTCCTTGCGATTAGCCTTCACTATGAAATCTTTCTTTTCAAATTAACCCTTGATCAATTAAAAAAAGCTTGTATTAGTATGGCTTGTGAGTGAATTTTATGTGATAAAGCAATTGGAATGACTCTCTATGAATTATTAAGTCGATCTGTGTTTAGGGGGTTGTTCTCCATATTGAAATATTTTATTTCACTATCATTTCATGTGAAGGTTTCTAGGGTCATAAGAGTTGCTTACAAATGAGGTATTAAAAATTTCATTAAGAAATCCATACCTAGGATATCTAGTGAAAAATATAGATATTCTCAAATTGTAAAGGTGTATTGGGAAAGGTGTTCCACAAAAGGATTCTTGGAATAATTTCTTAGTATATAGTGAAATTATAAATCCTCTTTAGTATCCTATAAATATTCACTCCTCCCCTTTTGTAACTTTTGGGACAACATTGTTTGAGACAACTCTTTGGACTTAGTTTGTTCTAATTTATTTATCTCTCTTAGTTTGTAAAGTTTGTGAAAACTCTTTAGACTTATTTTGTGCTAATTTTTGAGGCTCATTTAGTTATTGTTTGAACTTAGTATGTACTAGTTTACTAGACTCCTTTAAATATAACTTGAACCAGATTTTGTTTTTGTTTAAATTAGTATTGAAAGATTTATCATTCAAAATTATATAATCATCCTTTGGACAAAGTGTGCTTCAATAATCTCTTTTTCTCTTTTGTTTATATGAGGATTGAAAGAGTGACAGTGAAAGAAATTATATCAATCCCTGGTCACGATGTTTATCAACGTATCCGCTTTCGCTTTTGGTTATACAAAGATTGAAAGAGCAGCATTCAAAGAAATTATATCAATACCTAGGTCACGGTGTTCCTCAACGCATCCAATAAGATTAAAGAATAGGAAGGAAGGAAGGAAATATTTTAATGTACGTGAGGCTAAGAATAGCTTATGGGACAGACCAACTCGCATGTTGTTTTCTACAATTCAATCCTTTGTCTGTTCAACTTGATGATGAGTGCCCCCAATTTTTCCACAATCCCCTCGTTAAATAAATCATCCCAAGATTTATCTGCCAAGACATTTGCATACCTGTCCCTATTGTCCTTAAATGCTTCACACTCTAAAATGAATTGTTTTTTAGTCTGCACCTTACCAGCGGTGCAAAAAATACACACTCTTTCTGCCCAAGCTTCTTTTGGCTTTTTCTAGTGCCTGGTCTCATAGCGAAGTTGATGGGAATTAGTTATTAATCGAGCAATGATAATTTTTTGTTTCCAAGGTATATTGGTCCCTATGTACGCCTTTTGATGCTGATTGTAGGTAGGGTTGTGACTCTTCAATATAATACTTTCTCTTTCTCCCTAGATCTTTATCCCAAGTTCGCTTATGGAACTTATTGATAAGAAAAGCCTTTATTTATTTACCAATCGTAGGACACTTGCTCAAGCACATATCCCACTTTCTAAGCCATTTAATATTTTGCCGCATCCAAGTCTTCTTTCTTTTGCACAATATGTCATTGAAGACAACCTTAGGCCATCTACCTTCTTCCATTTGGTCAACTCTTTTTAGATATCTTATGAGTCTCACCATATCGATTGCTTCAATAGATGCCACCCCCATTTCACTTAACAAGATTTCGTATGGCACTAAACTCTTAATTTTGAACTTGCTTGTGATCATGTGTTTTTGAATCTTTTCTATTCGCTTCCATTGTAAGTCAGAAGTACTGCTGGCCCAAACTTCACAACCATAGAGAACAACTGGGATCACTAAGAGCCCAAAAAGGGTTTGCATAGTTTCCCAGTCCCATAACTCTACCTCTCTACACCTATTTTGGAAAGCATAAAACGCTTTCCAACCTCCCATAGTTCTTTTTTCCCTGCAGCCTTCCCAACTCAAACTTTGTTGAAGTCGATTTCAAGGTACTTGTTATCTTCCACTACTTCAAGGGTATTGCCTTCAAAGTAGAACTTATGTTGTTTATGTTTTCTTTTGTAAGAAAAAACTACCACTTTCATTTTTCTAGTATTTACTTGCATCCCAACTGTTCTACAAAAGTGCTTAAGGGAAATCAAGTGCTCTTGCAAGCCAAGAGCAGACTTAACAATCAAAATAAAGAGGTACAGAATAATCTAAAATTTCAATAAAATTTATTAGGTTAGAGCACAATAATATTTGTATTGAAACATCAAAAGCTGTACTGTATGTACATGAAGAATGACTGAATGGGAGGATCTGACAAGTATCTTCGAAGGGCTCATATTCATGTTTATATTTACATCTCCATGACTGCTTTGTGTTTGTGTGTAAATATTAGTAAGGCATGGCTACTATGTAGTTCCCTGGTGGATAATAATTGCAGGTGATGAAAGTATCGCCTCAGTTGCATTTAATCTTGGTGCAACCAACATTGGTGGTGGTCCTCCATACAACTTGAGTGTAGTGAGTGGAGTCAGGTCCAGTGCAGATATTCTTGGCATAGTCGAACCATTTCTTCTCATGTATCTACGTAGCCACTGCCTGTAAAGGGGTCCAACAGTTTCCGCTCCCCCAGAATATGTTCTCTTCGAAGGGGCTTTCTGAGTGCTTGAGGAGATAGTCGCCCCTTCTCTGTCTTGCATAATTGCATGCATAATATGCAAGTTTGCAATCCCATTGCAGATGACCAAACTTTATCACCAAAAGACGATTAAAAAAAACAAAACTCTATGACTACTCAATGTCTCTACAAGTGTGGGAATAAAATTAGGTTATGCCTAATGTGGAAAATACACGCACTACATAGTGTCAAAAAGCGAGAATGACAAGCCACGGTCACATTGGCTAAAAGTGAGAATGACAAGGCACGATCACTTTGGTTAAGGCACTGTACATGACAAAGGCCATGCACAAATTGACAAATCCAAAAATCCAAATATATTCTAAGTATAAATTAAATTATTAAAAAATACTAAATTATATTTAGAAATTTCATGTCAAGTATGTTAAGTTTGTGAAGTGGACAAGTTATGCATTTTTCATGTCTTGTATTCACAGCCACACATTCAATCATACTTGATTTGAACTATGAAATGAACACAATTGTAGTTGTTTTGTGTGAGGAGATTTAGAGGAGGGGATTTTGGACATCGAGAAATCCAATTTAAGGGTGAATTACATGAAAACCAAAATCACGAGGAAAATGCAACAATGCTTAGTAGATCGATAATTCTTAAAGATTACATGGTCAAAGTAACACATTCATCAAGGTGACAATAATCACATCGGTAAGGATGTTGTGGGATCCAGGATTACATAACATGATGGTTACGATGCCTCAAATGTTTTCTGCCACATTTTATTTTCGTTGCCAAATGTTCCACGTTGCACTCTTTAGCTGTCTTTCTCGAAGAAATGAGGATGGATAAACCCTTTTGTGCCATGCATCTAAAATATCCATATGACAATAGGTCTTCGACCTTGTTGAAGGTGGGACTGCAGTTATTGTTGGATGAGAACATTTTTTATTTGGGCACATTGCCTCTGTGTCTTGTTTGGCTATGGGTGTTTAATTTTGAGCCCATGAATATTTCTGAGGTTGAATCTTTGGCTAGAACCATGTTGCCCAATTCCTACATCAATGATCTCAACCATCAAGTGTTGGTAGTAAATTTTTGAAATAGATATCGGAGAGGAAATCAATGCATAATGCCAAAAGGGTTGTTTACTCAGAGGAATACAACTTCAAGTTTTCAACAATAATGAATAAAGGAGATTCATGAATAGTCATTTGTTTGTTGATGATGATTAAAGTGCAAACAAAGAAATAGTAATAAGTAATAGGTATATGTTTTGGGCCCCAACGTATGTTGGAAAGAGATTTTCCTCCATTGTTAGATTTGGGGATTCAACGAGTAATTCTGGGATGACACCAATTCCATAATGGAACATGTCATTGTGGTAAACTGATTATTTATATGCAAGCATGAGTTACAAAAATTTCACTAGTAATACTATTGTCACGATGCCATCGATCACTGGTTATTTTCTATTGATAACATGACGTAGTAACATAAGGGGCCTACTCTTGCAAGCTTAACATCTTTCACATCATGAATAATTGTTGCATGTTTCATCCTATCCACCCACATCCCCTATCTATAGTTCTGCCTACTACCATGCGATTGGAATTCCTAATGCAACTTCTTGTTGCATCACTCATTTGCATCCTCCTAATAACCTAACGATCCTTGCGAGAAATCATGATTGTTATTTCAGAAAGGGTACAACCCATGGATCATTTTGTTTGTTGGTATTTTCAAGGGATTCTTATATTTAACACATGCTAACTAGAACAAAAAAAAATTATGAACAATGATATCCTTGTGGAAGGCTATTCCTTCACAGGATAAAATTCATAAAGTTTGAAAATTAGACATTTGCATGCATTTTTCCTTATCAATATATTTTGATATATATGCCATGTGGAGATAGTTAGGGGTTTTCCATTTATTATTTAATATAAATATCCATTTACTCCTAAGGTCGATCCACCGAATATACCCCACAAGTATGCTTGAGTTCATTCCAAGTGGTATCGAAGAAGCGTACCCTTACTAAGGCAATGGATCAAAACAAAAACATTACTTTCAAAAATATAATTAAAAGGATAGATCTATTGCTACAGGTCCAACATTAAATTAGCTTACATCAACATGAAACTCTTATGAAATATCCACCAAGCACAAAACCCATGGAATCAGTACTTGTCGATAATGGTTACAAGAACGAGAAACTAATCGATCCTATTGGTTGGGTTTCATGACATAGAGTTAACCTTTTATATATATAGAATATTATCCAATCAACACCGATGCATTGATAAATAATGACGGGGAGTCTTCAATAATATATAAATTGACATCTTCCCATGTCGCGAGGCAAAAGACTAGATGGATTTTTGGAGAAAAAAATCATCCATAATATGAATGAAAATGCAAACTCCTCCCAATGCGGTTGTCTAAGTAATCTTACCAATGATCAGAGCCTCATGCTTGTTTCGAGGATGAATTTGTGTGGAAACCAGAGGGAAAGTGGTTTTGCATGAAACTATGTAATTTAAAATTGATGAATGAGGATAAAAACCCCACCTCGAAGGTTTCAACTGCAAAAAATTTCTTGAATGAATATGAGGACGAGAATCCCGATTCAGTTAAGGCTAACCCACAAAATGACAAAAGAGGACAATAGAATAAGAGCATACATCGATGTTTCGAATATCACATTTTTACAAGAAAATAAATGAAGAGAACAAATGACATGAATTGATCATAGATGGAAAGCAGAGTAAAATGGATTCGAGTACGAGGTTAAATAAATAAGGATTTCCTCTTCTAAATAGTCATAGGATGCACTTGCAATGCTAATATTTGAACACTTTGCTAAGAATTTTGGGAAAGATGAATCAAATTTATTTTTGACAACTTCAGGAATACAAATTTCACCAAGTATACCAAGCTGAATAGAAAAACATGTGGTAATAGTGTAAGAATTGAGAACCATGTTATTAGTTTATGGTTGCACCTAATATTACCTCAAAATCATGCACGTGTTTAAAGGAGGCAAAAGTAAATTTAGCAAATTAATCTCCTCAAGGTTTTCCTTCTAGTAAAATATCCTCCTATCGTGATAGTATGATGTTTGAGAATATCATGGCATGTATATGCTTTTAATCATGGAGTTGAAAGTGAATTTTCATTGTCATAGTCCCTTTCCTAGACGAGGATAGAATAAACTTATAAAATAACCAACATGAACACCACTAAATGCTTGTTTCTTGATGTTATATCCTCGTCACTAGCCTCAACAAAACTAAGATTGTTCACCATGGTTTATGTCAAGCTAAGAAATGCATCATATAAAAAATGATCTATAAATAGAGACAACGATAGAATATGAAGAGAAATCCTAACTCACATCGAACAAATTCTTCTTATCTAGTCTTGAAATTAAATCCCATGTTCAATCTTAGAGAGAAGTTTATAGATAGATGCAATTGAATCTATGTTGGTTCGTTGAGGTAAGTGTACAAGTAGTCTACCAATGAGAGTTACTGAATGCGACATTCATGGAATAAGAGGAAGTGACTAGAGGGTCTCCCTGTTATTTTTTCCATGGAAGAAAAATGAAACACCACCATAAAAATAAATGCGTTGACTAATTTGACATATCCATTTTTTTTCGAATATTTCTCAAAGTCTCATAGCAACGCCATGAGCATGGCATGGATATACAAGGATACAATAAATTCCTAGGAGCATTATCTTTCCCACCACTAAATGTTTGTTTCTTGAATGTTACCTCCTAGTTTCTATCCTCTACTATTTTTACATGGTGCACCATCTTTTTATGTTAAACAAAGATATATAATGTATGTGTCCTGCAACAAATCAACTACAGATAGAGAGAACCATGGAATATGAAGAGAAGGATTGAATCAAAATCAACAAATCCTCACTAATCTTTCTCGTATAGGCTCGAAATGAAATCTCATGAGTTAATTTGCATGGTTATAACTACAGTCACATGATAAATATTTTAGTAATTGACTTAGAAGAGAATACCAATAGCTCTTTGAGTCGATATCTAGTATATCTCGTGGGAAGACAGAATACACAGGTCATACGCTCAACAAGCAACATACCAAAAATCATCGCCATTTCCAAAGGAGGGGATATAGTTATACCTCGCCTTAAATCTATTATGTGTGGCATTGAGATCTCATCTTTATTGGTTTTACACTGCCCAAAATGTTATCCAAGGAAACATAAAATCATTTTGGATACAAGTGAAAGTGGGCACAGTAAAGAGCATGGAAATCCATTGGCATCCTTTTAAAAACAATTTAGGCCCTAGCAAGGGATTTATGTCGTACATGGTTCTAATGCAGTCGGTTTTAAAACCATGGGCACAATTATTGCAACAAAAGAATTATGAAAGTCATGGTCAAAGTTGTACATGCTACACACTTCACGTTCATCATACTCTTTGACACAGAAATATATATTGTTGCAATTTAGGAGTTGATTTGTTTCCTAATTATTTATTTTATTGTGTGAGCGATTAATATTTAAATTTGTTTTTGTTTTTAAGATAGTTTAGTGGGATGATATTCGTAGGGATGTGTATTCGTATTTAAGTACTATAATGTGAATTTTTATTGCATTATCTCTACTAGGGAATCCCCGTTTTAGATGAAGTTGGCATCATAACATCATTTCACATGTAAGTGTAGGATTTTTTAAGAAAAGATACAATAAATACTCGCTCTTAAAAAATGGAGGAGACATTGAAGGATGATTTTCAGAGAATACAAAAAGAGATCATAACCAAAAAGTTGTTAAAATAAGTGAAAAAATGGGAAACCTGGATGAAATTGTAATGTTGCCAAAAATTGAAAAAAAATAAAAATTTATAGGCTAGTAAACAATACCTAGATGGAACATTATTTACTTACGGAACTCTATCGTACACTTTATGTATCTCTGTTTAGTCGTAAGCTGTTCTTACGTTTTGTAGTTTATATTTCAGTCGTTACTTTTAATGTATTTTACTTATGATGTTGTACTGCTGTTTGCTACTTAGTATTATGTTTATATTTTTGTCGCTTATGTGTTGTCATTGGATTTATGTGCTTCGTCCTTTCTGCATTGTCTCACTTGTTAATTATGGAGTCCTAAATTAACTTTATTTGTGGAAACAAAGTGGGCAAAGTGGTGGGACTTGTTCTCCCATGACTGTTTGAGAGGTGCAGAAGTATTACTTTGTTACACAGGCTTACTTAGTTCAATCGAACTAAGGCTCCTCTTTTATTTACATGCAGTTCAAGCTTGCGACAGAAACTTGTTCAAAGCGTATGGAAAGCTATGACCTTAAAGATCATACTATTGGTTGACTTTGGTTATCTTATTGACTTTGAATTATATTAGGTATAGATACTATTCTTGTCAATTTCATTATTACTGCTAAAGCTCTTGTTCAGTAATTATACTTTCGTCAGGTCTTTTAAATTCTTCATTTCATATCTTTGTATTAATTACGATTTATGTTTTAGTCTATTAATAAATGTTAACTCCTCCTATATTTTCCATTTTGCAGGTTAGATACGTGGCCTTCAAAACCCACTAGTGATTGTTTATCACTTGAATGTTCTATTCCTTGCGATTATCCTCCACTATGAAATCTTTCTTTTCAAATTAACCCTTGATCAATTAAAAAAACAATTAATATAGATTTTAAACTCCACAAGATAGGAAAGCCATCAAGGTCTTGATATATATATATATATATATATATACACACAC